>JAJIZL010000122.1:17273-63424 GCA_023969395.1 Amblyomma maculatum | reverse complement strand
TTTTTTTTTTTTTTGCGGGAGTCGTTTATCCTTGCATGTATGAATCAGCGAAAACACGCGTTTAGCTGCGATCATTACGCCCGCCCCAAGCGCGGCGTGATAAATGGAACCAGGCTTGTGCAATCAAGCCATCACGGGCACTCTGCCAAGTTCGCTCCCTGCCACCAGCAGGAGCTATCAAAAGATAAACGCGCGTTATCGCTGCGCAGCATCTTGGCACGCTGCCAAGAAACGGGCTGTGTATGAGACGACCGAAACGGAGTGGTGCGCGCCATCGACATGCAAGTGAAAACGCTCACGATTTCTGCCGCCGCGGTGGCTCGAGCGGCGAGAGGGACACAGTTCGAGCAAGTTGGAAATTTTTCGCTCTGTCGCTGCCGCTCATTGCTGAGATCGCTCAATCGCTTGCATGTGAGCGAGCTGGCCCTAAAGCTTTTTTTTTTTTCAAATTCTTGGTGCAAAAGTGGAGGGTGGGTTCATTATGCGAGTGGTTTGATTCCGCGACAAATACGGTATCGTTTTTTCGCATCGTAAGTGCCGTCAAAAACCGATTTCTGTATATCAAATTATCGATATAGCGAACTATTTCGCGATCCCTTTCGAGTTCGATATATTCGGGTTCGACTGTATATAGTTGGTAAGAACTTTTGGTTACAAGAGAAACCGTTTTTCGGGTCCTTTGAGTGTCTCTTGTAACAAGGTTTGTGCGCAAAATAGCGGAAATGTGCTGGTCTTTGATGCGAACTCCAAACTAGTGGTGGTGCTTGAGCACATCGAAGTGATGAGACTCCACGTTTCAATCTGTCACGTCAAAAGAGTCAGACTTAGTTCAGTTATGAAGGGTAGAAGCAAGCATTCAGTTTGCTGCTAAGTCTGTTCCAAATTGTTCCACAGGTCAGTTTCGTTATTTTAAATATTTTTACATGTTTTGGCTATCTGTCTTGTCTCGTCGGAGACGCAGGTCTTGCTAATATTAAAAGCGTTTGACCCTAGAAACATGCTCCAAAACGTGATTTGAATGCTCCAGACTCTCATTTTATTGCTTCAAAGCTGCTCCAAAATGCTTGAGCCTACTTCTACCCCTGTAAAGGCACCACAGTCCAGATCAGAAACCATGAAGTGTATTAAGCAGGTTTCGCTTAGTTTCAACTCCACATAAACTTTCAATCCCCCTTTGAGTGTGAATCATGGTGACGCAACTGCGTGGCCCAATCTTGCTTCCTTTTACCCGTATTTCTAATTTTGCATCACAAGATTGCAAAACCAGCTACAGCACTGTTAACAACATAGCATGCCGCCAGGTACTCATTGTAATCCCCAACTTTTCTGCACTTTTTTTCAGGCCAAGGGCAGGATACAGCTGATGCCAGGTAAGTGCCATCCATCATTTCTTGTGGCATCTTGATGTTTAACAAGGACGAACCAGATGAACTCGGTTATGTAGATCAGTGAACAGGCATCCTCGTTAATAAGCCATCCCATGCAGACAAGGTTGGCCTGCATTTATAAGCTAGCATTTACGAGGGCTTCGGCACAAAGGTGTCACGTATTCCAGAAATCTGACCGCAGAAATCTGCATCACGGGATGTGCTTTCTGCTGCACTTGGACGCTTTGATGAAAACTGCGAGAACTTCTTTTTACGAATAACTAATATAGTATACCTCCTGTGAAGCGTGGATATCGTGTAGAGACTAGAATTCATGTTAACTGAGCTCAACTCTTAAGTCTTGCTCGCCCAAGCAACATGACATGACATCACGACGCGACTGTTAAGCACATTTAGTCTATGTGCACCTTGGTGACTACAGCAACCAGCAAGGTGTACACATAGGATAAAGTTCTGCCTGCAGCTGAGGAATCAGCCTCACAAGTCTTTGCATGACTTTAGCGCTTTTGCTGATAATAATGCTAGACTAAAAATGACATTCTAGTAGTAATGTCACTTCGCAGGCGGCGACAGAAGTTCGTGTGTTGTGTACGTCCTCATTGTCGTAGGTATTGCATCTTGATCAGTTGATTTAAATTATTTAGTCAAATTGCATGCAGTGACACTCTATATGGCAACCTCTTCTATATGGAGACACTACTCGGTGACTCACAGTCATCTGTCATGAGGGAAAAAAATTTCACAACTCGGGCACGTACGCTGGCATCGCCTTTAGGGCAGCTGGGTGAAGTGCAAACTAAGTCTCAGGTTATTATAACTGGGTAATTTCTGAATGTATTATGCACCTTGCATGGAGAATTAGTCATATATGTACTAATACAGTCAAACCCACTTATAACATTACCGTTTTTAAGAATATATCAGATATAACAGTTGGCAGTGCTGCACCGTCAGGTTTGCCATGTGTTCTATGGTAAAAGGAACCACATACTATTGAATGTTCTCATATTATATTATCGGTTATAACAATCAAATATGGTCACTGAAAGTCAACAAGAACGCAGAAACGGGGCGACCACTAAAGCGCGTGCATCCGCGGAGACGCCGATGCAGCAGCAATAAAAAAAAAAACAAATTGGGACAGAGCACATCGAGCCAATGTGTTGGTCAGGTGCGTCGGGGAGGCTTGCATGCTGCGGTGGCGTAGGGGAGGACAGAGTGCTTCCTCAGGTGGAGGAGGAGGGAAGGTGTAAGGTGTCGCTAGGCACTGCCAATCTGAGGGAGAGCTTTGAGTGCACCCCCTCAAGACCACCCGTGGCCTAGGGAACTCGCGTTCTCTCTGCCTCTGCATGGTGGAGCAGTTCATTCTGGGGTGCGCTGATCATTGTGCGCTGCGCTGTCCTCCGTTATTTGCTTTGTCCAGGCCCCCACCTTGCGGTTCCACATATTTTGTGGCAGGCGTGTAGCAGCGTTCGTGCACGTGTCTTTCTAGCATGGCTCTCCTAGTGTGCCATCAAGGTTGCCACGATTTTGCTGGCCTTGGATTTTCCGTGAACAGCAATGGAGGACCCTCCTTCACTGGAAGTGCAACTCAATCGATGCAGAGGAGGAAGTGAACGGCAATACCACTAGAAGTTAAGCGGAGCATAGTACATGAGCACAAGGACGGCGTAAGTGTGAAACTTGGTGTGCAAGTACGGCTTGATGCAACGACAATATCGACAATCATCCGCAACGCACTCGATTGAGAATGGAAGTGACACCAGTGCTGCCCATGCAGTGGACGACGGCCGCAAAAGGATTCGACACAGGGTCTACAAAAACGTAGAACAGGAGCTCTACCAGTAGTTCTTGATCGCCCGTGCAGCGAACCTGCCTATTAGTGGCCCGATTTTAGTGGAGAAGGCACTTCACACACATCCTGCGCAGCACCCAATTTCCAGCATGGTCGTGGTTGGATTCGACCAAAGAGAGACATGGAATCGTCTACAAGGCAGTCATGGGCAAGGCAGGATCACTAGATGTGGACACTAGGCATAAGTGGCTCGAGGCAACACTGCCCAGCACCTGAGAAGCATATGCGGACCAGGACTTGTACAGTGGGGACAAGACTGGGCTGTTTTTTTTTTTCAGATGCTACCGTCAAAGACGCACGCTGTCAATCCTTGCCACCTTTGCAGGGTGGCAAGGAAAGCAAATTGTGCGCAGCTGTTTTCTTGTGTGCCAACATGGATGGCAGCGACAAGTGCCCCACCTTCGTCATAGGGAAATCCAAGAAGCCCTGCTGTTTTCGAGGTGCCGCGAGGATCCCGTTTCGCTACCATCATAACGGGAAACCACTGATGACGTGCTAACTTTTCTATGAGTGGATGGTCGAGTTTAATCAGCGAATGCAGCACGAAGGCAGGAAGGTGGAATTGGTGCTCGACAATTGCACTGCGCACCAAACAGCTCAGAAACTCTCGCATGTGGAAGTTTTTTCCTGCCACCTAACTCCACTGCAGGCTTGCAGCCTATAGATGCAGGCGTGATTGCTCTCTTCAAACCACTGTATCGTCGGTGTATTTTGGGTAGGCTTGCGCTGAACCTCAACATTTCTGTCCAAGAATGCCGACCGGCGCCAGACTTGAATATCTCGCTGCTGATGGTAGTGCAGTTCATGTTTGAAGCATGGGCAGAAGTAAGCTCCTCCACCATCATGAACTGCTTCAGGAAGACTGGCTTCGCTGGGGATGCCGGCGACGCGGAAGGTCGCGAAGCTCCTGCCGACACAGCGATGACCGAACTTTGGTCCACAGTGAACGGTAGTGACGCCGACGCATCGGGACTTTAGGAATTTTTACATGCCGACGATACAGTAGCGACAGATAAAGAGCTGACAGACGAGGCTATCGTTGCAGCAGACACTGACGCGGAGGATGGTGACAGCACCAACGACGACGATGAACCGGAACCTCTGCAGGTTGCGTCTGACCAGGAGGCTTTGAGAATGATAGACTCCTTGCTGGACTTTGTTTTTGCTGAAAACCTTCCACGGCACTATGTCCAGCAGTTGGATGCCCCGCAGAAAGATGTCGGCCAGATTGCCGTGAAACAATGTTTACGAATTACGGGTTTCTTCCCGCTACGAAATAAAAAGTGTAAGCTACTTCATTCTCATTAAATGTGTAGTTTATAAGGTTTTCTTTGTTTTTTTGGCCTAAGCCGGTTATAGCAATATTTCCATGGCACTGCAACATTGTTATAACGGGGTTTGACTGTATGTCTGTGATGGTAGACTGCAGCAAGATGCATCCACTTCAAGGGACTTCCATACTTTCGCCTTGTTTGCAACCAAATAGATTAATGGTGCTTGATCGGGAGATGTTTCAACCGCTGCATTTAGCCTTTCATTAATATGACACTTTTTCAGGTGGAGGTGTCAGCGAGTCCAACCTGGCCCACCTGCTGCACGCAACGGGCGTCCGGGCCGTGCATGCATCTGCCAGCGAGCCTGCTCCCGCCGCCATGACCGCCTTGTCGTTCGGAGAGCACCGCGTCTGCAGCGCCGCTCGCGTTCGCGCATTGTCCATCATCATCCGTTCCCAGGGTCAGCTTTAGCCATCAAAAAGGCAGCAGCTGGCAGAAAAAACTTACAATTTTAAATTTCATGCAGCCCTGCCAGCTTTGCCGAAATGTTCCTGGCATTCCTGTAACAGGTTGTCGCCATTACTACAGGCCCCACGGGGAAGAGACTGTGGCCTTCTCATCTGCCATTTTACATGGCATAGTCCCTTACTGCTATTTACTTTTACCTTTGTAATGCACCGAACCCACAAAATACAGTTATTTGGCATTGTTTATTAAGGCAATGTATGCATGCATTTTAATTGTGAAGGCAGAAAGCAGGCAAGGTTGGTTGCTACATGATTCAGCCAGTGAAACAAGCAATGAAGTGAGCAGAAACAGAGACAGGGGTTTAAGCAGGATATTGCCAGTGCCCTGTCTGTTTATTCTGTACTATTTCACTGTCCTTCGCCGTGTTCATTTATTAATAAATATTGCCAACGTGGATCAAGGCAATGGGCTACAAACTGGTTCTTGGCCTGCAGACTGGGCATCATGCGACATTCTGTTTCTGGTGAGTTGGATCGGCAGTAGCTCGCTGGGTACAGCTGGCGAAGAGGTTGCGTGCGTTACGTTACGTGCATTATGGCCATTACGTTACGTGTTACGTTACATGGTTACATGCATGACGGCCAAAATCTGGGATGCGCTGCGACAACAAAAAATTCTTGGCATTTTTCGCCGGCTGCACACAGCGGGCCAGGCATGGGTCTAATGCATTTCAGGTAGAATGTCACGTGACGCACGAGCCAAGAACCGGTCCATCATTTGAATCCATCCTTAACGCTCATGCCCCATCAACACCTTGTCCGCAAACATGTGTGAAAGATGGTAAAACCTTATTGTCTGTGCTATGGTTTTGTCTTTCGTTTCTCATCCTAACAGGTGCTGTCCATACACCACATGCTGACAAGCCTTTATTAAGCGGAAACTGTTGTGCCAAATTTCTTTGCTGACACTCGGAACAGTAAATGCGAAGCTATGGATGAATGTGAGCCAATAAGTTGAGTGATAATAAGGGAGTAATTACTCATTTTCATCCACCCAAGCGCTGGCATACGGCTACAAAATGATTTTCTTCGTGGATGATTTTGTGTATTGCAATTTGTATTAAATGATTCGTAATAAAAGATTGTGAAGTCATTTGTACTCTACAGGCGTGCGACCAATCAGGGTGGAATTTCACTAGGAACCCTCGGCCCACAGACCAGGCATGGTGCCTAGCATGGCGAAAGACCATGAGCCGGGCCTGTACTACACAGGGGGAAGTGACACATTATGGGACACTTGGTCTCTGGTATGAATAGACCTTTATTATATGAATACTGCACCAACATACCCACCATGTAAAGGACAAGTGCTGTAAAGAGGCCCTCTTATGAAAAGAGAGAGTTTTATATATGCACACACATCACCTAGATGGCTGCCCCTGCCAGAAGTGCTGCTCGTTCTGCGAGTCATTAATTGGCCTCCGTTGGCAGGGGCCGAGTATAGAGATAAGAATGGGATACTACTATGGAGGGAGAAATTCATTGTATTCCTGCATGGATACAACTGCAGTAAGTGTGTCACACACAGTTCCCTCCGCTACAGACAGTAGTCCGTTTTGAAGCTTGCTCCTTGCCTAAATTAGGATCAAGTTATAAACATAAATTTCGATGTATCTGGCTTGTTTGATGTAATGAAGTACAGTAAGAGTTCGTTATTTCGGAAAAAAGATTGGAATATTGAATTTAATCATTTTAGACTAGTGCAACTGTGATGATCTCCATAAATTCTTCACTGTGTGCACTCTATCGGGAGTGTCGAAGTAGAAGTGCTGAAAAATGGCAAGGGCCTCCCCGGCATTAATTATTCCTTCCTCAACGCCAACATCCTCGCAATGCAATAGCAGCGGTCCTTCCTCGAAGTGGCCTGTGCCGCAAAGCTTTACGCACACAGCGCGTCGAATAGAGTTTGGCAAGCGCGCATTTTCGGAACACTGGAAGAACCACACGGATAGAAGCGCAGAAAACATCCAGTACAACAAGTGACTGTCCAAAATGCCGCACAGCCGAAATTGGTTAGCGTTCTGATACGCGGATGATAGCCGCCGTTTACTGCTCCGGACGAGGGGCATTGATAAAAGTTTTTCACCACCACCACCGTCTCTGCAGTCTGGTGCAAATGGAGCGAAGCTCGTAAAACCGAAGCCAAAGCTGAGTACTCTGCCTATTATCCGAGACAAGGCAATGTTGTGTTAGTTACACTTAGCTGTTGCGCACGTCCGAGGTATGTGGTAAACTCCACAACATGCAGTTGATGTTTGAGTAGTGCTGATGTGGCGGCTGCTTTCAAAGTTAATCATACCTAGAAGCGGCATAATCGGTGCGAGACCAGTAGCGCCCGTCTGACGACACAGCCTTATTCGGGCGTTGGTTGTGACCACATGAACACATCGTCAGGGGCATAGCAAGGGCGAGGACTTATGGGGCTCTTTTTTTTTTTATTCGGAACATTTGCCACAAGGCATAAGTTGAGAAAGGGGGAATGGGATGCAGGAGATAAAAAGTTAAAAGGAGTAAGTCCAGTTGTGCTTAGGTATTTGCAGAGGTTGGCGGTGTAGTGTTGTCCATTGTCCACTTCTCATAATCACAATCGCGGTTCCACCGCAGGCCCACCTTTATGAGTAGCCGTTGTCTAACTGGAGTCGTTGCTGGACACGTCGCATGCAATATACTGTCATATCATCATCATCCAGCCTGACTATACCCACTGCAGGGCGAAGGCCTCTCCCATATTTCTCCACTTAGCCCGGTTCTGTGCTAGCTGCATCCACTTGACCCCTGCGAACTTCTTAACCTCATCCGCCCACCTAACTTTCTACCGTCCCCTGCTACGCCTTCCTTCCCTTGGAATCCAATTTGTTACCCTAAGCGACCATCGGTTATCCTCTCTTCGCATGTCCTGCCTGTAAGGCCGCAGTGAAAAGCGACTCGCACGTGGAGTCGAGCTGGCGGTCGAACCCCCCACGCGCCGAGGCCAAGGAGCGAGCGCTGTTGTTTTTTTTCTCCTTTTCTGCCCTTTTCTTGGGCGCAGGCGCACGGGAGGCTTGGTTTGTTTCGCCCCGAGGCGTCGCCAAGAAGCGAACGGCAGACGCATTCTTATCAGCCGGGAACAACAGCAGCACGCTTCTGCGAACCACTTTACGGCCAGCTCGTCCAGCGATGCCCCGCCGTGGCGCCAAGCATGGGTACAGGGAGACGCCGTTAATGAAGCTTTTTGCACTGCCACAAGCACTCACTAAATGTCCTGCAGAAGGCGACAATAGGCGCGACCCTCGGCCCTCCCAAGTAGGCAATCAGCCCAGCGGCCTCCCGCTGTGTCGCGAGACATTGGGTCCGAGCGACAGTGCCCCCCCCCCTTTTCCCCGAACGGGACGGCTGAGTGGCCTAGTCTCCAGATCCCCCGCGGCGTTTCTTTCACAAAGGCGCCAGCTGCAAGGTCGCGTCGCAAACACGCTGAGGAGGGGAGGCAAAGACAGGCGCCGTATGAGAGGGTTTGGGGACCGGCGAGTGGAAAGAGTGTGTGTTTTGAATGTTGTATTTTTATTTGACGTAATTAAGGACCTGGGTCCGAGATTATTCCCAACTCACGGGGGTTGTGGCATGTTTTTAAATAATCTGATTGGCTGCTTCATTTTCGGGGCGGATCACCTAAGGTGACCGCCCTTGGGTCTTTGTTGATGTCTGGTATCAAAAAAGTGGTCCTCGGACCATGTTCGACAGTCAAGATTGAGGCTCCGTGCTTAGCACGTATTTACACCCCCTAGGCTTTAACCGAAATGCTCGGTAGGAAAGTAAGGGCCTGTAAAGTGACTTCTCTGTGTGAGAGTCTTCATTTTCTTTTAAGTTACAGTTGTCTGTGTGACTTGTTGCTGTAACTTTGCCTATGTATACTATTTTGCTTCTGTAAATATATATCTCCTCCTGACCATCATCAGATCATCGTCTTCTGCTTCTGTACCTGCCGAAGACAGCTAAAACATCACTGGCGCAGCACGACAGGGTTCGGCAACGAGCATCACCCAGAGCACCAGGCCCTGGGAACCCACTAGGCAACAAGCGTCCGCACGTCCAGCCAGAAGCAGCAAGGTGATCCAGGCCCCGAACCAGAGGCAGTGTTCTGGGGAAGGACTCCGGCGAGGCTGCGGCACCAAGGGACGGAGGCCCCAACTGGCGACACCAGCACGGGTAAGCGGGATTTCTTGCGCTTTGTTGAAGTGGCTATGGCTCAAGTGTAAAGTGGCGTATGGTTTTAACACGGAGCATGATGGCGAGCGTAGGCGAGAGAGAGACAGGGGGAGATATAACAGATGACAGCGAGCAGTCGCAGCAAGCGACATCTCAGCCTGTAGCAGGAGCGCTACGTGAAGTAGCGGAGATGTCGGTATCCGATGCGGTTGCAATTCGCCGCATGGAACTAGATTTTGAGCTGGAAAAATTGAAAATTATTTCACAGGAACGCCGAGAGTTACAGAAACTTGGGCTACATCCAGCGGTTGCAATGGCGATAGCGGGAAGCGGGCAGACGTCTGTAAGGTCAGACATTGACGATCAGCGTCGAATGGGGCCCGATCCAGTCTCCCAGTGCGCTAAAGTCCTTAAGGGACTGAAGCTGCCGTGTGACGCGGATGTGCCGTTATGGTTCGTGGAAGTCGAGAGAATTTTCACGATGTACAAGGTGCCAAACGAAAGCCGCGTTCACTTAATCATGCCAGCACTAGCTGAGCGTGTCAGGTACCTTCTCCGTAACCTCGGGGACGATGAGTGTGGCAGCTACGAGTCGGTAAAAACAGCCGTTTTAAAGGAGCTGAAGCTTAACCCCTCAGAATACCTCGAACGCTTTAATTGAGCGCGCGACGAAACGCCGCGAAGAAACTTGGGCGCAGTTCACCTCGCGCACTAAGACGTGCTTTCAGTACTACCTTCGGTCACGGGACGTAGAAACCAAAGACGACCTGGTATCATTGATCATCGCAGATCGCATAATAGGTAGCTTGAGCCCTGAGGGCTTAGAGTATGTGCGTCTTCGTGAGGAGGAGAGGTGGCTAAAACCGGATGAAATATCTGATGTTCTCCAAACGTTCGAACAGGCTAAGGGCAAGGGGCGCGCAGCGAAACGAATTGTTGTGTATGCGGAAAAACCGAAGGGACCCCCGCAAGCGGCGAACAATGATAGCAAACGGCCAATTCAGTGTTATGAGCGCCGCGCATCTGGCCACCGAGCCAAGGAATGCCCTCGCGCTTCACAAAACGTGCAGAAGAAGGAGAAACGCGCTCGAGCTCAAAAAGTAGCTGTAGCCAACGTAGAGGCATGCGAAACACCGGCGTCAGTAACCTCCCAGACAACCCTAGTAGCAGAGATGAAAACGCCCCAGTCATTTGACGAGGTACGCAAATCGAAGCTACTGCAGGTGGAGATTGAGTGCGCAGGGATACTGGCGACAGCTATAATTGATGCCGGTAGCGAGATAACCGTGGTTAGGGAAGGCCTCGTGCCAAGTATATGTCGGGAGCCATCCGGCTCGATAAAGCTAGTTTCGGCTTTTGGGGAGACGGTTAACGCAAAACTGGTCACTCTTGCGGTAAGCATCAGGTGGCCCACCGCACACATAGCAGGGCCCGAGGCAGTAGACATTGTATGCGCGCTTTCTGATAAGCTGGCGGAGGGAGTGGATTGTTTGCTCTCCAGGGAGGATTGGGAACTGCTTTCGGAGATAGACAGTCGTTACGAGGCACTTGTTATGAATAAGGCCTGAAGCAGTTAAGCCTGAAGCAGTTAACGCGTCTGTCACCATGGCGGAGCAGAGCGCAAAGCTGAGCTCTACATCACACGAGGAGCAAGCGGCGGGGCCTGAGGCAGACAAACTAATGAGTGGTGAGCAGGGTGTGGCGACGGAACAGCCTATGAAGTAGATCTGGAAGAAAGCGAGAAGGAAGATGTAATCTCGATCCAGGATGACGCGGACGCAGCCCTAAAACAGCGCCAGGTATTCAGATCCGACCAAGTATCAGACGAAACCTTAAAGAAAGCGTGGGCTGACGCAAAGGCAGGGAAGGCAGGCATGTTTGTTTCAGACGGCTTGTTGTATCACTGGGACTCGATCTCCGGTAGCAAAGTGAAGCAGCTTGTGCTCCCCCTTAGCAGGCGTGAAGAGGTACTCTGCCTTGCGCATGAGTCCCTTGGGGAGGCCATTTGGGGCCACGGAAGACAGAGACCAGAATTAAGTACAGCTTTTTCTGGCCAGGCTTAGAAGGGGACGTAACGCGACACTGCAGGACATGTCACGACTGTCAAGTCCGCTCAGACAGGCGAATTAAAGATAGGGTTCCCATCACACCTCTCACCAGACCCGACCATCCGTTTCTGGTCATAAATGTCGATATAATCGGGCCGCTCGATGTTCCGTCGAGCAGGGGTCGTACGCTCTCTGCCTCGTTGACTTGTGCACGCGGTGGCCGGAGGTAGTCTGTTTGCGATCCCTAACCGCTAAGGCAACATGCAACGCCTTGCTTACGATTTTCAGCCGCACAGGCATACCTGAGGTAGTCTGTTCAGATCAGGGAACGAACTTCACGGCGCAGCTGACGCGTGAGATGTTAGCAAGACTGGGATGCGCACCGCGTTTTTCAACTCCTGAGCATCCGGAGAGCAACGGGACAGTGGAAAGGTGGAACCGCGTTTTGAAGAACATGTTGTTCCATGTTATTGAGAAAGATCCCAAGAACTGGGATAGACTGGTCCCGTTCGTTCTCTGGGCGTGCAGGGAAGTCCCGACATTACAGGCGTGGCGCCTTTCCGGCTCTTATTCGATAGAAACCCTATCGGACCGCTAGCAATTCTGCAGCGAACATGGACAGGCCAGCAACCCCTCCCGAACACACTAAGAACCCGCGAAGTATTTGCGACAGCTACGCGAGCAGCTAGAAGTAGCAGCAGAAGTAGCGGGTTTGACGGCGAGCGCACGTCAGGGAAGTTACGCGCAGGCGTATAACAGGCGCGCACGGAGCAAGACGTTTGTTGTCGGAGACCAGGTATTGCTCTTTGACACAGACCCTGGCAGTAAAATGGCCCTCAAATGGCTCGGTCCATTCGTCGTAACCGCGCAAGAGAGGCAGAACTCGTACAGAATCGACAAGGGAAACAAGGCTACAGCGATAGTGCATGCGAACAGGCTGCGACCCTACTACGCACGTGTCAGCCATGTCGGAGTAGTTTTCGAGGAAGACGAGTTTGGTGAAATCGAGTACACCCCTCAGCCTGTGCCTGAGAGATATGATGGTTGTCTGATAGATGCAGAGAAACTCGCACACCTACTTACTCAGGACCGCCTCGAGATCTCTGAGGTGTTTGCCGCTTACGCTGATTTGTTCAGCGAAACGCCGGGAGTCGCACGAGTTGGGGCACATAAGATAGAGCTGCACGAAGGCCACCAGCTCAAACACACTTTCCCATATCGCGTGCCGGAGTTATTAAGGAGTGAGGTGAGCCGCCAGGTAAACGAGTTGCTAGACCTCGGGCTGGTGTATCCGGTGGAAAGCGAGTGCGCCCATCCCGTTGTGTGCGTGGGTAAGAAGGATGGATCGGTGCGCATCTGTGTTGACTATCGCGCTTTAAACGCAGCGACGCGCACGGATGCCTATCCAATGTCAGCCCCTAAAGAGCTCATCATGAGGGTGGGCCGCGCTGGGTATATCACTCTTATCGACTTGCGACGCGGATACTGGCAGGTGCCGGTAGCTCCGGAGAGCCAACATCTGACCGCCTTCGTAACTCACGAGGGACAATATGCTTGGCGCGTCATGCTGTTCGGGCTAAAGAACGCCGCGGCCACCTTTCAGAGGATAATGAGCACCCTCCTCTCGAAACATCAGGCCTATGCGGCCGCATACCTCGATGACATCGCCATTTTCTCTTCCTCGTGGACTGAACACTTGCGGCACTTAGAAATCATTTTTGATTTGTTGCGCGACGCCAAGCTTAAAGTGAGCCGGGAAAAGTGTCAGGTCGCACAGGCCCACATTAAGCACCTAGGACACATAGTGGGAGGCGGAACCCATGGGCCCGACCCAGAAAAGGTATCTGCCATTCGTGGGCTCGTGCCCCCCGCAACAAAGAGACAGCTACGGAGTCTGCTAGGCTTATGTGGTTACTACCGCGATTACGTTGAAGGATACGCCGAGGTGGCCGCACCACTCACGTCTTTGACGAGGCGAGGTCTACCTAACACGATTCCGTAGAGCCAGGAAGCGCAAAACGCGCTCGACAGGTTCAAGTCAGCTCTGTGCGAAGCTGCATCGCTGAACACCCCCGACATTAAAAGGCCATATTGGCTGTTCACCGACACGTCCGACGTCGCAGCGGCAGATGGGAGACGAGGGACGGGAAAGGCCGATAGCATTTGCCAGCCACCGATTCACGCCAACGCAGGCCCGCTGGTCTACGAT
This sequence comes from Amblyomma maculatum, assembly GCA_023969395.1. Taxonomy (NCBI): domain Eukaryota; kingdom Metazoa; phylum Arthropoda; class Arachnida; order Ixodida; family Ixodidae; genus Amblyomma; species Amblyomma maculatum. The sequence goes on along the minus strand of JAJIZL010000122.1, from coordinate 49,941 downwards.
CGAGCGGGAAGCATTCGCCATTATCTGGGCACTAAAGAAATTTGATCATTGGGTGTACGGGGCAGAAATTAACATGGTGTCTGACCACAACCTCCACTCCTATCTCACTACTAGTACGCCTCATGGGGCAAAACTCGCACGATGGGCGCTGGCCCTACAGCGGTACAATGTGACGGTGACCCACAGGAAAGGGTCAAGCAATGGTAACGCCGACGCGTTAACCCGTGTCCCCAATGTGACTTGGGGCGTAGAGCAAGCACACGCTTGAGCCATGGCCTTTCGGCGACGCGTGAATGTTCCCGCGTACCCGGTGCAATGTGTGATGTGAACGGTGGAGTGCGCGTGAACTTGGCGTGAGGACATCCAATTGCTCGTGCGCGGGACTTTCACGAACACTGTCCGCTCCGCCGATGCGAATGTGTGATTTGTTTTGTGTTATACCCATCTTGTGTCGCAAGATTCATTTGGTGTTCCATTCACGTGCGAAGTGTCTTACATGTTTTGTTTTCTTCGCGGGTTGTTGCGGCCTTTGTTATATTAAGCTGAAATGACCGGATTCCAAGCTCATTTACCCTCTTAGGAGGGACGTGTAAGGCCGCAGTGAAAAGCGACTCGCACGTGGAGTCGAGCTGGCGGTCGAACCCCCCACACGCCGAGGCCAAGGAGCGAGTGCTGTTCATTTTTTTCTCCTTTTCTCCTCTTTTCTTGGGCGCGCGGAAGGCTTGGTTTGTTTCGCCCCTTCGTCCCGAGGCGTTGCCAAGAAGCGAACGGCAGACGCATCCTTATCAGCCGGGAACAACAGCAGTACGCTTCTGCGAACCACTTTACGGCCAGCTCGTCCAGCGATGCCCCGCTGTGGCGCCAAGCATGGGTGCAGGGAGACGCCGTTAATGAAGCTTTTCGCACTGCCACAAGCGCTCACTAAATGTCCTGCAGAAGGCGACAATAGGCGCGACTCTCGGCCCTCCCAAGTAGGCAATCAGCCCAGCGGCCTCCCGCTGTGTCGCGAGACATTGGGTCCGAGCGACGGAGACTGTACACTGCTCTGGGGCAGTGCCCCCCCCTTTTCCCCGAACGGGACGGCTGAGTGGCCTAGTCTCCAGATCCCCAGCGGCGTTTCTTTCACAAAGGCGCCAGCTGCAAGGTCGCGTCGCAAACACGCTGAGGAGGGGAGGCAAAGACAGGCGCCGTGTGAGAGGGTTTGGGGACCGGCGAGTGGAAAGAGTGTGTGTTTTGAATGTTGTATTTTTATTTGACGTAATTAAGGACCTGGGTCTGAGATTATTCCCAACCCACGGGGGTTGTGGCATGTTTTTAAATAATTTGATTGGCTGCTTCATTTTCGGGGCGGATCACCTAAGGTGACCGCCCTTGGGTCTTTGTTGATGTCTGGTATCAAAAAGCGGTCCTCGGACCATGTTCGACAGTCAAGATTGAGGCTCCATGCTTAGCACGTATTTACACCCCCTAGGCTTTAACCGAAACGCTCGGTAGGAAAGTAAGGGCCTTTAAAGTGACTTCTCTGTGTGAGTCTTCATTTTCTTTTAAGTTACAGTTGTCTGTGTGACTTGTTGCTGTAACTTTGCCTATGTATACTATTTTGCTTCTGTAAACATATATCTCGTCCTGAACATCATCAGATCATCGTCTTCTGCTTCTGTACCTGCCGAAGACAGCTAAAACATCACTCTGCCCATGCCCATTTTTTCTTCTTAATTTCCACTAGAATGTCGGTAACTTGAGTTATTTCTCTGACCCACTCTGCACGCTTCCTATCTCTTATGTTACCCCTACTATGTTTCGTTCCATAGCCCTCTTGGTTGTCCTCAACTTAAGTAGAACTCTCTTGGTTAGCCTCCACGTTTCAGCCCCATAGGTGAGTACAGGTAAGATGCAACTGTTGTATACTTTCCTCTTGAGCGATACCGGTAAGCTGCTACTCATAATCTGCGAGTGCTTGCCAAATGCGCTCCATCCCAATCTTATTCTTGTTATTTCCTTTTGATGGTCCGGATCTGCGATTAATACCTGTCCTAAGTAGACATATTCGCCTACTACTTCAAGTACTTCGCTACCTAATGTAAACTGCTGTTCCTTCCCGAGGCTGTTGAACATTACCTTAGTCTTCTGCATATTGATTTTCAAGCCTACTTTTCTGCTTTTCCTGTCTAGGTCATCAATCATTTGCAGTTCATCCCCCGAGTTGCTTAGCAAAGCAATGTCATCAAATCGCAGATTACTGAGGTATTCTCCATCTACCCTTATCCCTAACTGCTCCCATTCCAAGTCTCTGAATACTTCCTCTAAGCAAGCTGTGAATAGTACTGGGGAGATTGTGTCTCCTTGCCTAGCACCTTTCTTTATGGGAATTTTGTTACTTTTTTTATGCAGAACAATGGTTGCTGTGCAGCCACTATATATATCTTCCAGCACTTTCACGTATGGCTCGTCTACCCCGACTTCGCAGTGCCTGCATCACCGCCGAGGTTTCAACTGAGTCAAATGCTTTTTCGTAATCAATGAATGCTATGTATAAGGGCTGGTTATATTCCGACCATTTTTCTATCACCTGATTGATGGTATGGATATGATCAATAGTAGAGTACCATTTCCGAAAACCTGCTTGATCCTTTGCTTGATTGCAGTCTAAGGTTGTCCTGATTCTATTAGTGATTACTTTAGTAAATACCTTGTATGTAACAGACAGTAAGCTGATTGGTCTAATGTTTAGGGTCCTTAGAGTCCCCTTTCTTATGAATGAGGATAATGTTTACATTCTATATACTGCCATATATTGCATGCTAAAACTACCACTAGTGCCTATAATCAATCTGGGCTTTGCCTACAATGTTAATTGCCCTCAAAAAAGACATTTTGGCGTGAATAAAAATGCAAGAGGTGTGTTGAGCTTGGAATACTAAAGTACATTAGACCATACAAACGAGACAAGCCACACTGTCGGCCAAGCTTACAAAGCTTACAACAAAGTGTGATGCGTGGAGAGAGAGAAGCAGCATTATTGAGACACCAGTCAGTCAAGGCCAGGAGAGAAATCCATCTCCCGCGTTGGCCACAATCTCTTGGGGCAGCAGCAAGGGTTGCTCCGATGTCCTGCTGGACATTAGGGTCTGGGCTGCAGGGCAAAGCCTCCCAGGATTCTAGAGTACTCAAGCCGTTGTACTCAGTCGGACATGTTCACACCATGCGGACCAAAGTTGCTGCCTCATTGCGAAATTTGCACTTTCACCTGAAGACTTCAGGATGCCATTTGCTGTAGAATACTGGGTTGGGAAAAAACCCAGTGTGTAATTTACTCCACATCACCTCCTCTTTCTTGTTTGCCGTTCTGTATGGCGGTGGTGGGTGTGGTGTATGGCGGTGTGGACTTGTGGAGCTTGTCCTGACAGAGCATAGTTCGAATGAACGAGTTTTCACTATAAAAAAAAGTTGTTTAATGTCAGAGAATCAGCAACGCATATAGCAATGAATTAAATAGAATCAAATTGGATGTTTGTGTCAGGAATAGAAAGTTGCCTGTATTAAAAGTGTTTGAGCTTAGAAACATGCTCCTAAACTCATCTTATTGTTCCATAGCTACTCCAAAATTGCTTTGTTACAGCTTTCTGAGGTGCTCTGAAATGCTTGAGTCTGCTTGCACCCCTGCATGAGCCTATGGGGTCAATGTCCATATCGACTGACAACCACGTCTACAAACTCGCCTGTTACCAAATTCCAATAATAGCGTTTCCACAATAAAATTTATTCTGCACGATTGAGCTCTGTGAGCACCCACACAGGCGAGAGACCATACCAGTGTGCTCATTGCAGTAAGAGCTTCAAGACGAAGTCCTTCCTGACAGAACATGTGCACAACCACACAGGAGAGAGGCCCTTCGTGTGCAAGCACTGTGGCAAGCAGTTCTCATCAAAAAGCAACATGTATGCACACCTCTGCATTCACACCGGAGACAAGCCATACAGCTGCAGTTTTTGCCCCATGCACTTTGCAAAGAGTAACAGCTTGAAGCTTCATGTGTACACACAGGCAAGAAACCCTACCAGTGCACTCACTGCAGCAAGCCCTTCACAACGAAGGTCTACCCGACAGAACATATACGCACCCACACAGGTGAGAGACCATGCCAGTGTGCTCATTGCAGTAAGAGCTTCATGAGGAAGGCCTTCCTGACAGAACATGTATGCAACCACACAGGTGAGAAGCCATACCAGTGTAGTCACTGTGGTAAAAGCTTCACAAGGAAGACCTCCATGGTGACACACATTCGCAGCCACAGCAGGGCACACAATGTACCTCCTGAGAAGACATCTTTGCAGCCATACTGTTGAAAGACGCACCAGTGATAACTGCATCCACTGGGCCTCTCATCGAAGGACTTAGACGTACATATGAAAAACTACAAGCATGCAAAATGACCGTGGTGCCACTTTTGCTTTGGAAATATACTTGTAACCTGTGGTTTGAATTCTGTAGCAGAACTGCTGCCAACGGCCATACATTCATCAGGATTGTAACATGTTGAAGTACCTGCAAGCATCCATTTTACATTGCATGGGTCTGCCAGTTTCACTCTGTGGATTGTGTTTTTAATTCAGTTTTTAATGTGCCCTGCCAGGGTGGTGCAGTGGTAAGGCACTCAACTACTGTGCCCAAGGATGCGGGATCGAATCCCGGCCTTGGTGGCTGCTTTTCTATGGAAGCGAAAAGCTAGGCACCTGTGTGCTGTGCGATGTCAGTGCACGTTAAGAACCCTCATGTGGTCAAAATTTCCGGAGCCCTCCACTATGGCATCTCCCATAGTCTTAGTCACCTTGGGACCCCATAAACCAACCAAACCAATGTGGATTCAGGCAGGGGTGACACATTTTGTGAAGGTTTGAATACTTGTGTGGGCTGTGTTACCACTGATGAGGTGCAAGATGTGACAAACTTTTAGGGTGAACAATTTTTCACTTTGTACTTGTTAATAAACATTGTCATGGACAAATGAATTTCTTCATTTACTCATACTAAGTTGTCGTGAGCTGTTTATTCACATCTAATTCTCATTAAATACCCGTACATTTTTTTGTTCTGAGGCTGGATGCCAGGTTTTGTTCAGGTATTGGTCGAGCCATTCAACTCTTGCACACAGATTTATCCCGTTATGCAGATTACTTTTGATACAGGATTAAAGTTAATTGGTTCATTCAATACTCTGACACAAAAATTGTGCCATTAGAATTTTTGCGAGTTAGCTGCTTCACAAATGTGAAGAAAATCTAAGGTATTTATTTGAGCTAGTTGTTGAATTGATGTTTAAAGCATGTTGACTAAAATAACAAAAACTTGCTAATAGTTGCCTAGTATGTGCAGTGTGGCTGTAATAACAGTTCACAGGATCCTCTTCGCTACTCCCCTCTATCTTCTCTATCTACGAACTAAGAAATGAAGCTGCTCAGATAACTGAGTGCTTGGTGCGCCATCTTGTACAGTTTGAGCATAGCCCTACTGTACCCGGTCCTTTGTCCTCTCTCATTCCCTTCTCTAGTCTCCTTTGGCTGCAACTCGGGTGCTTCAGACTGTGATAGCTAATGCTGCGGCTAGCAAAATCTTTCCTTTTGTTGTTTAGAAATAAGCCAAAAGAATCGACTCAGGTGAAGTATAATGGCTTGAGCACGCAGCCTCGCATGCAGAAGATTGAGATTCGATCCTTTACTCTTCCAAATACCTATTGGTAGGTAAAATGATCTTCGAAATTTACAGTAGTCTTCGAATAGTGTTTGCATTTGGATTCTATTTGCTTCGCACTTTCACTGTTCAAACTTTTAGCGAGTAGTCTGAACAGTTGAAGTGGGGCTTTTGAATCTCCAAAATGTGCAGAAGTTACAAATTCCTAGTTACTGCAAATTGGCACTGAAATGTTCCGGAATTTTCAAGGCACTCCGTTTGCTCTTTCCTCAAATGACTGCCAGCACACAGCAAAATACCACATGGTAGTGCGCTGACTGCCATCAAGAGGTGCTGCCAGTATGCAGTCGCGACCTGGGAAACAAAGTGGTGTGCCACACGACACCTCACTGTAGTGAACTGAAATTGTAACCTCACTGCATCTGGCTATGGTGCAGTCGACAGGCTGCGAGCCTGACAGGCACCAATAATCTCGTTTTAGTTCATGCGCTTAAAGCGACCTAGCTTTTAGTGGGCCACATGTGCTGCTGAGGATGTCTCGCGGCAACTGCTTAGACTATTCACCAAAGTTAAAGGGACTGCGAAGGGCTATTTACTAAAACTATGAAATGTGCACGAACAGTCTGTATTCCAACAGAGATAAGGCACAGCAATATCAAAGAAAAGAGGCTTTGCAATTTCAATTTGCCATTGAAAATTGCATAACAACAACTGAGGCGCTATCTAGCGGAGAAATCCTATTACTTTCACTGTAGTAGCCCATGAGACATCTCTGCAAAATATTGCTGATTTTCGTAAGTGCACACTTAATTTTTTTAGGAGTGCTTGTCATAACTTATAATATTTTGCGGTCTCTCCAGTGCGTTCTTAAATAAAAACTGCTCCTCCTTTTGCACCGCGAGAGGCATGCTTCCAGCTTTTGCCACTAGATAGCGCCACAGTGTTTAGAATTCCATGAATGAAGCGATGATAGTGCCTACTAAAACTTTTGCTGACGAGGTGCACATTATTGTGCCGTAATAGCCTTGAGTGTGGAAACAGAAAAGGACGCTACTCCGCGCAAAAAATGTAATTATTTGTCTGGCGAGAGAAATTTATATTTGCTTTCGGTACGCCTTTTTTGACACTCACCAGTCGTCACCGCAGTTGCTGCTCATGGTTTTCAGCATCAGACTAAATAAAAACGGGAACATGAACTGACGAAAAGTTCTCTAAAATTTTTCTACAGTGTTTCTACCAAAGCCGCTACGAAATCGAACATTTTAGACACCTTTCCATGTGCCGAAAAAAATTTTAGACTTAAATGGCAGTGTTCTGTCCCTTTACATCGGAGCTAGTTGCTCAATCAGCGTAAAAGGGGAATGTAATACAACTAAAAGTGCTAACAGATTTTTCACGCTGTATCATAAGATCAATATGCGTTTTAAAGAGAAAACATCAGGAGTGCCATGAAGGCGAGAACTGTCCGTGTCTAAAGCCTGCGAGTTGTATGTGTGCACGCCGCATATAACGAAAGATAAGGCAATATGCAAACCTGATGTAATAAAAGCCTCAAATATAATGAAGGACATGAATGTAATGACCTTTAACTATCGCAATGACCAAGCATGGCTCGGAAAAATTAGGCCGACTAAAAATCGCTGCTTGCATTTAATGGGAATGCGCCTGTATAGATGGTGGCACATGTATACAATTATGTGGGTAGCAACAGCGAAGTAAAGTTACAAAAAGTGTGTAGTGTTCTCATTTTACACACATGGAGTAAAAAAGGAACAGTGTCGCACTTCTACATCAGTCCTATTATTTGTCCTAGTCTGCTTGTTCACCGTGTTTATTTCTTATAATGCCTGAAGCAACAGAATGGTATTTTATGAAACGCCCAAACTTTACTTTCTCCCCTCTCACTGAGCAGAGTATGTAACAAAAGAAAGGGGAAGAGAGATGTAAGGAAAAGGAACAGTAGAAATGGAAGCGGAGTTTCTAACTGCTATGGTGAAATAGTCTTGCCGTATATACCAGGTGCATCAGGAGAATCTGCCACATAAATTTTAAACAGGAGCGGGGTTCAATCCCAGCCAAAAAAGGGCTGTTTCGATGACACAATTCAAGGCATCAGTGCATGTTTCCATATAATTTTTCGCAGTTCTTCGCACCGGCAAGTGCTTTAAAAAAAAAAAGCATCATCACCGGAAGAATCGCGTAATCCAGAACAGAACAGGCTATAGTTATAATGCAATTTAGAAATTTTATGCTATGACAACACCTAGCATGTGCTTAGTCAGGTTCTTATGACCACTACAGTCTAAGAAGCTCTGTAACTTAGTTTTGAGCCAAGAATGCAAAAAAAAAAAAAAAATTGGCACACTTACTAAGGTGACAGATGTGCTCACAGAGTCAACAGATCATTTCCTGTGCAAAAATATAAATTCTTCAGCCCAAATTTTTAGGCTGATGTCTTCATTATAAAGTGAAAACAAAGTCCAGGCCATCTTCCATAACATAGACTACATTTCTCCCCTTTAAACTAAAGACAGCTCTGGTAAAAATTGGTTATAGTAAAGTGCATGTGGCTGCGAGGACATACTTCGCACAATATGACATCGCCGCGCGCTTACTACCCAGAATCGCGCAAAAAATTGTTAAAAAAAAAAAAAAAGTTTTTTTTTTTTAATGGCTTTGCCACTAGTCTTACCAACCCTGAGGAGAAGCCAACTTTACATAAGCATTGCAGCAATGAGGGAAAACATGTGGCGCATAGAAAAGAAGGAAACTAAAGCCAGCTATGAAAGTGGAAAGGTGGTGCGGTCTCCTCGGAAAGTAAAAGTGATGGGAGAAGTAGGGACAGGAAAAAATGGCTGAACATTCGCAGTATTGTGCAGCGCAATGATGGGGCAGCAGGTGTGTGGCATGCATGGTTTTACTGTGTTTGACTGTAGCGCACATTTCTCATCCATTGCCTCTCAAACGACAGAAACAGAGAAAGAAAATGCTGTGGTCATGCACGTCTTTGGTTTTCACATAAAATCACACCCAGTTGTATTTGTAGCCATATTGCATTCAGGCTGAAAGGTCACGAGATCAAAACAAAAGAATCAAATAACTAAAAACGAAATTGCACAAAGACTATAACAGCGGGACGAAAAGTATTTTAGAGTGTTTCTTTTATAAACCAACAAGACGTGTTTAGTAAGTAGCCATTTAATTTCCAGACAGCATCAGGGCCATGTCATCAACAACTGATATAGTATTTTTTTCCAGTTCGAGTAACTTTACTATAATGGGGTTCTTCTATGACCAGCAGCCCAAAACTATGCCAATGAATTCAACATCACAAAAGCTATCAACAAATTTTTATTTGTTCAGTGGTAGAAAAGTGCCTTCAACTAGGAACAGGGAAATGTGTCTATCATCTACAGACCAGGATAAATGGCAGAACAGCGAAACAAAAACTATCCATTTAGCAATGCAAACATGAACAGCCTGCAGCAGACATTTAGGGCAACTGGGAAATGCCAGTGAACAGCGAAACGCTGCGTTAGTGTTGACAAGCTTAGCAACATTTTTATCTGCAGATGCTCCGAAAGTGACAGCCAGCGATTCTGATGCACGAGCAACAGATGGATGCGATTTCAAACAATTCACAAACGCATATCATGTGGCATTTTCTGTATGCTGCAGTTTGGAACCTGTGTAGGCAATATGCTAGCTGTAAGATGAAGCCAGCGGCCACTGTAGGGCTCTCTTACTCTACTAACACTCTTAAGCAACTTCTCAAGAAAAAAGCAGTTTGATTCAAATATGCCTATGTCGAACAAGTACCTCTCAAGTGAGAATGGATAAGAAAGTTTGATTAGGCATACATACTTAGACTAAAATATGCTTTGGCAAGCAAAACAACTCTAGCTGTTGTTATTAAATGATATAACGCAGTTTATTTAAGCACATACCTTCGAAAACATTCAGCAATTAGGGAAAAAACTCCAGACTAACATGCTTATAAACGCAACTGTAAATGATATAACAGGTCGCTTGGTCTGAAACGGCTTTGGCTAACCCCAATGCTGCTCTGCAAGGATAGGCTCACTAGTGCACTCCGCCACTTCCATGTCACCACTGCCTGCTGGAAACTAGCTGGAAGTGATATCACCCAATACCCGAACAACTTTTCAGACTATGAACACACCTACATCTTTTTCGCAAGGTTCCCAAGCCAAACAAAACACTTCCAGGACAGTGGAGACAAATATAGCGGGCTCACAGTGACTACAGCAAACATCATAAGCCTTGAATTCCAGGTACTTGCTTCAAACTTGCTCTCAAAAAGTTGTAAGCCAGACCAGTAGGCTTATGCTAGCCTTGACCTTGGCCGTGGGTATTGCCCTGGCCACATAGCCCATCCTGAACACTTTTGACAAGACCAACCATCTGAAGACTGCAATCTGCTTCATCTTTGAAACAAAGGTTGACGCTCACAGCGAGTACTACCACATATCAAACCATCATCTTCCCTTAACATGTGCCTTTTTGAGAGTGCAGACAACCACTGGAAATACCTAATGTTGGGCCTCTCTACATGAGATAGCTGAGGAGCAGTGACTTTCCTGCTGTAGTTATGTTCGTCAGAACTAAGCTACTAACCGCTTTGACATTTTGCTCCACAGAATGATAAGCAGCACGCCGATCATAGAAGATATACCAGCTTATCCACGTGATCCTCGCCTAGTTCAGTGAGCGGTCATTACCTGAGCACAGAAGGCTTTTGAGCAAGTACAAGATGCATCTGCTAGAGTATGAACCACCGAGATTGTTCGCACCTGTACGGCCAAGCAAACCCCAAATGGTGTTCCAAAAATTGTCCGCGCTCTAAGAGCAAAGCCTGACAGCCTGCCATAGTCTCATTCAGGCAATGGTTCACATCTCATTATACATGGCAAAAAACCCAGCATTCAGTCTAGATTTCCAGCAAGCTGCTACCAATTACAGGAGCAAGTAGAAGTGAAAGTGCTTTCTCTGTTCATGGACTGAACATGCCATTTGGCACACGTTACTAGAAGAAAAAAAGAAGAAAAAATAAAAACTCCTCCTCATAGAGGCTTCTAATCAAACACTCAAGTATGGAGATAACAATGGCATTATTGTTATCTCCATACTTGGTAGTGAGCACGTGTGCCAAGAATAGTCACCTGCTCACCCAACACCACACTGTGCGTGCTTTGTTGCGAGACAGGTGTTCCAAATCAAACTGCACCACACTGGAACTTTGAGACTTACTCATAGCATAGCCTTAAAACTGTGCTATGAACCACAGGGGATAGCAGAAAGGTTACCCCAGCTCATCACTCCACCATGAGTTCACCACGTGAGGCTGGTTTTTGTAATGAAAACGTCTTGACCAGGGAAGATGTTGACAGTCAGGCTTCAATCTTGTCTGGCCTCGCACAGAAAAACTGCTCTGCTAGCATACACCCATGAAGCCCTCTAGAGACTCGCATAAAAAGCATTTTACTTGACAGCTTAACAACTTGAGTTAGTGTGAGGGGAAACCCATAGCTTGTACTATGCCAGAGACTAGTTTGTGCCGGCCATTGAATAGGCAGTAAGAAATAAGGGGTACAAAAAAGCAAATATTCAATCAGTAGAAAAGCATTAGGCAGTGGCATGATGCAGTGTTCGCAGCAATGTGCAGAAAGATGAGCTATAATTTCTATAACAAAAAAGGAAAATAATAACATGGCCCAATTCCTCGATGGCAGGTGGCATTGTAGCACCACTGTACAAATTACTGACATTGCTGAAGTGCCGCCCGTTGGTGGCTAACGCAATTATTCTGACAAGAGAAGCTTTCAACATTTTTTCACAATTTCCTGTGCAGTTCTGCGAAGACTGCACCATGTCAGAATACACATCTTACTTTTTCTGTTTCTGGATCACGGGAGCAGCACTTGCAATCAGCGGGAAGCTGACATAACTCCCGCGTGCAGTGTAAAGACACTGACAGTGTGCGTGCACAAAGGTGAAATAGGCCTTCTAGTGAAAAGCAAAACACGAAAATAGACACCACCTATGATGAGAAAAAGGGATAAGTGGAGGACAGTCTTCTCGTCATACAATATGAAGCTCATCGGATTCCCCCCAACTATCATCCCAAATGCAACTTTCCTGAAGAGTTTACCACACAGAAGCAAGCACGGTCGGCGTGACGGATTCCCCCCAACTATCATCCCAAATGCAACTTTCCCGAGGAGTTTACCACACAGAAGCAAGCACGGTCAGCGCGGCTACAATGCAGGTGGATAATGGCCTCGTAGAAGCATAAGACCACTTAGTAACCCGGGATTCAAGGTTTAGGGAAGACGGCCAAGGTGACAACACTTCTCCACCTCTCTCTTGCCTGACCAGTGCTCATAGCATAACTCTCCATATGTTGGCCAGCACAAAACAGCATGCCTGACAGGTGCATGAGCACAGGAAATATATATATATGGTACACGGGCCTTTAGCCCCTAAAGCTGCGCTACACTGACCATTCACTGCCATTCATAGCTGAGCTGCCTGACACCAAATCCTAGCTCTGGGCGGCAGACCACTGCACAACACACAACTCTCTCAAAAGAAACTGCACCGTCAGTCATACACTTCGAGAATGCCAGTGATGAACTTCCTTGAACCCGCATGGCACAATGCGCAATCCACGGCCCAGAACTTTGCTTTGGTCTGTAACGTGGATCTGCTTTAAGAACTCGTTTCCCTAGCTATGACAAATGGTTTCAGAAAAGACAAAGAACTAGTCCATTGGATCTGCTGTGACGCAAGATTCCCAGCGTGAGGCCGTTACTGCTTGGGCTTCTGCTGTTCCACTGGAAAACGGACCTGGCTGTGGCCCTCAATGCCGGCCTCGACGACGTCGCCGGCGTGAACCGGACCTACTCCACTGGGCGTCCCCGTCAGCAGCAGATCGCCCGGCTCCAAGGTGAACCGCGCACTAGCTGCCTCCAGCAGCTGCTGAATGGTGAACAGCATGTTGGAGGTGCTCCCTTGCTGTCGCTGCTGACCGTTCACCTTGCACCAGAGGGTCAGACTATGCGGATCCCCGACTGATTCCTTGGGCAGGAACTGGCCGACGGGGCAGGAGGTGTCAAAGCCCTTGGCACGCTCCCATGGGAGACCCTGGGCCTGACACTGTGGGATCCAAAAAGTGTTTCGGTTGGCACGTTGGCAGGCGGACTTTCACTTAGCACTGCTGTGCTCCAACAGTCAGTATAATAGCCTTCGTGAAGCGTATTCTTTTGTATACCATACTTGCTCAAATGTAACAAGGGTTTTATTTACGTTACGTAGAAGTACAAAGTCATCCTTTGCGCTAGAACGTTACGCAGGGACAGAGCATATCATGCCGTATTTACTTACTTTATGCATCATGTGGGCTGACCACAACTTTGGGAAACAGAAAATGAAAGGCAAAAATTTTGAGCATTGCATTGGTCAACCAACGGAAGCTCCGAGCCGCAACTGCTTAACTAAGGTGACAAACATGGAACATCACATACCAAAGCAGCAGTGCAGCAGTCAGAGACTCATCACTCGAGATGGTTCCAACAAGCTCTCAGCTGGTTTTGCAGAGGCACCACTTGGTGATCAGAAAAATTACCTCCTTTGTTTACTTTCACCAGCTCTAGACTTCGAAAACATTCTGTGACTGCAGATACTGTATAAACGCGTGTAAGGGCTACAACCCGCTATTTCCAAAATATATACAGACGAGCCCGGTTATATCGAACCCGGATATATTGAATTTTGGTTATATCGAACTCACGAAATATCCCCTTGAAAATCCCATGTAAAAGTATAGGAAAGCCGCGTCATATATCGAACTCAATTTCACTGGTCGTTCAATATATCGAACTCCGCACCACGCACTGGAAGTGTGCCTTCCCCAAAGACGATCGCATTACCCTTGGCCGTTTGCCGCATGACGTTTTCAAGCCACGCGCGGAAGGAATAAGAGGGGACAGTTCAGTGACGGCTGGTCTGGGCAGCGCCGCGCCCATTCGCCAAAGGCGCGTGCATCTGCAGTTGTCGTTTCCCGCGCGCCAACACATGACGTTTGCAAGCCATGTGCGTGGGTGTGCCCATTCTTTTGCTGAGCTCTCTCCTTCAGCACGCGCAACGCATGCGCCAAGCCAGTTCAGCCCGTTTTCAGACAGACGTCGGGCAGTTTTTCCAGCGTGTGTTGCGAACCATCTGCGTGCGGCGCGGCGGCGGACCTATACCTATGGCGCCTGCGGATTTTAAGAAGCGGCAGTTCTTTTCTTTTTCTTTCTTTTTTTTTTTTTGCGAGAGAGATCCTTTTTTATCGTTGTGCTGCACGCGCGGCCTAGCGCAAGATATGGCGGCTGCGGATGTTAAGAAGCAGCAGGGTTTCTTTTTTTTTTTTTTTTGCGGGAATGTTTATATTATTATTTTTTTTTTATCGTTTATCCTTGCATGTATGAATCAGCGAAAGCACACGGTCAGCTGCTGCGATCATGACGCCCGCCCCAAGCGCGGCGTGATAATTCGAACCAGGCTTGCGCAATCAAGCCATCACGGGCACTCTGCCAAGTTCGCTCCCCGCCACCACAGGAGCTATCAAAAGATACACACCCAGACGTTATCGTTGCACAGCATCTTGGCACGCTGCCAATGAGCTGTGGATGAGACAACCGAAACGGACTGACGCGTGCCATCGGCATGCAAGCGAAAATGCTCGCGATTTCTGCCGCCGCGGCGACACAGAAACTTTGTTTTTAGCTGCCGCGGTGGCTCGAGCGGCGAGAGGGACGCAGTTCCAACAAGTTTGAAAATTTTACCTTTGTCGCTGCCACTCGTCGCTAATATCACTCAGTCGCTTGCATGTGAGCGAGCTGGCCTTAACGCTTTTTTTTTGTTTTAAATTCTCGGGTGCAAAAGTGGAGGGTGGGTTCATTCTGAGAGTGGGTTGATTACGCGATAAATACGGTATCGTTTTTTTTCGCATCGTAAGTACCGTCACAAGCCGATTTCTGTATATCGAATTATCGATATATCGAACTATTTCGCGATCCCCTTCGAGTTCGATATATCCGGGTTCAACTGTATATAAAAAAAAATCATGTAAGAGCCGCACCCAAACTTTTCACGACCCATACGGGAATAGCCTTCAAAATGCACGTGCACAGGAGCTTCCAGATGCTGCCTACAAATGGCGCCCATAGTGACGGGTCAACAACATCATCACCATGAGCTTTCACAATCCATATCTGCTTGTATCACCAGCCCCGGCCGCCCCAGCTTTGTTTTGCTGTCAAAGGTACGTGAATATTGGTAGCGTGGTTGGCATGCCATAGTTGCGGCTCTTGTGTGCTCTCTGCTTTTTTATTCGTGCATTGCCGTTGAGTTTTGCCATTCTAGCACAGTGGGCAAGCATATTGGTAGCTACACGGCAGGCACAAAATTTGACGTGCACGAGAAGTGCGTCCGAAGACGGTGCAATCAGAAAAATGCGTTGAAGAACATCAGCTACAAAAGGCGTGCTTTTTGAGGCAAGCCATGTAAATATTCTGAGCTGGAAGAAGAGCTGTTCTGCTACGCAATGGAAGTATGGAACAATGGCTACGCGTTGACACCGGACATGTTACGTGTGAAGACACAAGCCTTAGTGCGTGCAGTAAGCGTACCGCGCGAGGAATTCAAAGCTAGTGTTGGCTGATAACGAAGATTTCTAAAGAAGAAGGGCCTATCTTTTTGCCGAAGGACCACGCTGCGCCAGCAGCTGCCCCCTGACTACACCAACAAGGTGCTCAGCTTTCAAAGTATGTATCGGTCTGTGCCATGAGCACAACTATACATTGTCTCAGATAGCGAACGCCGACCGGACCTCCATGTGGTTCGACTGCCCTGAGAACTGGACAGTTGTAATAAAAGAAAGAAGAATGTTTCGAAACGTGCATCGAAACAGATCGGCAAAAACTGCCCCCCTATGTTACCTTGAAAAGGAAAAGGATTCCTAACGACCCTTTCTCGAAGGGAGTTGTAGTTCGAGCCCAAGAAAAGGGCTGGATGGGTGATGAGCTTGCGAGCTTGTGCTCAACCGGATAAAAAGCGTTTGGCAGAATCGCTCCAGCGCAATGTTGGCCAAACAATCTCTGCTCGTCTTGAAAGCTTCCGCGGTCACTTGATGGATAGGGTTGAAGAAATTTGCGCAGTGTCCCCACAGACGTGGCTGTTATTCCGGGCGGCCTCACCGGCATGCTGCACCCCTGAATATCAGCATTAATTGGCCTTTTAAGGTCAAATTCTGAAGGCAGTACTCGAAATGGATGGCAAACGACAACTTCAATAAGACGCCGATCAAGCAGCTCAAGGGGGCACTGCTCGCGACTGTGCTAGGCTGGATCTTGTCCGTGTTGAACTCTGTGTCTGCGGATATTGTGTCCTGTAGTTTCAAGGTAACTGGGATTTCAACTGAAGATTTCCACAGATTTGGGACTGAAGACGACAACTTTTGGAGTGAACGTGCACCAGAGCACAGCACCAGCTCGGAGTCTAAAGACTCTGCGAGTGACATTTGAATAGTAAATAAATGCCGCACAATCACTGATTGGTCTATTTTTACTTTAAAAGAAAAAGTTTTTCTTGTATGTCGTGTGTATAGACAAGCGTCATGTTTGTAAACAAAGGTGGCGCTGCGATCGGCAGTGACATGGGCTGTAGGCAAAAATGCAGCGTGCCTACACAGCGCCAAGCAATGCTGCCTTCGAAACCAGTTCGCGCGTGCGAATATTCTGAGGAGTAAGCTTCGTTTGTGCATAGAAATAGTTTTGTTTATGCCTGGAGAGTAGTTCAGCGCTTTATCAGCCGATTACTTCAGGAATTACCTGGCGAAGAGCGCTGAATTGGCTTCCTTCTCCGTGGCCTCAGCAGCGCGCGGCTACGGTGGGCAACTGTAGTGACTGAGTTAAATGCAAACTAGAAAGCGCAATTTATATGAAAAACTAACAGCCGACATTGTTCAACTCCCGTGCCTGCTGCTAACACATGCAAGGACGACGAATGACTGGAAGTGTGTCTTTCATATGACAACGCTTAATTGGCTTTCTGATTCTCCAAGCACCTGCGCTCTAAAGAACAATATATTATTGACAACTATAGTGAACTAGAAATCATATTTCTAGCTCAGTGTACCGGCACCTTAAGTCAAAATTTCACTGAATAAGAACTCCATCTTTTAGTTCTTTGTAACATATTCGCCTATAGCGCGCGCTGCCAATGTTTTATCCTGCTCTATAAAAAGATGTTTCAGGCCTGTTTCATCGTACAGACGTAGCCAAGATCATTCACAGGTTAATAGATACATGAAGGCCCGTAAGAATGTTCTTTTTTTTTGGGGGGGGGGGTCTTTAGGAGAGGTGAACGAATGGAAATGCAACATTCTCCACGATCACTAGCAGCGAAATTTGCACGTCTGTTAAGCTTTTTTTTAATATACGCTGAAACTGTTTATTCAAAAGTGCATCATCTTATCTGCTTATTTTGCACCCCTCATAGCAGATTACATTTAAGGACATTAAATTAAATACAGTCGAACCCGGTTATATCGAATTTTGGTTATATCGAACTCACGAAATATCCCCTTGAAAATCCCATGTAAAAGTATAGGAAAGCCGCGTCATATATCGAACTCAATTTCACCGGTCGTTCGATATATCGAACTCCGCACCACGCACTGGAAAGTGTGCCTTCCCCAAAGACGATCGCATCACCTTTGGCCGTTTGCCGTGTGACGTTTTCAAGCGAAGCGCGGAAGGAATGAGAGGGGACAGTTCGGTGACGGCTGGTCTGGGCAGCGCCGCGCCCATTCCCCAAAGGCGTGCGCATCCCCAGTTGTCGTTTCCCGCGCGCCAACACATGACGTTTGCAAGTCATGTGCGTGGGTGTGCCCATTCTTTTGCCTAGCTATATCTTTCCTTCAGCACGCGCAACGCATGCGCCAACAGACGTCGGACGCTTTCTCCAGCGTGTGTTGCGAACTCTCTGCGTGCGGCGGCGCGGCGGCTGACGGCGGCTGACGTGGCTATGGTGCCTGCGGATGTTAAGAAGCGGCCGCTCTCTCCGTTTTTTTTTTTTAATTGTTTTTTGCGAGAGTCATTCTTTCTTATCGTAGTGCTGTACGCGCGGCGTAGCGTAAGATATGGCGGCTGCGGACGTCAAGAAGCGGCAGGATTTTTTTTTTTTTTTTTGCGGGGATGTTTATTTTATTTTTATTTTTTTTTTTTATCGTTTATCCTTGCATGTATGAATCAGTGAAACCACGCAGTCAGCTGCTGTGATCATGACGCCCGCCCCAAGCGCGGCGTGATAAATCGAACCAGGCTTGTGCAACCAAGCCATCACGGGCACTCTGCCAAGTTCGCTCCCCGCCACTGCAGGAGTTATCAAAAGATCGCGCCCTGGCGTTATCGCTGCGCAGCATCTTGGCACGCTGCCAATGAGCTGTGGATGAGACGACCGAAACGGACTGACGCGACCGAAACGGACTGACGCGTGCCGTCGACATGCAAGCGAAAATGGTTGGTTGGTTTGTAGGGTTTAACGTCCCAAAGCAACTCAGGCTATGAGAGACGCCGTAGTGGAGGACTCCGGAAATTTGGACCACCTGGGGTTCTTTAACGTGCACTGACATCGCACAGCACACGGGCGCCTTGCTTTTCGCCTCCATCGAAAAGCTGCCGCCGAGGCCGGGATTCGATCCCGCGTCCTTGGGAACAGTAGTCGAGCGCCGTAACCACTGCGCCACCCCGGCGGGGTGCAAGCGAAAATGCTCGCAATTTCTGCCGCCACACAGAAACCTTGTTTTGAGCTGCCGCGGTGGCTCGAGCGGCGAGAGGGACGCAGTTCCTACAAGTTTGAAAATTTTCGCTCTTTTACTGCTGCTCGTCGCTGAGATCGCTCAGTCACTTGCATGTGAGCGAGCTGGCCTTAACACATTTTTTTTTTTCAAATTCCCGGTTGCAAAAGTGGAGGGTGGGTTCATTATGCGAGTGGGTTGATTACGCGACAAATACGGTATCGTTTTTTCGCATCGTGGGTGCTGTCACAAGCCGATTTCTGCATATCGAATTATCGATATATCGAACTATTTCGCGATCCCCTTCGAGTTCGATATATCTGGGTTCGACTGTATATCCTGCTTGATCAGAGCTACGTTGTACGTGGATATTTAATCGTTTGTCAAAATCTTAATGACCTTAAAAAAGAAAGTTGTGAGAAATGACGCTGCGTGACTTTGCCCGGATCCTAACAATGTTTACTTGCTTTCTATAGGGCCGGTGATGAAAAGTCATTCGTTGAAACTCGCGAAAGTGATATCAGAAAAAAGCTGCTTCACAAGTTCAGGTCTGCTTCGGCAATATCGTGCTGGAGTGACTGGTCAAACTAACAGCAGTTACCTTTGCAGCAGCTTTTGTGTCCTTTTCTGCATGAATATATGTATGGGCACAAGTGAATAGAACTCAAAGGTTGGGCGGCGTCTTAACTTGATATATTATAACAACAAAATGTGCACGAGCTGCAGGCATTTGCTATTGCGCTATTCATCGAGCGGCCGAAAAGCAGTCACGACAATTAAGAGTTGAAAACGAACCGATGAAGTTTCAGCGCAAAATTGTGCAACGCACGTTAGCCGCGAAGGTAATCCGTCGCCGAAGGGTCTACTTGTCGCGTTCAACGCTGCTGCCCATCACTCTCATATTTGTCCGACCGCAAGAAACATGTGAAAACAGGTGCTATTTTCCTTTTTGTTCCTCGTGGCGCAACCAACCACACCACAGCTTGCAGGAATACTGGGAATTATGCCCGAAAACACAGGAAGTGCCGCGCATCCAATGCAGATGACCCGAACTTTTGCCTACACCACGAAAGTCACTGCTGTCGCCAGCGCCTCCGCATGCCCACTGACGTCACGGGCTGATGCTTGTCTATAGGCCGCATCCCGAAAATTGTTCCTCGAATCTGGGAAAAAAAGTGCGGCCCTTACACACGTTTATACAGTACTTGTTGAGACCGCACAGGACCCTTCCGTAGACTTTGTATTGAAAGGTGCACTAAGTATGCACTCTTAGTGTTGTGAGCAAGTAAAGCATGAAAGTTATAGCTATGTTACGAAAGGTAACCAGGCGCCTACTGCAATATGATGGTATTATGCAAAATTTACTGGGCAATGCCAAAAGTTGCATGAAGCCAAAATGCAAATAATCCGGCCCTTTGCACAAGAGAAGCATTTGTGCCTGCCTCTGCTAGTCACGAGAGACTAGTTATCGCTGGCTTTGACGAGGCACCAAATGCTCTCACACACTGTGCACATAACTGCAGTTCTTACAGAATGCAGCATGAAACACGAGAAACCCTTTCGTAAATGCCTAGGGACGCCTCTCACCTGTCGCTGCAGTTGCCTGTCAGTCATGTCCAAAGCAATCACGTATCCCGCCACATAGTCCAAAGCCTCCTCGGCACGGATAGACGACCCTTTGCGGCCAACAACCACGCCCAGTTCCACTTCATGGTCCAGCTCTTCGCACCCCCGGGGAATCTAAGAAGTGGAAACAGAGTCAGGTTTGTTCAACTAAGGTTCACACGACAGAACAGGCATTCTTCTGGAAAGAGAATCTCCACATGAATCGGAACTGGGAAATAAAAAAAAAAGTTGTGTGTGAAAGTATACACGATTTTGACAATGCCTTTTGTTCCTGAGAACACTGCAGCTCAGACTTGAATCGCTTCTTGTTGGAAGGATTTGTGAGGCGGTGTCATTTTTAGGCTGAAACGACAAGTGGGCACTTGTGCGCGCATGCAGTGGGGGCACTGAAATCCAAGGTATTGCCTGCACCGGCACTTTCTTAAAACACTACGCGGGATGCCGCAACAAACGCAAATTTTCTGTGCTTGTACTAGCAGCGCCCTGTCAAACACCATGCCTCCAATACCAGAAGCTGTTCGCTACCGTCGTCGGCACCCATTTTCATTTACCAACGCCAAAACTATGTATATTTCATTTTGTCACCAATTAATTAGTTCGCAAAATTTTCAAGTTTCCAGTTTTTTTTTTTTTTTTTTATTAGGAGCATGCAAAGAATTAACCGGCAGAACTGCCCACCTTCTCTGGGGATAAATTGTTTAATTTCAGCCATGTCCTTGAGTATCCACACTAATACTCAAAATAACATTCAAATAAATAAATAAATAAATAAACATTCAAGATTTGGGATCACTGTTCGCTGGTTGTTCGCTGTTATATGAAGTTATGTAAATAGGTCAGAACAGAGGTATTCAAATATTTAGAAATTTGAACAGTATTTGCTACCTTCAGTACCGGAACTATCCGCGAATAGTATGAACAGCAAAAGAACTGGGGTTAGAGAACGTGCAGAACATTCTGAAATTACGAATTTCTTGATGATCTAAACTGGGAACGAAATATCGTGACATTTTAAAACAGAAATATTTTGCACATGTTGGGCTCAAAGCCAGCCCAAGCAACTGAGATGCATACAATGAAGCTTGCACGCTGTCTAGCAACATAGCTGAAGTCCATCACAGGCTTGAAGTCCAGCAAAATTGCTGTGGTCTGTCTTCACAAACGCTGCATTTTGGACATTCCATAACCTGTACATTGCCTTCAGATGTTGCAAGGGGGCATGGACAGGATGATCCTACTAGCGTTGCTGTTACATTTTGCCAGCAGCATGGTTGTTAATTGACTGTGGACAATACTCCTCCAGTAAGGATTACATTGCTTTGGCAGCATTCAGTACCTAACTCCACTTTCCATGCTGGGAATCAATCAAATTCGCTGGCAGCGACTTTTATGAAATAATCCTAAACAGGGTATTATTGCATGATTCCTGCTTTCTTATTTAACGCCTGGTAGGGCTTACAGGTACAGCAAATTGTGCTGCCAATGAGTAAAAAACTATTTTAATGCAATATCTCGGTTTCTTTTCATAGCTGTGCATTGTGGAAAAATGTTCGTTTTCAGCCAGCTGTAGTAATTTGCAAAATTGTATAAAACTATTCTATATACAATGAGTTTTCATCATTTATTCAGGGTCGCAATAAAAGCACAACAGACAGGAGAAGCTAGGTAATATTTGCCTGGGTGCTTGCTCCAGTAATCAAACTGAAATAGTTGTGTTTTCTAATTATTCATGGCTATGCAAGAAAAACATGATATATTCTAGCTTATCTATGGTCAGGACGACTTTTAGGTGCATTTGGAATTCTATTATACTCAAAGGAATGTTTATGGTAATTTGTGGAGCCCATAAAAAACTGCTGCTAACACCATAACTTTTTTTTTTTTTTTCATGATTTTTAACAACCCAAAATGACATAGTCTCGGAGAAAGGCTTCAGTGAAGGGCTCCAGTAATTTTGTCCATGTGGAGTTCTATAACACGCACTGACAATGCACAGTACACGTGCTCCTTGCATTTAGACTTAAATGAAACGTGGCTGGGATTGAGCCTGTGTTCTCGGGATCAGTAGCGAAGTGTCCTAACCCACTGACACCAGAGGTATCATAACTCTGAGTGTGCTAAACTGTGAAATACTTGGCAAAAGGTTATCTAATTCCCACTAACAGTGCAAAAAGCGACTACACCCCGCTATGTAATATACCCAGTTTTCAGCCCCTAGGCACTTGTTTTGACACCCACACTTACTTACCGTATTTACACGATTGTAAGCAGACCCCTTTTTTTAGATTTCGAAAATCCTAAGTTGGGGGGTCAACTTAAAATCGAAACCAAAGCATGGCACTGTTAACAAGAGCAAGACAAAAACCATATCAAGGAGGCTATGATGAATTTGTTTGCTCTAGGGCTTTAAAGTGCAACGTTCAGTTACTGTGCGTGCTTCTTGGGAGGAATTTTTCTTCTTTAACTTTTATTTTGCAGCACGAACTGCAGCTGCGGGAGTGTCAATAGATTATAGAAGAGCCGCTGTTCTAATCGCGGCGTGCTCCCTTTTTGCATGTCAGTCGCGTCAGGTCACGTGACACGGCAGCACTTCCAGGGAGTGTCGATGGTTTATGGAAGAGCCGACACCGATCATTCACTGAGTTCGCATTCATTGCGCATTCACGCTTCGTCACGAGCTCTCTAGTCCAAAGAGCATTCGGCGCTTGTTCCATGCAGCGTTCAAAGGCGGCTATCATTTATGCCGAAGAAACAACTGTGCTGTGGACAGCAAGTTTGAAGTTTCTAAATAAATTTTTCAACTGTAATGCCAAGCGAAGAAACTTCCAAAGAATACAGCTGGTATGCTATCCAGAGCTGGAGGCCAAGCTTGTCGCGTATATCGCCAAAATAAGTGTTTTGAAGTGGAGACCAGTTGTACAGCCAGGCAATAAATTTTAGTTGTCGAGAGCATCCACCACAGTATGTTGTTTTTTTTTTTTTCCCGGACATACAATTTGGGGGGTTGACTTACAATCGTGTAGATACGGTAGTCATCACAACATCTAGGGGCCCGGCACGACTGTTGCTGCATTAGCTCCCTTATGCTCTCTCGTAAACTTGCGGTATTCCCATTCAATGCATTACATGCTCAAAGTCTCGCGCAGTTCTAGTACAGGGGAGGAAATGCAGCTTTCGCAGAGCTGACTTGAAAGCCCTGCAAGCCTAGGGACCACGGCAGCGCAGGATAGTGTGTGTTTCTGCTAGCCAGGGTAGTAAGCCAACCCCCACATCTCACAAGCCATCACTTCATGCTCCTAGTTTCCACTCCATTGCAGGGAGTATCAGTGAGGGGAAGTGTAGTAACTACAAATGAATTCCAGCACTGTGGCATTTTACTTTCGCTCCCCTCTGCAAGGCTAGCCGATGCAGTTTGGACTGAACAGTATGTCGGTCCTCTCTCCTAGTGCCCTTCCCTGGTGTGCCTTGTTGAGGCCGGTGATTGTACTTCTGAGTACTTAACCGGGAGACATCTTGTACGCATAAGAAAACCGATGGGTATTCAGTGGCATTGGGATCGAAATCAGCATCTCTTGAATGTGAGTCAGATGCTCCATGAATAAGCAGTAAAGAATTTTCGCGCTCATGATAGGAATTAAACTGTCGTCTCGATGCTTGAGAGCCAAGCGCGCTATTCACAAGACCGCCTCTAAAGCCAAGGTAAAGAATGCAGTAACAAAGGCAACAGATTAGGGTAGTCATACACCAATGACAAGGCAAGTTACGGAACTGCTTACTATCACAGCACACCTGTTTCAAATGGGCAAATTCCAAAAGAGCTTGTTTTCAAGTATGAGCTGGATGGTTTCCTCGACAGAAACAGCTTGGGCAGCCAGAATAGAGTCTGTGAAGCCTCTGAATGCAATGGCACATGACGGGCGAAAAAAAACCCATTCAACTGTCGTCACACAATAAAACAGCTGCCGTGAATTACAAGTACCGGATGCACAGTCGGCCCCACACAGATTCCGGAACATCCCAGCATTCGAGTTGTATGCTTCAAATGTGCTCACCATAATAGACTGTCCTTCGGTGATGTAGGCTGTTGGAGGCTTCATGAAGAGTAGGGGCTCCTTAGGTATCGCATGGCCAAGCTCTTCGGCATGTTCCCTGCAAGGAGCAAGAAGGACTTTGGTCAGAGGGCAACTCAGCCTGGCAGTGCCAAATGTAAAATAAGTTTTCAAATGTGGTTTATACTTCATACTCTTCAGCATGATTGAAAAGTAACTGAATTAATCCATTCTGTTTACATTGTGCCTATCAACAATTTTCCTCTCTGTAGAGCATCATTCCTTCATTGTTGGCCAATTCCTGGCAACTATGTGGCTATCAGGAATGAGGCTGAAATTTCCTCTTCACAGAGCTCCAAAAGCACTACACTGTGCCACACCTCTGTGAGCTTTGAAATGGCTGAAACTGTGCTATAAGAAAACAGCCGACTGCCACACTTGCACCGTGTGGTACACCTTTGTTAAGTTTGGAGCCCAAGGGGTTTCCTTCAGAGCCATGCCATGTGGCTCATAATGCATCCGCAGTGTTGTAAATATCCCAAAGTAAAAGATTTCTGGTCCTGCCCCCGGATTACGCAAGGCTTCCATGAATGCTGCGGGGGCCCCACATGCGAGTTAGAAGCAAACTCCGTGGGCTATAAACTTTTGGCAAAGGGTATACACGCTGTCATGCCATATGTGAGAAGCCAACTCTACGAAATGCCACAGCCCCTTCAGCCAAACTTCTCTTGGAAAGTGAATGATGCCCAGATGTGACAGTAAGGCCTAACAATCAAAATCCACACCAGACGCCACTCGGCAAAGAAAAAAAAGTGCAGAAGACTGGCTGCAGATTAAGATGTTTATTTCTTCTTTGCAAACATTAAAAAGAGAAATAACTCCTGCCTTTCTCACAAATCATAAATGTAAGCTTTATGCACCACTCTCACGTGTATGCTTAGTGATATCCAGTGGCTACACATCGAAAGCTTTAGGTGCAAGGAATCCATCAAAAGGCATGCACATTGGCCTACGAGCACCAGTGGAAGAAAAAAAATTCAACGTCACACTTAATGTAACACAGACTGCTTTGCTTTTGCCCAGCCGAACTTCCAAACATCCAGTAAATTTACAACAGTGCCAGTAACCAGTAAAAGCTGCTATGGTTCTGCTGATCTAATTTCTGGGAATTATTGTCATCTGACTGATAATGATACAGTGCAAGCAGATTGCTAGATCGTAATATTGTCAAAACCTTTCCACAAATGATAGACCTCAATTCGGCTGTTGTACAAATTTCTCTTCTACACATATGCTTGCAAAAGATATATGCGACAGCTCATCTAAAGAAGCAACTTTGTTGCATTTCAAACTGACATCAAGCTGATTTCAAGCTACCAAGTTTTAAAGCATCAGTCTACAAAGGCTGCCAAAGGTTCCGTGGCCAACACTGCTCGTGTCACACTTTCACCGTTTGTAAACCCTACTCTACTGTAATGCTAGCTGACATTTTGGCTAAATAAATAAAATAAATAAACAGATAAGGTTAGACGAAAAGAAAAAGGCTAGTGACATGCAGCAAATACTTTAATGTGTATAAATTCCAAATTTCAAGATGTGAACTATGTGTGTTGCAAAGCAAATATAATGGCATGAAATCATAAAACACAACTGGCTTTTGTTGTGTATCTGGTTTCCATCTGTTTCCAGAGTACACATTCGGTTCAAGAGCGAATGCAAATAAGTTTCCTGAACTCATTCGATGGCGAATGTGACTGAAACCTAATGACATTAAATGTTCCCATGTAGCAGCAGATTAATGGTATCTAATGCCATTAAATTTGCTAGTGTGACAGGGGCATCGGTACTGACCAGCAGGTATATTTTTTATTTCTAACCTCTTGCATTACATGAAACAAGATACTTAGCTGAGTTCGACACAGTCTATGAAGCACACATAGGCTTCAGGTTAAGTAATATAAATAATAATTTCTGTATTTTCATCCATGATGGAGGAGACTGCAGGTGAAAGCTGCTTTAGATCTAAGCAAGCGACTTCACTAGAGCTCAGCCTCACTTAGAAGGCAAGCAATGATACAACGGAAAATACATAACAATTGACTTCATATGAATCAGTGTCATAAGTGAAATGAAACTTTTCTTCATTATTAAAAAGCAACAAACAAAGGCAAAAACAATCATGTAATTATATTGGCATGGTCGTGGTCAATGTCTATACATTGTTCTCCTTTACTTTGTGGATGAGTTTTTTCATAACTATGTTACTTACTTTCAGTGATCAAAGTTCGTTAATCAATTTCACATAGTCCAACACGTGGCATTATTGTAATCCTGAGAAACAGGCGCTCGTCATTCCAAACACTGCTTACTTTGAACTGACAACAGCATTTCAAGATAATGACAGTGCTCAAGTGAATCGCGGCAGAAAATAACTTCAAGCTGCGATATTTTGTTTTTTACATCCGAGATGACATCGTGTCTTCTCTTAAATTACGAGAGGGCAGTTCCGCCCGATCGGCAAAGCAACGGTAGCATACTACTTGCGTCTAGAAAGCAAAAGTCTTCGCCCCGAAGGCCAACAACATTCCAGCGGTCGACGTTACACATCTACGTGTCTTGGTTACGCGAACAACAGCTGTCAATGTTGGACAGCACTATGAGGTACTTTAGCGCAAGAAAAGCGCCCGAAATATATCTGATCAGGGGAAAATACTTGGCGCAGAGTGAAATCGTGCCCAGTCATTTCTGGCTGGGCCAATTTTTCAGTGCGGCCGGGACGCTGACTGCATCTCGGAAAAAGTTAGTCGGACTTTAATCGCGGAGTTCAGGGTCCTCCCCTCTCTCACAGCTCTGACGATGGTAGCAAATCGAGTAAAAACAACGTTTGTTTTACCTGTAGTTCCTTCCGACGCAGATAATCTTCCTGCCGAATTCCACAAATCTGCTTAGCCTCATGCTTGCCTCTTGGGTAGCTTTTGCCACTGATATATCCTAAGTTCCGTCGGAGAAAAACAAGCGGCGGCAAGACACAGCAAGCTCGAGAGGCCCAAGAAGCCCGCAATTAAAGAGCCGCTACGGGTGGATTAGCTTGGCTTGAAACGGGCGGTTTGAGGTTTGAACGTGATAGATCGCACGATTGCACGCTTCACGGTCACCTTGAAGTCGATGGAGGTGATGGGTTGTGTGTCATGAACGCCAATTTATGTGCGCAAAAGAACTTTCTTATGTTAGCATCTAGTAAAATCTCTACATTTCATTGATATCGTCTGCTCCATTCGTAGATGGGCCATCAGCGCACTTTTCGGTTGCATTTTTCATTTTTCGCTTCGCAGTTTGTCGACTCACACCTCTCGTCTTTTTCCACTACAGTTCCTACTTATCGCACCGTCAGTTACACGAGAATACCAGTAAATTCCTCTTCAGAAGAAAAAAAAAAAAGTAGACGGTCTCTTATATGCCTCTTAGGAGGAGAATGGCAAAAGCCTACCCTTTATCTCCTATCATTTGCCTCTTATCGGCTTTCGTTGCAGTGTTCAATAAGAATCCCAGGTGGTCGAAATTTCCGCGGAGTCCTCCATTACGGCGTCTCTCATAGCCTGAATCGCTTTGGGACGTTAAACTAGAGTCCCTATTTCTAGGGACCCTATAGTTAAACCCCACAAACCAAACCAAACCTAATTATAATTTGTTTTCAGGTAGATGATTATGATGTAAACTTTTTGTTGAAAGGAAAAAGGGGCGAGGATTTATGAGAATGTTGGTCGGATTCTTAGTCCGGGATTCCGTTGGCTAAGGCCGCCGCCCTCGCTCTTTACGCGAGGTAGAGTCTGGTCCTCCAGGTTCGAGCTGGACAGGGCTGCTTCGCATCCTTCCCAAGTCCTTCCCAAGTTGGCTGCTTTATAATGTCCAGTGTACTACTGGTTTTGCAGGCCCATACCATATGGTACAAATTTGCTTTTTGCCCGCAAAATTTACATTCGATTGAAAAGGATTCTAAATCTATAGCGTGAAGCTTTACTGAATTAACAGAACATGGCTTGTATTCGGCGTAAATTCTACTGTTCTTTATCTAATCCCTTGACTGGGTCCGGGAACATTTGCCTTGATAAGCGCAAGTGCTGTAATACGTCAGCGTAGGTTAATAATGGTTGTGGGGAGTCCCAGACTCCAGGAAGGGAGGAGGAGGGAACCCGGGAGAGAAAAGCTCGGACGATGGCATGTGCACGCTCATTTCCATGGAGGAGTTGTTTCTTTCCTCCATGCTCATTTCCCATAATGCGAAGCGCATACCCCAAATTGTTTCAGGATAATGCAGGCTAGCGGCGCAATTCTGCCTCGCACATAATTTCTGTACGCAGTGTGCGAGTCCGTAATTATGCATTCAGAATTAGGATGCGAAGCAGCCATGGCGATCGCCACCTCCGCCCCGTGCCGAACAGAAAGTCCATTGACCGTCTGATGCACCACCGATATGGTCGAGACCCCACAGGACCTGCAGCATCCACGCTTACAGCTAGGAAAGGAAAGGCGCAGTATCACACTTTCTCCGGTAGGTGTGAGTTTGGACGGTACACCATCGCTCCTGTCGCATGCATGGTGTTCTAGTAGGCAGTAGCCACTTGCAGTGGTTAGTCTTGGATAGTTTGGGGGCGCTGCTGTGCGCTCGCAGATAAAACCCCTCAATAAACTTAAAGTAGCGCCATCTCCTCTCTCCTCCTCCGGCGGCGCCGCTCCTCCTCTCGCATTTCGACCGTGGCTCCACCTACGCGGGGCGCGACCAGCGCGCGCGCTCTCCGAAGCATTCGATGAAGCCTTCATCGATGAAGCCTCTGGCCTATTCGATGAAGCCAGACCTTCTTCCCAGCAGCATTGCGATTCCCGGATGGTATTCTAAATAACCTCTTGCCATCCCGCTCAGTTGTGCTGCACCCGAATGCGCAGCAAGTCGGCATTTGAAACAAAAGACTTCAAAGGCCAGCGAAAAAGAGGTGCGAACCGCAGCAAAATACAGCAAAACACACGGCGATATGTGCCGCGCGCGCGCCGCCCGCCCCGCTGGAAAGGAGGAAGCCGCACGCCCAGCAAAAAAAAAAAGCGCGCGCGAGCACGTGACGGCGCTCGGCCAATGAGAGGGTCAAACGACGAAGGAGAGCGCCGGAGAGGAGGCGGGCGGCAAACTTCACATGTTGGCGCTACTTTTAGTCTATTGAGGGGCTTTACTCGCAGAAGCTAGCAGGAGCTTCGGCGCGGCTCGTGCGGCGCAGTCAGGCTTACGCCGAGCTCGAATAAAGACAAAAGGAAAGTGTTTGTTAGTAGCTCTCGGGCTTCGCTACAGCTCAACATGGTGTCAGATGTAACACGACTGCCACAGTAAGTCAGCCCGGTGCCCCTTCCTGTCGCACGGCTACCCCATCTACGTCGGAAAACGTCAAAGCAGCGTCTACGGCCTGAACTACGTGGCCGGCACATGGCGTCCTTTGTCATTCAGCCGCCCGAGGCCTTTTGCTTCACGACTCCTGCCGAGTGGCCGAAGTGGAGGAAGCGGTTCGAGCGTTTTTACACGGCTTCTGGTCTTTGCGACAAGTCAGGGTCACACCAGGTAGACACACTCCTTTAGTTGATGGGCGACCAGGCCGAGGACGTTTTCGGAACATTCAAACTCTCAGAAGATAACGCCAAGAACTTTGAGGTTGTCCTGAAGCAGTTCGACAATTACTTCATTCCACGGCGAAACGTGATCTTTGAACGGGCACGCTTCAACACGAGGATCCATCCTGACGGCGAATCCGTGGAAGACTTCGTGACTGCGCTTCACACGCTTTCTAACCATTGCGAGTATGGCACCCTCCGAGAGGAACTGGTTCGAGACAGGCTGGTCGTCGGCATTCAGGATAAGAAGTTGTCTGCGAGACTGCAGCTTGACGCTGATCTTACCCTTCAGAAGGTGCTCGAGTCCACCAGGCAGGTCGAAAGCGTACGTCAACAGCAAGCAGAGCTGTTGACGTACGATTTCGACGCAGTATCCGTTGTTGTGTGCTCCGCGTCAGCTTTATGGTCTTGATGGGATACTTCTCGTAGCCAAATACGTAGCACGTCTTCTACTCTCCTACCGTGGACGCGAAACGCTACAAGACGTCTACGTCTTGGAAGATGTCCAGACTTTCCTACTCGGCAAGCCCGCCATAAAAGACTTGCAGATGCTAACCTTCGTCAGCGCCATCGCAAAAAAGGTGAGCGCAAGATACGAATTTCCTTCTTTGTTTCAAGGACTCGGCAAGCGACAGAGAGAGCACCGCATTTGCTTGTGCGAAGGAGCGAAACCATTTGCTTTGAGCTCCCCTCGCCGCATACCAATTCCGCTCTACAAGAAAACAAGGCTTGAACTGCAGCAAATTGGCGTCATTTCACCTGTGGATGAGCCGACAGAATGGGGTGCGCCTATGCCGGTAGTCCAAAAACCAACCGGTGATGTTAGAATCTGTGTGGACTTCACTGAACTCAACCGTCATGTCCTGAGAGAGTGGCATCCAATCCCGTCCGTCGAGCATACACTCGGGCTACTTCACGGAGCAAAGGTGTTTTCAAAGCTCGATGCCAATTCAGGGTTCTGGCAAATACCGCTCAGTGAAGGCAGCAAGAAGTTTCCTACCTTCATCACGCCATTCGGGAGGTTTTCCTTAAACAGGCTACCGTTTGGCATCGCGTCCGCTCCAGAGCACTTTTAGGAGCAGATGTCAAATATTTTGGAAGGCGTCAACAGAGTGGTGTGCCATATGGACGACATACTTATTTAGGGTAATGACGAAACAGAGCACGACGAAACACTTCGCACCGTTGTCCAACGACTAAAAGAGACAGGTGTCACATTAAACGAGAACAAGTGCCTGTTTCACCTTGACCAGCTCACATTCCTAAGTCACAAGCTTACCAGCACGGAATCAGACCCGACGAGAAAAAGGTTGAAGCCATATTAAAAATGAACAGTCCAACTAACAGAAGCGAGTTGCAAAGGATGCTCGGAATGGCTACATATCTTGCCCGCTTTGTTCCCAACCTTGCAGACTTGCTCCAGCCGCTTACTTGCTCGCTGTCAAAAAAGCAGGGCTTTGTTTGGGACCTTCCTCAACAGCAAGCGTTCGACAAATGGAAACAGCTACTTTCATCTCGCCCAGTGCTAGGGGTGTACGATCCTGTTAAGGAGACAGTGGTCAGTGCAGACGCTTCTTCTTTTGGACTGGGAGCAGTGATTCGACAGAAACAGACCAGTGTCAAGTTTTCAGTCATCGCCTATGCCTCCCGGCTTCTATCTGACACTGAAAAACGATACCCTCAAATAGAGAAAGAGGTTCTTGCCTTGGTTTGGGCTTGCGGAAAGTTCAAGGACTACGTTGTCGGCAAGTCATTCATACTCGAAACAGACCACAAGCCGTTGGTACCTATCTTTATGCAAAAACGTCTTGACCTTACACCGCGGCTGCAAAGACTTAAAATGCGAATGATGAGGTATCAGGCCGGAGTAACATACGTCCCCGGGAAAGGCCTCCTCGCGGCCGACACGCTTTCTAGAGCAGCTATGAGGGTTCTCTACATGAAGACACACATGAAGGTGACGGCACGGACGTAACGCTCCCGGGGATTTAAGTTTCTCCAAGAGATTCACACACGGCTTGCGCGGACGCCCCCCACCAGCACACAAAGTGTGGGCGTTGCGTCATTCCGCCAGAGACCGCTTCTTTGTCAGGGGAGATATAGTAGTAGGCAATAGCCAATTGCAGTGGCTAGTCTTGGATAGTTTGGGGCGCTGCTGTGCGCTCGCGGAAGCTAGCAGGAGCTTTGGCGCGGCTTGTGCGGCGCAGTCAGGCTTAAGCCGGGCTCGAATAAAGTCTGTTGGTTAGCAGCTCTCGGGCTTCGTCGGCTACAGCTCAACACTTGGCGCGCGTTCAAGTGTGGCATTGTAGATAGCAGGGCCCGTATCTCAAGTTTGCTGGTTTGGTTTGTGGGGTTTAACGTACCAAAGCGACTCAGGTTGTGAGAGACGCCATAGTGGAGGACTCCGGAAATTTCGACCACCTGGGGTTCTTTACCGTGCACTGACATCGCACAGCTAGCACACGGGCGCCTTGCTTTTCGCCTCCATCGAAAAGTGGCCGCCGAGGCCGGGATTCGGTCCGGCATCTTTGGGAGTATTCCAAGATTGCGTCGTTATCGAAGTGTCACTATTGAAGTGTCGCTATTTCACGTGACCCCAAGTCATCTGTTTGGTCGAAACGCCGGAACTGGGTGTTGCCACTACGGAACTATGGTCCCTGGAAAGACTTGGAAGTCTTTCCAGGGACCATAATGGAACCGGAAGTGGTGGCAACATCATTTCCGGCGTTTCCACCAATCAGGTGACTCGAGGTCAGAGAGATAACGACACATTCGATAACGACGCAAACT
>JAJIZL010000122.1:5927-16256 GCA_023969395.1 Amblyomma maculatum | reverse complement strand
AATCAATCAATCAATCAATCAATCAATCAATCAATCAATCAATCAATCTCGCCTACTCATAGCCGCTTTGTGGTGAAGCCTTTAGGCCCCCGAACCGCGATCACATCCCCGTCGGCATCGCCGAGATTTATGATTTCTAGTTCTGGGATTGGCGTCGATCTCGCGTCTTTGGCTCGTGTGAGCCATTCGCGTCGGCGTCGCTCAGAGGGCTCCTTTGCCTTCTCACACTCGTGGGGACATATGTTTGTAATCGTGAAGAACTAGCAGTCGGCCTGTCCGATCGCGCCACGTAAACGCTGCTGCGCTGTTATGAGCTAGAAAATATTCTCGTTCATCGTCGTCACGATAACATGGAGAATTCCCCAGCATGCATCGCTTCATGCAATTCTGCAGGTGCACTCAATGCACTAGGGCTGGCGTGGGCGGACGCTTGCTACAATACGTTCGGAGCTTTTTCCAGGCGCGCTCCATGCGCGTTCGCGTGGGGGGTGCTCTCTCGGCGCCTCGCCCGGTCGGGCTAGGCGTGCCGCAGAGCTCTGTCCTGTCACCTTTTCTGTTCAATGTGACGATGTCGGTGGTGCCGGGCTGCCTGCCTGCAGGCTGCCGGCATCATGTGTACATCTCCATATACGCAGATGACATTGCCCTATGGTGCCTGGGACCGCCGGGCGAGACAGCACGGGTGCGCAGCGTGCCTGCAGGCAGCTCTGACGGCGGTGAGCGACTGTTTGCGCGGCCTAGGTCTCTCGCTCAGCGCGGACAAATCCGTCGCAATGGCCTGTGTTCCGAGCTCGTGCAAACGACCACCGCCGCTCACACTGGATGGGACCCTCTTGCCGTGGCGACGTTCGGTGCGGTACCTGGGGTTGGACATAGACCAGCGCCTTTCCTTCCGACCCGCGGCGATCAAGGCCTGCCTGCAGATGAAGAGAACCACCGCCGCCGTACACAGGCTCACTGCTCGAGGCCAGGGCATCTCCCAGCAAGCAGCGTTACGGCTGTACAACTCCGCGGCTCTGGGGGCAATACTCTACGCGCTACCGCTCGTCACACTGCGCAAACCATGCTGGAAGAAGCTAGAGGTCGAGCATCGCAAGGCGCTCCGCATTTGCCTCGGCCTTCCTCAGAACTCTCAATGCGCAGCTACTTTGGCCGAAGCAGGTACGTGGCCTTTACAACTTCAGGCCACGCGGCGGGCGCTCCGACACATCGATCGCCTACAGCGCGCAAAGGACGGCGGCCCGCTATTACATCGGTTGCGACATCATCGCCACTCGCGCATGGGAGCGGCGCTGCTCGAGTACGAGCAGCTCACCAATGCAACGCCCCCCTACGACACCTTCTCGCCCTGGTCCGCTGCTACGGAGGTTCAGCGAGAGATTGTCGGAATCGCGGGGAAACGCACCACACCGCCCTGTGCAGTGCAGCAGCTGACCAGAGCCGTCATCTACGAGGAACTCCAACACCACCTCCTCGTTTACACCGACGGCTCCGTGGCCAGAGACAGTTGCTCGCTAGCAGCGGCGGCTACCATCCCCACCCTGCAACTGCACAGACAGCTGCACCTGTCATACCTGGGTTCTTCCACCACGGCGGAGCTGCTGGGCCTACGTCTAGGCCTGGATCTACTGCTTGAACTGACTCCGCCGCCACCCAGGTGTGCCGTACTATGTGACTCCCGCGCTGCCCTCAGCCGCCTTCGAACCACCGGCCGGGGAACTCCGCTGCTGTGTCAGATTCGCGCGCGTCTCAAGCGCTTGGCGGAGCGTGGCTGCGCTATACGGGCACAGTGGATCCCCGGGCACTGCGGCATAGAGGGCAACGAACGTGCCGACGAGCTCGCGACCGCAGCACATGAACTGCCTCCTAGCGACGAGCAACTCGCTTTGGAGGATGTGCATGCGGTAATCGACGATCACCTCCGGACGCAGCACCCCGACCCACGCATCGCAAGAGGTGAGCGCATTCACAGTGTCAGCGGCCGCTCGCTGACTCGGCTGCAACGCGCAATGATCCTCCGTGCACGCATTGGATGTGTGTGGCCTGGGGAACGACGGATGCGCCACGGACTTGCCACTAGTGACGTGTGTGACGGCTGTGGCGCGGTAGAAACTCTCGAACATCTCCTACTGCGCTGCACCGCGCTAGCCGAACCACGACGTGAGTTGCTGGCGGCTTACAGAGCGCAGGGGGTAATCCCGGACAGCGTAGCTGTGCTCCTGTGGCCGCCGGGCTGTGCGCGCGTCCGCGAGCGAGCTCACGTGAGCTTGTGTGAGTACATCGAACAGGCAGGCTTGATGACCCGCCTATTTCACCTCGCCGGATAGTGCGCGCTGGGACTGGACGCTCCACGTGTGCTATTTCCCACAATAACGGCCGATCGTCCACGACAGCCGTCAGTGTTTTGTACAGTTGGCCAGTGCGTGCATTGTGAACAGTTGCCTGGACGCAGAGCTATTGCGGAGGCCCGCCCGATGGGCCGAGTGCTGAGTGACTTAAGACATTGCGGGTGGGCCTCAAGCAAACTACTGTATACTGTACTATAGTGTATATATTTCTTTTATTTTTACCTACCCTTTTCTTTCTCCCTTTCACTCACCTCTTTGATTTCCTCTACCTTCTCCTCGCTATCCCTTTATTTCCGCCGCCCCACTTCAGGTGCTTCAGATATAAGATAGCAGATACCGGGGCTGGCAAACATCTTTTCTTTCCTTTTGTACATACAATAAATAACCACTACAACAACAACAATGCCCACAAAATCATTTTTGTTGTTCAACATTGCGTGGCAGGTGTTACTAACATTGAGACAACATTCACATGTCCCTCGAACATTTCAGCGGTGAAAGCAGGCAGCCGGTATGTCTCGTCGAGTCTAACTGGCGGAACGTGTACATTTAACTTGCCAGGTTTGCCTACAGAAGCGCACAAACCACAAACTTCTCAGGCTAGTCATCAGGAGTGCACAGCTCGAGATTAAATAAAATTAGCATTCATCATAGCGTGTGCTTTTATTTCGTACGGTACGGAAAAATACGTACTTGATAGCCTCCGTTGGGCAGGAAGCCATTTGTAGGGGTTCGGGATTGATGGTATAACTTGGGCATAGAGCGCGGAAGCGCGCATCATATATGAGAAGAACGACATTTACTACGCTAGCGTAAAAGAAGGACGCAGAGCAGAGAAGACGATGCCCCGTGCGCCTGCTAATGATTGATTGATTGATTAAAACTTTAATTTCCACCGATTTAGGAGGCCCCCCACTCCCCGCTCCTGGTACGCAGGCCTGAGGAACGGGGGCTGGAACCTCCGCGACTAAGGACTGGCGAATATACATTGCAAATGTATTCACGTGACGTCATCCGCAAGGGGCGCTAGCGGACGGCGCAGCATTCGTCATATGTGTGGTCGTGTGTGCGGGCGCCGCAACTGGCTGCACCTTTCGCGTCTCGTTGGAATTTCTGTGTGTGCCAGCGAAAATCATGCGAATGATTGGATACAGCTGTGGGCTTCCTGGAACAAGAAAAACGGTGGTCTCGATAAAATGTTCGACTTTGTGAAAACATCGGCTGGTACGACTGCGGTAACTTCGCCGTAGTGTGCGGCGTACTACAGGATCACTGCTTCGCATTGAATTCCCCGACATCGGGGCCTGCCTTGTGAAGTGCGGTCTTTAAGTTTTGTAACAGGTGAAGGAATTAAAACGTACAAATCCACGAAGCATTTAAATTTTTTGGCAAGCGAGCGAGGCCAAGAGCCACACGTGCACGAGGGCGTCGATGGGTGGCATGCCGTTTTTAGAAGCGAGTAAATTACGACGGGTCTGTTCACTTAGCTAGCGCTAACTTTCACCTCTCCCGACTTATAAGTGACGTGTTAGAATTGTATTAATGGTTATCGCTGCACATCGCGTTGTTGCGAACCTATAGGTTCCATGGGTTATGGGCATTTCAAGCAGAGCTACGTTGCCGACACTAAATTTGCAAAACAAGCTCTTTGGTAGTGCCTTTTATGCTGCGAGCGCGTGAAGTATTTTCTCGACCTTCTGTAACCCAAATTAAGCAACTGCATAGCTTCGTTTTAATGTTGGAACAGCGCTTGTGCAAGCTTCGATGGGCAGTTTGCAGTCTACCGCGCCACCAGAAATGTGCGTTTCGCGGCCGTGCCAGCTTTGGAACTGAGGCAATGAAAGCGCTGTCTCTTCAATTGATGTGTTCTGCCTCAGTGGCAGCAAACAATTAGATTTAATGAGCTGTAAGTTGTGTTGCACGCAATGGGCAGCCGGCAGCTTTTGCTGTCGAGCTGTTGCACGGGTGAATGCCCAGTTGCAACACTGAACAGGCAATGTTATGTCCCGGAGCACGAAAATACCGCTGCAGACTTCATGCGCATAAAGAGCCCCACAACGAAAAGTGGATGTGGAAGTATTTAACAGCTTGATAAAACTACTGATCAGTTCCAATATAACGCGGGCACCTGACAGAGAACCTGATACTGCGCGAGCCGACGCGCGCCGATGTCACCGGCGACCTCCGACATGGCGGATGAGGCGTGACGATAGTCGCGCCAGCTGGTAGTACGGCAATAGTTGTAGGGATCATAGTACGGCCTCATGCGAATACCTCGTATACAACAAAAGCTAGTACTACCCAAAGATACGTTTTTTAAGGCGAAAGCCCTTCTTGTCTCGTGAAACGAAATCCGCTTCAAATGCAAGCTCTTATGTATTGCATCGACGCTTGGTGCATACCTATTGCCGACGTTTCTTAGTTTCATTGATATATGTTTAGACAATATCTGTGAACAGCAATTTGCGACCTATAATTCTGACAAGGCTCGTGAACATGGCTTGATGAATAGGGCTCGGAAAGGCGCGCCTTCCAGATAATTAGCATGTGTTTTTATCGAATGCATTAGTCAGCAGAGCGGACTATAATATATGGATTTATAACTTATTGCGCATACCCACGCAGGGGAATCAGCCAAGAATTGGGCAGCAGAGAGTTATATATACATATTTACATGTTCAAAAAGAAAACGATTGGAGGGGTAGAATAAAGGCTGTGTGAGCTGTGCAGCAAACATCATCGTCTTCATTAGTTTCAAGTGCACTCTACTGCTGTGCAGTGAACACCATCGTTTTCATGAAGTTTCATGTGCGCTGCTCCTTCATTTAACCTTGGTAAATAGGCCGTACACATACGCCATTTACCTCGTTTCCAGTATGGTCTAAACTCAGTATAAACCCAGACCCAGGTGATCTGGCGGGTGTAGAAGAAATTTAGTAAGATTTTAGATAGCTGCAGTCTGGGCCCTTCCTTCTTCAAAATTATGAATTGCCATTTTAAATCGCTTGTTATGTAATTGGCTAGGGTAGATGTAATGTCCAGTGCTATGGACGTTTCAACGGCCTACTCCGGATATTTTATTGTATCGATCGTTGCCGATGCTAGGGACGGCCGTGATCGACGACTATTAAGGAGAATGCGTCTCTATCAGCATATTCTGCCGTGTCCACGTGCGCTGTGTAGTTGTGAACTGAATAATCTTTAATGAAAATTTGTGCTCTGACCATTCTCCTGCCCTTATCATAGTCGCTTTTTTTCCGGAGAACTCGTGGAACTGCGCTACCTCGAGTTCAGGTCGCCCAAAGAGCGAATAACACCCTGCAAATAAATTACAACCAAATTCCAGAAAGACGTAACAAAAGCTTTCAAAAAGTCCCAAAGATTTCGGAGTAGAGCGCAACTCAGCTGGCGGTAGCTCCAAACAAACACGTAATTTTCTTTAATGGTTGCCACAGAAGTACATCCCTGTTTGTTCTCTCTGCTAGCACACGTGCCAGCCTTGTGCAGAAGGATAGGCACACAGTATATACTATACTTATGTAACGAAGGCAAGTCGCCATAGAGTCTGTATGTCTCTACCCAATCGCTGTGGGAGACCGCGCTGCTTATCTCGGACCCAGAGGACCAGAGGTTGAACTTTGAGTCACAGAGCTGACCTAAAGGGTTGCCGAACGACATCGTCGAAGCTACCGCGGAGAGCGGCACCTTCTCAATCCATGCCTAAATCCTCTTCCTCAATAAAGTTTTCGACATGCGATCTGGTTATTGGCAGGTCCCAATGGCAGCTGAAAATGGTGCCAAAATCGCATTTGTGACCCCTGATGACCTCTACGAGTCGACCGTCATGCCTTTCGGCCTATGCAACGCACCGGTAACTTTTGAGCGAATAATGAATACAGTTTTGCCTGGCCTCAAGTGGAAGACGTGTCTGCGCTATCTGGACGATATCGTCTTTTCGCCCGATATTGAAACACGCCTAAGTCATCTCAAGCACGTTTTGACATGTCTCACAAACGCTGGCCTGCAGCTGAACAAAAAAAAAATTCACTTTTGCTGCCCATGAACTCACAAATTTAGGTGAACTACAGAGTTTCCTAGGGCTCTGCTCTTATTTCGGCGGTTCATACGCAACATCGCATCAATTGCTGCTTCTTTGACTCAGCTGCTCGGCAGCGATAGCGCTTTTCCGGTTTGGTCATCTGCGTGCGACGACGCTTATACATTACCCTGCGTCGTCTCCTCCCCAATTTTGTGCCATTTCGACATGACGGCTCCGATTGAAGTACTCACGGACGCCAGTGGTATTGGTCTTGGTGCGGTGCTTGTCCAGCGCAAACATGGATTCGACGAATATGTAGTTGCGATGCAAGCCGCACACTTACCAAGGCTGAGCGCAACTAATCTGTAACAGAAAAGAGTGCCTGTCTGCTGTGTGGGCCGTAGGAAAGTTTCGCTTTTATGTGTGCGGCCGTCCTTTAGGGGTGGTTATGGACCATCATGTCCTTTAGTGGCTGTCATCATTAAAATATCCTTCTGGTCGCCTGGCTCGACGTGCGCTGTGTCTCCAAGAATATGACATCCACGTCGTCTACCGGTGGAGCCGCAAGCATCATTACGCCGATGCCTTGCCTCTCTCCCCGCTATCAGCCAAAATTGCCAGCCTCTGCGAAATCGAGGCTCTTGTATTAGGCTCTACGATCAGGGCTCTTGGATTAGGGATCAGGGCTACACGCTTTTCTTAAGAAGTGCTTGGGACTGGGCTAGTTGGAACATCTTCTCAATAATGCTGCGCTGCTTAGTTTTACACGGACAAAGGACTGGACTTTTCTTTCTGGAAAAGGAAAGCCTTTTCTTTTTTTCTTTACGGCCGCCATCCTTCCGTTCTCATCGATACTATGCTACCCTACCACCCTGACAAATCTGAATGCACCACTGTTTCAGAAGCTGCCAAGCACGCCGAAGATTGCCGCAAGATATCAAGGTCTTTTCCGACATATAACCAAAGCCTCACATGTCTACAACGCATTTTTCGCATTACTATGGGCTCACTGTCTTGTTGGCCCCTTAATCGATAGGATGGCTCCTCTTCTGCTCGGGAGCCATTGTAAAGTAGACGGGCTTACGCTCGGGCCGCATGGCCATCCCCTTGTGTTCGCGGCTGGCTGCTCTCGATTTGCGGTCTGACTCAGCATTACAAACTCGAGCGTAGGAGGATGCCTCCATCAGATGCACCGCTTAACAATAGACAAGCAATCACTTGGAGACCATTCTAGACGTATACTTTCCCAAACCCAGTTTTGTTTGACGCTTGTTACCCAGACATGTCATATATTTTTTTCGTAACACATCCCACCCAATATTTCGAGCGTTTTAGCAGACAAATTATGTAACGCTTTGGACACATTGGTTGTGTCCTCTAACTTCGCTGACCGTCCTTGTTTATGGGTTTTGCATTTGGTATGGTATGCCGTGCATTTTTTGGCAGCCTATTTATCAAGAGTCCTTATTACCACTGTCGCGAGAACGCCTGTACAAAAACGAGTTTTCGATGTTCTCCCTCTCCCTCTTTACCACCCGATGTACTTTAATTGGATTGCCAGGACAGGTGCGAAAAATGTCTTTCTGTTTGCACGGACACTTTTTTCTATAAGTTACGTACGGAAACATTGTCCGAGAAGACTTGGGCCTAGGAGAAGGATGTTTTAGTGTCGTTTGTGAACTTCGCCTCTGCAATATTACTGAAATAATCTAGCAATGCTTCATCAATTCCAAGGACGCAATTTTGTTCTGGGATGTCTTGCAATTGACCTTGAAAAATCGAATTAATTTGACCTCCTAAACCATTTTGAGATCGCACCGCAGTGCGATATATTAATGCATCTATTGAACTGTTTTTTTTTTCTGATTGAACTAGGCAGCCGTATGTAAAATTAGAATTATGAACCGACACTGTGAATTAGTTGTTTTTACGAAATTTCATTTCCGCAAATGATTGTTCAACTGAAGGCATGTATGACTTAATTGGAGTGGCATTCTCTTTTGGTGAAGTGCTCCTGCAGCCTTACCTCCCGTCTAGCACTGTTTGTTATGTTGCCTCGTGGCTTTTCCTAAAACTTTTGTAAATAGTTTAAGTAAATATAACACATTCTCGCTTTAATAAACACCATGTTGTTCTAAAAGAAAGATCCTTCGACGCCTACGCGTTGCGTGCCCATTCCGGCATACAGATAACCTGGACCCGAATCTCAATGGTGATAAAGTTTAATTATTTCATTTTTCTGAAATACCTCGATTAGAAAAACCTCCTCACCAATTTTGCCTGAACTTGAACCCTCAGCCAGTTCGTTATATTTATTAGAAAATGAGGTGTTTGAAATTCAACGTGATGTGATATGATTGCAACGTCATGAACCTGTAGACCAATCAGGTTCTTCCCCACCGGCGACTACGGTGGCAGTGTAGGCTCTTCGACGGAGAGGGAATGGATAAAGAAATAGACATAAGAAAGAAGCATTTCTTTTTGATGCTCCTGCATATTTAGTTTTTTTTTTTTCGATTCGTCAGTGTTCTTTTTGCAGCATCGTTTGCACAGAGGGTCCCTGTCACACTTCAGGGAGCCTCCGGAGAACTTTTACTGGCGTTCTACCGCTCTGCGGCGATATTTATTTCAGCTTTTAGGGCTCGGCTGGCAGCATGGTTAAGCCTGGTAGTTGCTGGCTTGGCCATGGCTGCTGTTGCTGGCAACCCGCCTCGCCCAGTTGATTCTACCACAAATCCTTCAGCCTCCGCGGTCTCTTCGGAACAAGCGGCACTACTTTGTGACAAACATCTCGACGTTATTTCGCAGCCATTTTTACGGCAGATTGATTGAAAATGCTTTTATTCCACTTCTGACGCATCTAAGGCTCAATACGGTGGCGAGAAGTAGTCTGTGACTGAAATACACCAGAGCCACCGTATTAATTATCAGCCATGTATACTGCGAAATGACATCAGTGCATCAATAACGGTGCAATAGTCTACAATACAGGTTCTTCATAGGCACTTTGTTGTGTCCTGTAATGGCTTTACTAGTCAGCTGACGTGAACCAAAATGACAAAGAAAAAGTTTTGATTCCCTTTGCAGTTCTTTCTTACCTCGGGTGTTTGTGCATTTTTATACACTTGTTCGACACGGTCAATTTCACAAATTTTGACCTGCCATGGCGCACCAACATAGCAAATGCAGCAGGAATCATTGGGTTTCTACCGACCCACATCACTTGGTTTTCATTCAGTGCCAACTAAATTGCTGAATGACATGCTTACGAAAGTTCACAATGCAGAAAATGCTTCAATCTGCCCGTTTTATTTGACTCCAAAAAAAAAAAAGCTTAGGCTATTCACCAACATTAAATTTCAGGTGTACGTCGACTACTACTTTGTCCTCCTGGCTCAACCGCAGTTCACCAGATGCCACCTTGCTCAAGAGTTCTAATGCGTTCCGGCTCAAAGATGGCGGCTTAGTTACAGCACCATCTGGGCTACCAATGTCCTCCGGGCCGCAACGGCCTAACGTGGTGCTGTACCGGAAGCCCCTGGCGCACTTCCGTAACAGCGCCATCCCGTGGTAACATCGGTAGTAAAACTCGCCGTCAAATTCATGTGGCAGTGTACGCTGAGATGTGCCTTCACAATGCTTCTCGGGCACCCCGCGATCGAGTGGTGACACTCTGTCGAGCACTGAAGAAACTGTAGAAATTCCCCTTCGAGTTGGAGGCATAGTCGTAATGAATGGTTCTTCGGGCAGGGTAGCACCAGTCGATGCTTCATTCAATACCTGTGTGGAGCTTTCTTCAGTTTGTCTCTTATCTGCAGAGGTCACAGCGTTTTGCGGCGTGTATTCGGTAGTAGTCAGTTCTTGCTGCCTAGTTTCATAGCTGCTGCGGAATGATGAGGACTGTGTTGCTATGCCAGCCTGCATTTCATCCTTTGTTGAGAA
>JAJIZL010000121.1:776298-810936 GCA_023969395.1 Amblyomma maculatum | reverse complement strand
CATCCACTGACGTCATCATGCGCGGGTCACGTGAGTGTGACGTATTTTCGTGCGTGGCAGCAGGAGAA
The DNA here is from genome assembly GCA_023969395.1 of Amblyomma maculatum. Classification (NCBI taxonomy): domain Eukaryota; kingdom Metazoa; phylum Arthropoda; class Arachnida; order Ixodida; family Ixodidae; genus Amblyomma; species Amblyomma maculatum. The sequence continues at coordinate 810,868 of JAJIZL010000121.1, read as the reverse complement.
ACGTGTGTGGGGTCGGCTGCTGCCACGGGCGTGTCTCTAGCCTCGGCCTTTTTCTTTTGCTTAGTTTATGATGACGTAGGGTGACGTATTTTGTGCGTGGCAGCAGCGTTTTGCTGGTGCCACGGTGCGTGTCACCAGTCTCCGCCTATCAAAAATAGTTTAAATAAGAAAAGTTACAATATATTTAAATTAAGGGTAACTGGCATTAATTAAGCGTTAATGAAAATGTATCACAAGGTCACAAGGCTATCGGCAGTTTGTTTCTATGGTTCACGGGTCAAAGGATTGGATTAGGGCATTCGAAACTGCGGACGACGTCACAGCACGTGACCTGACGTTCATTACCGCGGCGCCAGAAAAAAATCTACGCGCGAAGTGAGCAAGGCAAGCAAGTGGCAAGGCCAGCAAGGTTTGCCAGTGTGCGTTAACTAGTGCTGCTGTTGTGCCGGTGTTTGAGCTGTCTACTACACGCTCGACGTAGGCCACACCAGCAGAAAGATGGCCACGCTGACAAAGGCGAGCCTCGTGGAAAAGCTGCGGGGGAAAGGCATACCGGTTCCACCCAGCTCCCCGAAAGAAAAGCTGGTGCGACTCTACCGCCAGCACTTCCCGGGATCAGACTCTACTCGTGACGACCTACTGGAATTTTCGAGTGACGAAGAGGCGGAGTCACAGGTATGTCTGCAGTACTAATGCACCCATAATCTGATTGCAGCGTCTTGCCGGCAGTTTACAGCCATTGGCGCCGCTTTCAAAATGGTTGTCGGGCTGGTTATGTGTGCGTCACGTAGTACTACGCCTGTCTCTGCTGTGAGGTTCGAAACAAGTGGCAGTTTGCCAGGTCGCACAGTTCACTGTCCGCTTCGGCGTGGAGTATAAAAGCGGGTTTTAGTTCACAGGTGCTGAGGTTATCCGAATGCATGCGTTTCATGGCTGGCAAGTATTTGCAGCATTTACGCCTCGTTTATATCGTAACTCGCTATTCGAAAAGAGGAATGCTATCGACACAGATCGTGCACATATGTAATTGGAGTCCACGCACCTTTCTATGTGGACTACAGTGAGAGCTCGATTTCGCTTGTATAATTTTCTGTATCCTGAATGTAGCGTTTCCATTTTGCGCCTTTATGTATCATGTTAATGATTCGAGTTTCGGATAAGGGGATTTTTTCTCTACAGGACTGTGGCGCATTAAACGATGAAGCGGCCGTAGTTCACTGAGCGCTAGTTTTGTTTCCAACGCACCACGTGAAAAAAAAAAAAAAGAAAATCCTAATTTATTGTGTTCTTATTTTTTTCTTTGTTATATGATCGGCAAGGGCAGATGAAGTCGCTATTTAAGTTTTTCGTTCGCGTAATCACAAGAAAATCATGCGATGACTTTCATCTGCCGGAGCAGTTGTCGGCAAAACAGAACCAGTAGTTTGACGAAAATGAACGCGCCAGAAAGGCCAACGTCCTGCAGAAACTGCACGCAGCTGTTCGCGCGCTCTTTCGGGCATTAGTTTCGTTTTCACGGTTTTGGTCGCCTGCGCGTGCCTCAACGAGGCGTTTGAATTTCAGAATTTCTGTGACACGTGGGAACAGGGGGAGTGTGCTGGAAGTCTGCCGAACACAGTGATGGTCAAGTGTTGATGGGAATTTGTAAGGCCCCTCTGTGGCCTGCCCGAAGTACCGCATGTGAATACTGAGCATGCATTGTAGCCTCTTTAGTTCTCACTGCGGTTGGTACTTCTGTAGAGAAATAATACCAAAGTACATCAATTCATCGTGATGTGGATGTTATGCTGAAAGAAAGGCCTGTTTGCTGTGTAGTTGAAGAGCTGCACTGTGTATAAGTCACACGGCATGGGGCCGCTAACTTAAGGGTAGCAGCTCTTGACACATGCAAATCCATTAGTTCTAGAGATTGCATAGTTGCGTAAGTGGAGATTGAATGGCAGGATTGGTGTCCTCTGCCTGCAGGAGAACAGCCTTCCTGCAGAAGTGTCGCAAGGGGTTCGCTCCCTCACCAATGATCAGCTTTACACAAAGCTGAAGGAGTTTGGTGAACCAGTTGGGCCCATTGTTGGTGAGTGTTTTGTGCCTGTTGTCCAGGACATAGCAGCCTGCCTGCTAGTCTATGAGAGCCTGTACATGCATGCTGGTTACCAACCCACCATATTCTTTTAAATTGCTTAGTGCTGTGAAAGAGTGTAAGCTGGTTCCAACTCCAGCAAGCATTGAACAACGTGCATGTGACTAAATTTGCAGCTGCTAGGGGTCACTATGTGCAGAACAATCTTAACGCAGTCTTGTTGACACAACACAGCTGCTTGTCAGCAGGAACAAAAGGGAGAAAGTGTGTAGTTTTTTCCCTCTGTGCATGTGTGCATCTGTTGTTCTTCTCCCTTAAACGAGGGCTCCAAGTGGCATTTGTATGAGCATCTTGTTGTTATATATCTGAAATAACAATATCGATGGTTTCCCATTGAGGCGCACTTTTCGTTTTAATGCAGCTTCTGCCCTTACTTGGATCACCCCAGAGTGAACCTCACCGATCTATCATTAATAAAAACTAAAAATTATAGCAGCTCTAACACTGTCCTGAGGAACACCTGATGTGAGCTTGGCCCAAGGGGAAGTAGCACTGTAAAAAAACTATTGTTTGTTTTTTTCATCCACCTCAGATACTGTGTCATGACAGAACGTAGTCAATCATTATATACGGGACAGGGTTGAAAGCCGTGTTGGTGATTTAATATTTTGCGTTGTAATAAACGTTTCATTTTATTTATTTATTTTCCTATGTTACAACCATTTTGCATGATTTGGGGGCGGGGGTATGCAGAAACGACACGTGGTGTGTACGAGAAGCGGCTGCAGCAGTTCCTGAACAGCTCACAGGTGCTTCCACCACAACCACCGAGCGAGCCACCAAGCGCAGCAGCAGCAGAGTTCTCGGCTTCTGAGGAGGAGGCAGAGAATGACGACGATGACGATGATGGAACCCCGCTGCAGGATCCTCCAGTCTCACGGCTTGGCCTGAGGTACATGGTAGCTTTGAGTGCAGTCGACTGTTTCAAGAGGCACGGGATGCATTGCTTGCCTCGACACATTGGTCGGTCCGTGGTGGTCTCGAAGGCTGTTGCCCATGTCTTTTCTACTGCGGCAAAGCGATAATGTTAGGCTTCCAGCTGCTTCATTTTTCCAGCTGCTGTATTGTCGGGATTCGGGCCAGTCTAGCTGTCGTGGAAAACCTATGCAATGCAAACTACGCTGTCACATAGCAGTCATGGGAATGAAACAAAGCAAACTTTATGCAGCCAAGAGATGATGCAGAGGAGTTTCACATTAATATTCAGAACATGGACGCAGTGTTCAGCAAATCGGTGAAAAGCATGCAAAGCTCTCTTAGAAGAGGCTCAAATGCAAGCTGGGAGATCAAAAACAACAGTACACAAATGTACCGTCTTTGCCAAAAGTAACCGATTAGCCCCGCCAGACGGCGGAGCAGGCACGGAGCCCAGCTGCGGTGCTGCCGTCGCTGGCCGCTGCTTGGCGGCGAGTGTAATCTAACGTAATTATTCCCTTGCTCTCCTTCTTGGGATAATAAAAAGTGAGTATCATATGTGGCATCTGATTTGGCGCACTCGCAGCGTTGTGCTACTAAGGAAGGGCACTTCGTATAGGCATCACTTGCTCAACGTTCCTTTCTGGCTGGTGCTGTAAAGCTGCGCTCTTTGTTAGAATGCCATCGCGTTTAGTATAAATGCAGTGCACCCGCAGTTGCAACAAATGGACAAATACATTCTATTCTGCTCAGATAGCATACAAAAAGTGCATAATGTTTTTGGCTTTGATAATTACGTTCGTGCATTAACCTCCGGTCATTCGTTTGACGAGCGGACTGCATGAAACCGTTATTCTCACACCTCAAACGTACGTCTACCATTTTCTCAACAAGTGTGGCTGTTTTGGCTTTTTTCTTTTTCCGCGGGAGCACCATGGGGGGGGGGGACCAGACTAACAGCACTATGTTTTGGAAATGAAGAGAAGTGTGACTCCTGGCATTTTAACTGCGAACTCTTTTTTTGTGCTATACTCGCCGATACCTCTCTACTTGATTGGTAGTTTAGTGCCCGCTGGCAGAGTGGTGCCATCAGTAACTTGGTAAATAAGATGCTGGAATGGAACCTTGAAATGAAACTTAAGATCAAGCTCGCAAACCTGAAACTCCCATCCATGCTGAACGCCATGACAGGGTGAAACATCTGGAGGAGTTTCAATGCAATTAGAAGAAAAACTTCATAGGCATCCTTTGCAATAGCAAGGTGTTCTTAGGGAATCCTATGCTAGGGAACGCTTACATAACTCATTCGCTAGAGCCAAATATTTTTAAGGTAGTTGTAACCTTAGCTCAGGTTTTCGGGCATTCAGTTTGGCATTACAATCGCGAAAACCGTTACCCACTTCTGTGCGTTAGCAAGCGACGGCAAATGCGACATTGGCAGATTCGCCTTATTGCATGGACAGGAATAGCTGCTCTTGAAACCATGGAAAATATTGCCGCATTTTTGTTTCTCTCTATCTTAACGCATCGTCATCGAAGACTAGAAATAGCGGGAAAAGCCGGGTGGAGGTTTCGTTATCCATGCACCGTCTCACTGTGCTGACATTCCGAATGAGAGGAAAGCAACATTTTTCCAAATCGTTTTGTCTGCAGGAGCGATGTACTGGAATTCAGCGCGCAAGGTATTCTAACAAAGAGCGCAGCTTCACGGTACCAGCCAAAAATGAGTGTTGAGTGAGTTTTGCTGTACACAGCACTCTCTATGAAGAGCACAGTGCTCGAAAAACAAAATCGGGCACCGCACATGCTACGCGCTCACATTTTATCATCCCAAGGAAGATAGCAAGGAAGCAGCCTTATTTTAGCAAGCTTACACTTGAAGCCGGGGAGCAGCGGCCACCGACAGCTGCCACCACGGCGCCGCTCGGCCCTTCACCTGCTCCACTGGCCAGCTGGTCTGCTCGGCTACCTTGACAAAGACAGTACTTGAGGGTCGAAACAAAGTAAGCACGAAATTGTTCATTGGGCAGTGCAATAGTCTGGCAAATGCACGGTCGCAATCTCTCCATCCTGGAGACGGGCGCGTGCTCCCTCAGGGGTCCTTGGGAGGTCAAATAGCAGGCTTGTCCTGTGAGCCGGGTTGGAGCACTTCTATGCCAGGCAAGATTATGTATGCACTAGCTGACGTTTATTTGTAGGGTGCATGGCGTCCGTTTGTCGCAGCGTACCAGACTGCCGTGACAGGCGGACACATCACACACGCGAGGTTGGCCTCTGACCCCTACGCTGAGACGCGTCATATCACCCTTGCTCAGGCACAGATGAATTCTCCGAAAACATTTAATTCCCTCTTTGTCCAGTCAGTCACCACTGGTTCAGAGAGGAGTGGACAGGGCTCTCTGCTCCTAAATGGGCTTCCTCTGTGGTTATGGTACATTCCACAGCTTTTACAAATGCTGGTTTTACAAATGTGAGACAATCTTCATAACACATCAATTCTCTTACCACTCTGTTGTTGCTACCAGAAGTTGTAATAAGCGAGTATTTACTCATTGACATCCACCAAAGTGCAGCTATAGGGCTGCAAAGGAAAGCTATGCAGCTTTCTCAGAAACTTCTTGGTTAAAGAAAAATTTGTCCTGGTTGGGGGATCGAACACCGGACCGCCACCTTTGCGGGGCAGTCGCTCTATCAACTTAGCTAACCAGAATGGTCAGTAGGTCAAATGGTAGGGTGAGAGCGAATTGATTAATAACAAACAGGGAAACGGTGTTCATCAGATATTTAGGGGAATCCCCCAAAGATGGAGTAGGTTAGTAATAAGGGAGTAGTCATTCATTGACATCCACCAGTTCAGTTGGTAGAGCGACTGCTCCAGAAAGGCAGTGGTCCCGGGTTCGACTGCTGAACCAGGACGCATTTTTATTTAACTATGAAGTCTGAGAAAGCTATGTGGCTTTTCTTTGTAGCCGTATGGCTGCACTTGGGTGGATTCCAGTGAGTAATTACTCCCTTACTACAAATCTACTCCACCTTGGGGGATTCCCCTAAATATTCGACCATACCAAAAATTGTCATGTCTTCCTTTCAGCCATTCAGCACTCAGAGCTCAGCCATGTTGGGCACTGTAATGTGTCGCAGTCCAGCCTGACATAAGTTGTACGTGTTGTTGGCTTTTATCTGCTTGCATAGTAAGGCTGCTGTTTGCCTGCATTGTTTCAGCCCATCTGGAGGTTTTGGTGTCCAGCCAGGCTTCGCTGCCAACCGCGGTGGAATGTTTGGCACGACGGCGGACACCGTTGAGAGCCCGCTGACAAGCCGGAGAAGTGCTGCATTCACAAGCACTGGCGCTCCTTTGCAAACAGCACTGCGGTCTAGAATGTGAGCATTGACACTGCGATCCAGAATGTGAGCCCATACAGTGCCTCTTGCCAACGTGTTTAAATTGAGGATGTGTCAGTGTTGGCCATGTGTAAACACGAGCTACTGGCAGAAGGCTGTAAAGCAAAAGAATCTGGAGGAGGAAAAGGCTACCCTCTAGTGCAGTCTATGCTTCCTGAAGGTACTACCGATCAATGCTCATAGATTTTTCAGCATAAGCATAGGATCAAAAAGGGTTATGGACTAGAGTGAAAAAAGCACACACCCACGAGTTTTCCAATGAATGTAGGCTTGCCTACTTACCGACGATGAGTGAATCGGATCAAACTAAGCATATCATCGTAAAGAGCACTCAGCACTTTATTACAGATACATAAACAGCCATGAAATAACTTAGGCGTGCTTAAAAAAGTTACAAATTCGCACTCGCTTGGGCGGCACGGCCCTCGTTTTGCTTTCACAAAACTGATTAGCGACTGGATGAACTGCAGGACATCCCCAGCCTTGATGGTTAAAATCGTGAGGTGTGAATGCCAATATATGTTTTTCTTTGTGAGGCTTCCAACCCTAAAACCCCGCCGGAAATCACGATGAATCACCTGTTTCATCTCGAAAGCTATTGCCATCGTTACAGTTCTTTGTAAGAGGGTGGGGGAGGGGGTACTCAGCCACTACTTTGATGCAGTCAGCGTCACATCCAAGAGGTGGTGCCACAGGTAACTTAGTGGAAGTTCATTTCCCTGGCGCTTCTGTTGATTTCAGTTCAAAGTCACATCCAAGAGGTGGTGCCACAGGTAACTTAGTGGAAGTTCATTTCCTGGCGCTTCTGTTGATTTCAGTTCAAAGCCATGCATTGTGATATTTCCCACCGTGGTACCTAGCGTAAAAGGACGAAGCAACTCTGGCGATTTCCTTCTCATCCTAACCGCGAGAACGTTACTTCGCTATGTTTACAGATTTGTCCGCAGCAGCTGTGAGTAATTGAGAAGTGGTAGAGGTGAATAAGTGGTGTCACTTGATAGAGGGCAATGTAATGTTGTGTCCAAATATAATTAGGCCAATAAGTTAATTAGGTAATTAATTAGAGGCAAAAAATGTAAAAGTTAAGGCAAAAATGGTCTCATTAGCCAATTGCTTGGCACCACATTTGAACATGTTAAATACTAAAATAGTTAATTAATCAGTCAATTAAGGTGATGTCAAGGATTTGACGTCACGAAACTGGGAGTAGAGCTGAAATAGAGCAGAGGAAGGGATTGGCGTGCAATTTGAAAGTACCAAAGACATTTTTAAAATGGATAAACACGAAGTGAATTAAGCAACTAGAAGCAGCGAACAGCAGTATCCGTGCTTTCGCGTTACGCCAGTGCAGATTCTGCAGTGCTCTTCAATTTTTCAAACAAGTCGTCGCCGACAGATTTTTCTCATAAAGAGGGGTGCCTTAAAATTTTCCGAATTATTAGACAGTCATAAAAGAAATTATCTGGAAAAAAATGTTGAAATAGAGTGTCAGTAACCACACATATATTGCCTTAACTTAAAATAGTTTTGTATCAAGATTATGCCCGGTAGTCCACCAGTGAATTCGTCAGAAAACAGTGTGCACATACTTCCTAGCCGAGCTAAAATAGAATTTAGTTGTGGTTTAGCTCTGGTTAACCCTAGTTGAATTGCGGAAGCAACAGTGGAGGTTTCTTTTGCCTGCTACGTTATTCCCCTATCACGCCCTATCAGTGTAAAGTGCTAGATTATTGGGGATACTTAAGCTCATCCTTTAAGGATATGACGCGAGAGTGTAATCTACCAGCCCAGATATAAAGTCACGCTTCAGTCAATTCATATGAACATGCCTGCGTGTCGTAGGGGTAACGAGAATGCAAACTGGCAGGCTAATTCTGAAGTCGCCCTTTCATATGAAAGGAGCGACCCAAATTGGCAGCTTCTGCCCGTGGCATAGGGGTAGCATGGTCCACCCGATATTTCGCTTTGGCTGTCGAAGTATTGCTTTCACAATGAAAAAAAAAAAAGCAGTCATACTAGTGCAGTTTGTCCATTTGCTTAAACCAAAATGAAATTGCTTATATGGCTTTAATATTTCCTTGTTTCACTTGAGTTCTTTCACATGTGACTGTAACCTTAGCATTTGTTACCCATCAGGCAGTTACAATAGTCTTATGCTTGTGTACAGGGTCCTCCACTCTTATTGCAAACAAGCATGTTTTTTTCCTCTCTTTTTTTATTTTAAGTGCTATTGCATCAGAGGCGGTTTCACATCGAAGCAAAGTGGTGCAGGCTCAAAGCGACCCAAAAACGGGGCTTCGCATAGTCGGCGACTTTGCTTCAATCCGTGTGGTGGAATCAGAGGCAATGGCGCTCTGAAGAGAGCCTGCTTGTTCGCAGAGTCTACAACTCTGTACAGTGATATAAGGGCGAACAAATGAGCCTAGCATCTGTGGCAAGTACGCCCACTGCTTCTTTCTAGTGCACCATACCGTTGTCTTGGTCAGCGCCTTCTTCCTCAGACGCACAATTTGGTGATGGTGACACGGCCGCGGGACAGGCAGCAGTGGCGATGATGATAGCACTCATTTCTTAACCGCATGTGATGCTTACTTGTGGATTTCTCTACACTGGTCCATTTTGCACTTATGCTTGGTTTTCATATCATTCTATTTTAGTATATATTTTTATCAAATTCAGATTTTTGTGATAATGACCTTCCAGGTATCTAGAAACTTGCGCTGTATCCGATATGCTGGCGATATAGTTATGCGTGGTTTATTTTTTTATGGGGTCAATGGAATTTAACCACTAGAAGCGATATATTGTTATATCTGATATTGTTGTCGCACTTTTTTTTTTTTTATTTTTTACTCGGCCAGCTCCACTAAAAATGCATCTCTTTCTGCTGACAAGCACAAATATATATATATTTTTTTTTCACTGAGCAATAATTAAACAGCGTTCTAGAGGTCAGTTTTGTGAGCACCTGGTTTCTGGTCAACACTTGCTATGTGCAGGGGAGTTACAAGCAAAGAGGAACTTGGCCGCAGTGGCAACCACGTGCGAACACCGAGCGGGCAGCAGCAGCGGCAAGCAGTGCGCAAGAGTTGGTCCCCTCTTCTGGTTAAGGTGGCCATTGCGGCAGTCGTGGTGCTCATCAGCGTGGTCAGCTACGCCAATCTGGAGTACTTCAAGTCGGATGTGCCCGTACCTTCAGTCTTGAAATAACGAACCTCGCATCCAGGCCCTAGCTTTTATTTTAGTCAACCTGTTTTACTGCCCCATTCAAGTTAATGTGAAGCATCTTAACTTGTCTAATCTTTTGTTCTCTGTGTGGACTGTTGAAATAAAAAAATGTTTTAATACCATTAGCATGGTCCATGTGTGATTCCCAATTGTGCTTCATGTATTCAGTTAACTGCACCTTCTTCAAACTTGTAATTTGGGGGAAATTAGTATTGATTTCTCGGCCTATTGTCAACTAGTGTGGTTTCCAGTTGGGCTTCACATATTAAGGTAAGTGGGCCTTCTTCCAACTTGTAATTTGGAAAAATTAGTATTGATATCTCTGCCTTTTATCGCATGAGGTTCGAAGTACTGCATTGCCGGCTGACATTCTCTCATATGGGTGCATATAGTACAGATGCCAAAAGCAAATTCTGAAGCTGGTCCTCATTGCATTCCATTTGTTCTTCTGGGCTATATTCTGTTGCGTTTTGGGCTGCATGAAACAGGATTTATTAAGGTTAACCACACTTTCACCAAGCATGTTTCTGTCGGTAGGTACCCATGTTCTTTTGGATTCCACCACTGAAAGTCAAAAGCACAAATTGTAGTCCTAGCTACCAGACGTAGCATAGTGTCCATTTGAGTTTATATAATTATAGCCTGACTTGCAATCATTTTAGTTGACCACAGTTGAGACATTGGAGCGATGTGATAGAGGCAAAACTGCAACCTCATTAGTCACAAAATCTCAAAGTGTTTACTTTTCGTCAAAAGGTGCACTGGAGAGCACATAAGCTCTGTGTGACCAAGAGTTCTGAAAAAAATAACGTTTAGCAGCTTATGAGATGTACATGTTTATTTTGTAGGATGCATGGGTGACTGAAACACCTCACCATAGGAAATTTGTTTTATGCAATTTTTAGTGCCAAATTAAATTACATGCCCTCTTGTCTTCAATCTTGCGGTTCTCGTTCTTGCCGTAAAGTATATTTTCATTTCCAATATAATCTCGGTACTCTTATGTTTACGTAATGTCTGGTAGTATTCATATGGCCCAAACTTAAAGCATGCAAAAAGAATGTAATTTATATAAAGCGGGCAGAAAATGTCATGCAAAAGCATAGCATTATTGCTGACACTTGCCGAACTCGATTTCAATGGAACGTTTTGTGTATTGAACAGCATGCCTCGCCTCTGCAAGCGGTGGTGTTCCTAAGAGCGCCTTTTCAGACACGCACACAGGTCAGCTGCATGACCTTGGGTCGAACCCGCCAGCTGTGCTAGCGCTGTGAAACCACATGATGGGGTGAATCTGGGGAGCTTGATGGCAGTAGCCCTTGGCCTTTTGTACTACATATTTTTAACGCTACATCGGTGTTGCGCTGTGAATGCAACTAGTACTGAAGCCTAACGGTGGCCTTCAGCTGGTTTGCTTTGGTGCTAAAAATGTTGCGGAGCTCAACTTTGCATTATTTTAACTAGATTTTTCTATAGTGTACTGGTAGCAGTATGGTATGCTGTCTGGTTTTTGAGACTTTCTTATAGGTTTCAGGTGTTCATGGTTGCATTTCAATGGAGGCAAAACACAAAAAGCGCCCGCGTACTGTACATTGCCGATGCACGGTAAAGATCGCCACATGGTAGAATAACTCTGGATCCGTCCACTTTCCTCACGGTATGAAAGATTAGACTGCTGTACCTTTCATTTCCTTACTACCAATTTATGCACATATGTTCGGCATTTTCCCCGTATTAGAAACACTCTTTTCTGATCATATTGTGGAGTGCTGGCGGAGTGTGGCGAAAACTGAGGCCACATACACACATACCTCTATAACGGAAAGATTTAGCTTGAGATGTATTAGTGTAAACTTATACCGGCTAACTGGACCCCTCCCATGCAGACGCAGTGTCCGAAATTGTATCCACCCTTGTTAAGTCAGTGCGCATGTGCAGAAGGGGTCCAGCAAACCGGTATACGTCTACGCTAATACGTCTCCAGCAAGCTAAATCTCTCTAAAGAACATGTGCATGCGTGTGCCTCTGTCATTAATTGACTCATCGAAACACAACTTCGATCTAAAAATGACTACAGCTGAGAACAAGCATGCTGCTTTATGAGACATCTTCTCAAATCTCAAACGACGTCAGTCAATCGTTAGACGGAATTATTTGCTAAAAACGATCCTGATGTAATCTCCGGAGATACCTCACAATAATGTTTTGTAAATCATTATCCACCAGAACTGTTAACCACTCCTGGAGGCTTGCAAAGGTAATCCCATTATACAAATACGGTAGCACTCAATTACTGCAGAACTACAGACCTATTTCCTTAACTGCCTATTCATGCAAGTTACTCTAACATATTATTTTTAAACACTTTATGGAATTTCTTGAAAGCCGCAACACGCAGCATGGCTTTCGTCGATTAAGCACCACTACCCAACTAATAGAATTTACGCATGATGTTTGTCATTTGCTAGATCTAGGTGGGCAGGTTGATGGCATTTTTATTGATTTGTTCAAAGCTTTTGACATCGTCTTGCACCCAAAACTTCTCCACAAACTTGACTCTATTTTAATTAACCCTTCCCTGGTTAGTTGGATATCCAGCTTTCTGACTAGGCATTCTCAGTCTGTATGTACACTTTAATTAATCAATTTCCTTTCCGGTTAGTGTGTCATCAGGGGTTCCACGAAGTTCTATTTTAGGCCCACTTCTTTTCTGACACGACCTGCCACATCGCGTATCCTTAAAATTCATATTTACGGTGATTGCATTCTTTTGTTTGATATGTATATATATGTATTTTCCTGATAAATTTTCTATCCCTGCCCATTCCTGCAATAGCCTAATCGAAGCTGCAATATTTGTAAATAAATACATAAAACCCCGATAAACGCTGGTCACGGAAGCAAGTAAAACATGGGACCGCAGCCCAGCCCGGTACGCAGCTAAACATAAAACCCCGATAAACGCTGGTCACGGAAGCAAGCATATATAGAGTTCGGCAACATTCACGCAAATCCGCGCTTCTGCATATCGTCACTACGCAGCAAACTGTTTTGATTCAGGCTTTTACTGAAGAACTCTTGCTCTCGTTTTAAACGTTTTATTGTAAATGAAGTGGGATGTCTCTCCAATTTACGGGGAAATTAGCGCACCAAACGCAATCGTCTCTCTGCTTGCAGTTAAGTAACAGACTCCCTTACTTCTAAATACTCTTTTTTTTTTTTCGAATCTATCCCACAGCCCAGGAAAGGATGCGAGCTCCATCTTTCCTTTACGTGGCAGAAAAAAAACTTGCTTAAAGGTTGCTGTTGCATGCTCAACGTTGTCCATGCACTAGTCCCACGGGTAGTCGTTGACTCATACATAATCAAATTTCCCGCAACTCCTGAGCGCCCTCTCAAATTATTCGCTAATAAACAATTGCACGTAATATTTATAAAATAAATGCATATATTATTATAATTTTGGAATTTTGCCCTTGCTTAATGCAACAATTTTTTTTAACAATAATAAGATTTTTTTTTTGATATTACTAGTTTTTCCGCTAAACGGCTAAACTTAGTGGTCTCGGAGTGATGGTCTTCCGACACTGTCTCTTTCCCGTCCGCGTGTGTTGTCGTCGCATCCATATTGTGGTGTGTCTGCCGGCTCGTTTCTTTTATCCGCCGCGTTTTCGTTCAGAGCTGGACCGCGATCCGCCGCAAGAATCATGAGTACACCGACGTTCATCGATGTAGGCTTGGATGAGCAGTGTCTCGACTTGCGCACATATTTCAAGGGCCTCGGGGCCGAGATCTCGGACGAGCAGTTCCCCGAGATCCTGGCGCTTAACTTGGCTGAGATCATCAACGTGTGCGATGTGTGCTTCCGTGAAGCAACCGACTCGGACATTGAGGCGGTGCTCAACAGCATCGTGTCCCTGCTGGTGGACGTAGGGCCAGCCGAAGGTGAGGCCCTGGTCAACGCCTTCTGTGCCAAGCTGGCGCAGGCACCCTCCAACCGTCTGGGCCTCATGGCCGTCCGAGTGCTCCAAAATCTGTTCGAGGCGCTTAGCACCGACAGCCCACTCCGCTACGACGTCTACTACAACCTGGTCAAGGCAGCCGCCAAGACCGACCTGATAATGTCGGTCTTCAACGACCTCCCAAAGGTTAGTGCTGCCGGGGCTGTCAGACTGACAGCCTTTGACATTTATCTTGCTGGAGACTCGTGCCCGCAGTCCGTCGAACATTGGAAAGGCGATTTTCGAGCATGTCTTTATTACTGCAAAGTGTCGATCGTGAGTTGTTAAAAAGAATGCAGATCGGTCGGCATAATCGAACTGGCAAAGCTAAATAACGTCTTCGAAAGTCCGGCGAGCCCGCCGTGGGCTCTTTGTTATTTTCTTTGTTTGCGGGGAGCCTCCATAATGTGTATTTGAGTCGCTGATTACTGCATCTTTTCTGTGAAATGAGTTGCAACATAGTGACAGCTGCATGTCCTGCATGACATCTGCATGACAGCTGCAGGCCTTGTCATGCCTGAACATTACGGTTGCGCCGTGCATCAGACACATTTGACATGCTGTAATCTTGCCTTGGAGAAGTACACTCATGGCGCTAGTGCAATATGCTCGTTTCTCGGCATGAGTAGACTGGAATTCCATCGCTTCCAACCGTGCAGAGAAATATTCTGCGTGAGATTTGATTTTTGCGCGAACTTTGTTTCCTGCAGTTTGTGTAGCACATTTGCAGTGTTTGCCCAGAGTAATAAATTGGTCGTTGAGAAAGACAAGGCGCAGTGACTGCGATTTTTGGCACAGAGCTATGCCATGATCTGAACCAAGTGTCATGCTGTGCGTGTATCGCAGGAAAATATGCAGTTGGCTGCGCAAGTTCTTGGGTTATCCCATAAAAACAATGTATGTGGCTTTTCAGTACTGAAGTAACTTTGCACCAGGGAACACTGAGGTCCATGCTGCAGTTTAGCAAACCAGCACGAGAGCGAGAAGCTCTTCATGCATGCACTAGCAAAGTGAATGTTAAGGTCTGGCGATTTTTATCCTTCGATTCAAGGGCCACTGTGTAGCTGGCAGTGCTGCTGTACAATATGCTAGAACAGGCTAACACTGACTCTACCACATTTAAATGTGCATTATGAGGGGTCAAGGGGTCAATGTTCTTGCACTACCAAACCTTTTCCTCACATGCAATGTACACTGATATTTCTGGGCTTTGTAAAAAGGTTGCGTACTCGTATGAGGAGTTATTGCCTCATAAAAAGCTAAGGAGGTTCAGTTGCAGCACGGTTCACATCTCCGAGCTCATGTGAGTCGAGCAGTCCATAAACATGGCTGCAGCCTGCCACAGAGGCAAGCTTGCTGATTGGACATCACATGCAAGCTATGCAAAGAAGAAAAGTTAGCTTAGGAACTTGTTTTGTTCTGTCTTGAGAGGGTCAGCACATGCTGCATATCAAGTCCTGACCCCATTTGTCTTTTTCTGGTGCAGCTGAAGTCATGGCTGTCGGCGCTGCGGGTGCCAGTGCCACGGATACAGCGACTTCTGCGGGCGCTGCATGAGGCCCTGCTGGAAGCTCGCCAGGGTGGTGAGCTAGCCTCGCGCGTCATGGTCGAGCTGCTCTCCACCTACACCGAGGACAACGCCTCGCAGGCGCGCGACGATGCCCACCGCTGCATCGTCTCATGCCTTGCTGACCCAAACACTTTCCTGCTGGACCACCTGCTGCCTCTCAAGCCCGTTCGCTTCCTCGAGGGAGAGCTTGTCCACGACCTGCTCACCATCTTCGTGGCTGACAAGCTGTCCGCTTACCTTGCCTTCTACCAGGTGATGTGTCATTCCAGCTAGGCTTTTGCTGTGAATGGTAGCATGCGTTAGTAAAGTTGCTCAGTGAATGGGAGTAAACAGTGCCTAACTTTAATAGGCAAAGGAAACAGACTTCTTGGGTGCTGTGCTCTCTGCTGAAGACAATAATCACACATGACAGAGTGTTCATGCACAGCCATATGCTGCTCAAAGTGCCCAGGTAGCACAGATTAAACACATTGGCCCTAATGTTTAGCCCACCTTAGCACACTTTCTTGAAGCACAGCACACATTTGGCTCGTGCATTAAGCGGCATGCTTTGACTAACTATCACTTGTGTGGTCCTAGTTTCTTACCACAATATACTTATTTTGTTGGTACTAGTGATACTGCTGTTGACACATGCACTGGACCAGTCAGTGGCAGTGCAGCAAGTAGACACCAGGGAGTAGTCAATTGAAAGTCTTGCAAAAGTTCGTTTGGGTTTGCCTCCGTGTTCTCCGTCAGTTCTTTATTGCACCAAGGTCACCCATGACACACGGACTATTAGTGCTAAAAGCATAAAACACCGCAAGCCATGTCTTCTCCCTTCCTTAGTAAGGCCATATGCTGTCCTATCCACACGAGACACAGCTTCTTACTATTGGTTTCACCAGCTGTTAAGGTGGGCAAGTGAAATTAAGCAGTTCATAGGGGTCACATGGATTTGGTGGAATTTGGAAGAGGCCTTCGCCCTGCAGTACTGATAGTCCAGCAGATGATGATTATGATGAAGATAGCTGTGTCTTGTTTTGTTTGCCTAACTTGACTTTCGCATGCTGTGCCACGTGATGCACCCCTTGACTCTCGCTATGTGTAACCTCTTATCCTGCCTGTCCCCTTCTTGTTCTAGGCCAACAAGGACTTTGTGTCATCGCTGGGCCTTTCACACGAGCAGAACCTGCACAAGATGCGGCTGCTGACACTGCTGCAGCTGGCAGAGACACGGCGCGAGCTGCCCTTTGACCTTCTCCAGCAGGAGCTTCAGCTGCAGGACGTCGAAGGCTTTGTGGTGGAGGCGCTGCGGACGCGCATGCTCACGGCCAAGATTGACCAGACTGGTCGCAAGGTCATCGTGAATGGCACCATGCACCGCACCTTCGGGCGCCACCAGTGGGTGCTGCTTAAGGAGAGCCTGGTCCAGTGGCACGAACGATTGCATCTGGTCGAGGCCAACATGGACCGCGTGACGCGCGCCCACTTCGAGCCGCTCACGGCGCCACCCACAGCCTGAGAAAGAGACTGCGACACCTTTCCCCATCATCCCTGCCACCTTCTAGGAAATATAAAACTCTTCTGTTTCCTTACGCCTTGTTTACAGAGTGCTGAGCGGTAACCGTTGTACTACTGCTGCTACGTGTGTCTCATTAGTTGTGGAAGGATACCATTGTGTTAATGTTCTCGTACTGAAGAGAGATTGAAATTCTCACATTCTTTGAAATGTCAGCATAAGAAAAGTAATCTCTTCCTCCTGCTCGCTGCCTTTTTGTAGCCATACGTCTTCCATACACTTAACTGCTACATCTTTGCTTATTCGGGACAAATGAACCTAGCACAGATGAGTTTTTATGAACTTTGACCACTATTCAAGTCGTGTCAGTGGACAATGCGTGAGGACGCTACAAGTTCACAAATGCGTTAGTGTGATGCACAAACGCCCAGATAGTATCAGCCTCGCCTATTAAGCTCCCCTTCTAGCTTGATTTTGTATGATTTCATCAAGTTTTCAACCCTCTTGATGTATAAACAGCAAGCGCAAAGGAGGTCCAAAAACGGTGTAATCAGTTGCAAAGCACCACAGTTTTCAAGCGTACTTACAATTCGATTCTTTGAGGTGTCAAGCACCCGAAACATTCCGTATAATCAACCATGTTCGAAAAGTCGGGTGTGAAAATTTTGCAACCATTGAATACTAAAGTTACACCCCCAAGCTGCTGCAGTGCTTCAGTGGCATGAATTAATTTTAGCAGCCAAAAAGGCAAAACCATTCAATGACCACTGCAAGGGCACTAAATACATTTTCATATCTTTGTTTACATACAGTTCATTAAGGTTAGTGCTACTGATATCTTGGAAAACAGTCTTGATTTCTAATAATAGTCACACTGCACGCTGTGAGTCCATCTCCGGGCAGCGAACTTTGTGGTGTTTAGGTTGTAACTACTATTCCTTACCCATGTTCACAATGTTTCTCTTCTTCTGTTAACAATGTGCCTCTAATGCTTCTACAGTGAAACTGTTAATATGGATTACGGTGGCACCGGGGAAAACATACAAATTATTTGAAGGTTAATTTGACAAATTTCTGCCCAAAAACAAAGGCTGCGAAAAACCACTCGCAGCATTGTAATTGGTGAAAAACATTGCTGTAGTCACTGATTTCCGAGGTGAAAGCTGCGCAACTGTGAATGGTTTTTGCAGTTCTGAGAGGCTGAATTGTTTTGCATGCTGTCGAGAATATAGAATAAAGCTGGTCGAGAATGTTTAAGACCTTTTCAGCCTCTTTCACAATGTTGGAGCATCCTTGCTTGCAAAGTCACTACATTAAAGGGACTGAATATTGCATTTTAAGCGTTTTTTTTTTCTGCTCAACAAAAAGTTGCTTTCCAAAGTGGTTGACTTTTTAACAGTTTTGTTAGAAACATTGTAGAAAAATGTTCTCAGAGAGCGTTAAGGGTTTCATGTCGCAGTAATCCAGCATCAGAGTCGTTTGCCAAGAACAAAAAATCCCAATGGAACAATAAATATCAAAAATGGGTAAAAAATCTAATTGGCACCAGAGGTGAATATGTCTTCCACCAGACAAGAAGCTTGACAAAATGTAGGAGGTAACTTGGCATTGGTTCCAGGTGTGAGCCTTCTTTAGCCCGCTGAAACTAGCACACATGTATCCAACACAATAAAATCCAACTTGTATTGACATGCGGCGAGGCAGCTGGATACAACGTTATGGAGCTGCGAAAAAGCGCTTCTGCCGGCGGACCTACTACCAGTCCAATCTCCAGCGGTGGGAGGCTATACTAGCCAGGTTAGATTTGTTGACACAGGTTCGGATCACTAATTTGGCTGATAAGGTCGCTGAGAGGCATGGACTCGGAGGGGGCCATCCAAGTGTAGTGCCCACATATAGCTCAATGTTGACAAAAAATGTTTTCAAAGTCCAAAATCTTGCTTTATTTGACTGGCTTCTTCTTCTCCTCCTCCCTCTTCTTCCCTTTTGTGGCTCGGAGCAACAAGTTGCCATGGTTATTTATGGCGCACGGGCAGTAGTGGCTAGGGAATTTTCCCTGAAATGCGCCGCTGACTAGCCTAGTGTATCTTTTGCTACAATAGAACTCTTTCCTGGCCTAGATAGTGTATTCAAGCTTAAGAAAGACAACTTGCGTTTTCAGTGATCATACATTGTTCCAGTTTTGAAGAATGTAAACACCTGGAGGATTGTGGCAATAAATTAAGTGGGTCTTTAAGAGCATTGTAAATAAATAACATACTATGCAAAGAAAACACACAGCTGGGTAAATATGTCGGAGCCAAAACGGCTCATGACTTGCAACCAAGCTCAATATTTTGCGAAGTATCATTTACTGCATTTGCTATATGGCGTAAAATATCTTATTTATGACATGCAAGATGCAAACTTTACCTGAAACAGAGGAGTCGCAACTAGGTTCAGCACTCTCTCAGAAAATGCAGAGTTTACATTTTTGACAATGATGTGCATAGAGTATCAAAACAAGAATGTTTCACGTCACTCTCTGGCCACTAGCCTTTCTTCGTTTTATATGTGCTTTTGCCATCAACTGAGTTTCCCATGATAATACACACTCACAAAATAGGGTATAGCCACTTAATGGGCACTTGAATTTAAAAAATATGGGCCTTGATAATAATATTTTGGTTCACAGGAAAGGAAAGGTGCAGCATCTGTCATACTTGTTCTGTGGACACCTGAACCAAGTCACAAGAAAAGGAAGCAAGGTGGAAAGAGAGAACCCTAGTGGAGGGCTGCGGAGTAATTTCGACCACCAAGGGATCCACCGACATCGCACAGCACACAGCCTCTTCGTTTCGCCTTTATCGAAACACGGCCACTGGCGGGCTGAATGCAGTTGTTGAAGTAGAAAAGAAGCAAGTTACTTCATAGTAGTGCAGTCTCAAGGAGCGAGCTCTACGTGGCTTTCGTGTAGTGACCTTGACCATAAAACTATATCTGAAGCTTCATAAATTGTCCCTAATGAACACTTCTGAAGCATGAAAATTTTTGGGCACGGAGTATGTGTGGATTGTTTTATTGGCCTGCATTTGACAGGCTGTAGCAGAAAACAGCGAGATTGCATTTGAACTTATGGCCAGCTTGAATTATGCTTGCTTGACCTTCTAGTGTGAAAAGCAGGCAAGTAGAATGTGACTACTTTGTTACTACTGTTTTCAAAATAGTGGCTCTGGCCCCTCTTGAGCCAGTTATCACTGATCAAACAGATGACTGCAATGTGGTGAACATTCTGAATCAAGTAGCACTGCAGCACAATACCGCAACTGCGTTGAGGGAGGATCAGCACTGCCCCTTAAAGGGACGCTGCGGTCATAATGGCCTGCATTAGATAGACTAGTATGTTCTATAATGACAGACAGGCTCTTTTGCCGATGATGAAGCCCTTATAAGCAAGAAAATTAAAAATAAAATAAAAGTATCACTGATGCTGGCAGTTCTCGCAAAAAAAGCTGCAGTGATATACCAAGACAATTTTTCACACCCATCTACGAGGGCACCATTCACTCCCAAAGGTGACTGAGAAGCCCTGTAGGTTTCGAACCCTAGTGGTGGGCCAAAATGAAAAATGTTTCCATTTTTAAACACATCTTTAGAAAGCAAGCTGCTGAAGCACTGCACTCCACAATACAATAAAATTTCAGAGTGCTGAAGTGGCCACCCAGTCTCAACACAGCTCTTTCTTGTGCAGAAGGCTTTGTGTTGGTCGCATGTTCAACCAATGACAAGCAGGAGCTCGGCAAAGGCCAACATAACTAAGCAAGCTGTCCAAGCTCATAAAAATGAAGGGACTGCAGCAGAATCACTGCCAGGACTGCGTAATTCATAATCGTTAAAAGGCATTGGCAGATGAACAGATTAATTTCACCACATTTTGACTTCACTGCAGCAGCATGTTTCTGTGCGTAAAAATTTATTATTTATTACATGTCAGCTGGTGCAGAGTTTCCACATTATCATTTGCGCAATTGCCATTAATATTTTCCTTTCAGCAATATTCTTTTTTTTGCCGACAGACGAGTATCGATTGTCGGAAAGGGCCACTGAATTATTTTTACCCAGAAGAAAGAAGACCTTTGAGGTTTTTCTTTAACCACCGTGGCCAAGTAACAGCAGTCATATGACAGAATACACTGCTTCATAGTCAAAACAGTGAGCATTAACAGTCTGCTGAAAAAAGATGATGTAATGAAAACATATACTTTGGGAATGAGTTTTCTTGACTCTTGACTCCGACAGCGAAAAATTAAATCAGCAGCTCAAGCCAAGACAGTCACATTTAGACTCTTTTATATATATTTGTTCGTTGTAGAGTACAGCGGCAGTAAGTAAATAAATATGCAAGCACTAGTGGTTGCCACTAGCTACACCACTGCTGCTAGCAACTGAAGCCGCCATTCTTTAAGCACAGAGTGCAACTTCCGTTTTGCAGTACCTACAGTCAAGGGTCAACTGGTCTAAGAAAGCACTGAGCTTCTTGGTATTCCTTTGCATAAGACCCATCCACCTGTTGAAAAAAAACCACAATAAAGCAAGCCACACTGGCTACTCAGTTAATGTGTACATAATTTACTTTATCGAAGCCAAAACAAAAGCCCAACAACAAAAGTAAATAAAAATCTTCAGGCAAAACAATAACATACGAAAATAAAGCAACACTTGCAGCAAGAGCACGATATGAAAACTTCTCACTGCAGAAGCACAGCAGTACACAAATGAGCTGAAACAATTCTTCACCATGAACGGGAAGCCTACAATCATCATCATCTGCCTATCATCATTAGTGAGGGCATACATGCCCCATCTGAGCAGGCTCTGCCTACAGCTACACAATGCATGCCTTGATGGAGCACTCGACATTTCCTTAAAAGACAGTGCGCTCAAAACAGAGTGACAAATTCACCCCAGACAAAAAAGATCTGCTGAGATTCCAAAATTTCATCTTTAAACAACAATGCTTTAAGCCTGCTCTATTCTTAAAGCTCGAAAGAACCACATATTCGCACCAGTTTTTTTTTTATCTCCCCGAGTGGAGAAATTACATAAAGTGATTGTTTCATAAATGCGTTTAATGCTGAAGTGGTTACAATACGACAAACCTTTGCATAAATAAATCTCGTGGGGCCCACCTATCCAATACATTTTTTCTTGGCAAAACAGTTTGTTCACATCTCGAGGCAATCGCCACTAATGCAAACGATGAGTTTCTGTACATTTCAAGAATATCTGCACATACGCAGCGCTACGCTCCAGAAATTATCGTGATGCCCAAGGAGCCTAGACCTCCCCGCCAGCCAAGACTATTGCTAGGACAAAGCTTTTTCAACACCCATTTGTATATGTGACGGTTACGTGAGAATTATCATCACAGCTTAGTTTTTTACCAATGCAGCTGCAGAACCGGCAGCCCTATTCAAAGCCACAAGTGGCGCACGTCCGGCAGTATTTGTATCACAAGCGAGACGAGACAACTCGTGATAGTTATCACCACGGTAATTATATCATCAGATTACTGCAGACATGGCACATGACAAAACACAAACTGACAACGACGCGAATAACGACGCTCTGGAAGTGCCCAGGCTTCTCCCACATTCACCGATTTCTGGCATCTAGAGCCCAGTCTTCCTTGGGCCACAACAAAGGCGCATCATCATGAGGGTGGCCATTATGGGCATGGCATGCTCCTGCAAAGCGAGTCTAACCACTAAGCCATCAAAGTGGGGAAAAAATAAAAACTTGCATTCATAACCCTTCATAGAATGTTCATTATAATTTTTTGAATTAACAATAAACAACATTATTCACAGGGTTGACTTTGTAAATGATCAATGCATCAAAAAATTCCACTGCTGAGCTCCTGTTAAAGGATACCCATGATAGAGGCAAAATATAGTCACCAACATCGTGACAATATCTTTAAATAGCTTACACCAAAAGAACACTGCGTGGCTTAGCAAGCTTAGGCAAGCAAGAAGCTTCAACAAACATCAGTGGAAAGAAATCAACGATGAAGTTTGCTTTCAGTTGCAGAAGTGCTGTTCATGGGAAATGAGCCACTGCACCCTGCTGAAGCTGCCACAGAAATGTTGCACATTATTGCTTATAAGTAAGCACATTGCTCCTACCTTGAGCATAAAATACATGCACCCACAAGTGCTCAGGAAGAACATTTCAGCAGACAGATGGAAAACTGGCAGGCACGAAGGCTCACTCATCCTTTTTTTAGTTTGCTCAGCCCACAGGGTGTTCAGTTAGGCTGAAATTTTACAGTGTCCAATTACGATTGAGTACCACTACACTTAGCTTCTTTTTCCTATACCGCCAAACCGCCAATTCTCTTCACTGAGTGCAGTGAAGAAGCGAAGATTTCTAAAACAGTACCTGCTGACACTGCTACAAGCCACAGAGGAGCAGGGAGGTGGACCAGTAACTCAGTGACACAAAATGGCATTTACCTGAACCCATATATTAAAAAAAACGGCACGAAGGCAGCCATCCTCCACCTGACCACCTATCCTTGACTGTAACGTGATAAGCGAAGTTGGGCAGGCAAGCATGAATGCACATTGCAGCTGCAGCTGGCACACAGTTACAAAGCAACCATTTGAAGGATCGGATCACTGGAAGAGGAGTGGGAAAATGTTTGAAAAGAACAGAGGGCAGGGTCCTAAGAGGAGGGGTCGCGCGGCCTCTCGGGGCACGGTGTGTGGATGTAGCATGACTTCTCCGGCTTTGGCTCCAACGAGGGTGCCTCCTCGCAGATGTGCACCACGATGCCCGGCTGTGTGTCCGAGGGCGGGTGAAGCTCGTGCGGCTCCCCTGCATGAGAATGACGTGAATTTGATAATCAAGTGTTAGCAATCCATCCAATACTTTTCAGTTTCTGACCACAGTAAGATTAGGCTTGGCAGAAGTTGGCTCTTTGTTGTTCTGCCTGATATGTTATAACGCCTTTTCCCAACCTTCTATCCCATAATGCCCCAACTCTTTTTTTTTTTTTACCTCTCTTTGCGCACACACTGGCATCACTAAACTAATATGTCAATATGTCAAGCAGTTTTCTAAAAAATCAAACAGGAATTGAAATTTTGATAGGTTGTGTTGCTGAATAAGAACACCATGCCCAAACGAGCCAAAAAAATAAGGACAAAAGCGCAGTTTCATAAATGTTTGTCCAGAGCCTCATCTGTACCCCAGCTCTTGTGGCCACTAGTTTCGCATTACAGGCAGAGGCAGGTTCAGATGGTCATTGTCATCACTGATCCGAGCAAAGCAACATTGTTTTTCAGGACTTGAAAGGGTTCCACAGGAATGACCCACTGCACTGCTAGGTTTTTCTCGCAGCAAGCCACGAAAGATGATGGCATCCCTGCCTCTCTCTCTCATCTCAGCGACTAGACTCCACAGAGCTAAACGCTGCCCAAAACACCAGCATGACGAGCCCACTTGCACTTTTCCTCCTCCCATTCCACCTACGCACCTGCATAGAAACTAAGAAGATGCATCACAGACATGCAGAAGCAAGGATTGGTGCTCCTTGTGGGTATGCGCCATTTTTTCTGAGGGCAACAACGACTGATGGTAAGGCTATGGTCACATGATGATGTCACCGAGACATTTTTCTCCTATATGATAATCACTCCTGCTGCATTCTGCATAAAAGAGGGAGGGACGGCATGTCTGTGCAGTTTTAACCCATGTATGTTGTGCCCTGCATTCAGGTCAGGTTCTCTTAGCAATGAACCGAGGGTTACGAGGCCAGACTGTACAGCACCCATAATTGGTACATCTGGACTCCAGATGCACTGCTTTTTTTGTGGTGCCATTATTCTGTCATTGGGGCAGCTGGTGCCACTAGGAAGAATGTTGTGACTAGACATGCCCGGAAGATTAACTCTAACCAAGCTATGCCTCACTTTCAAGGCTGAAAGTTTCCATTGTGTTAGAAATATGAAACTGTTATGTTTCTTTGTTCAAGCTCAATATCACTACCAGGTTGCAGCCAGATTGATCTCAGATGATTGCAGCCACGCACGACTCTTTCCAAATTGTTCCAGATCGTAGTAGTATTGCCTTTGGTGGCTTTGTGTCAATATTTCCTTTCAGGCTTTATACTGAGTGCTGCTGAGAGCAGCAGTCATTCTGCGGTTTAATGACCGCAGAGCACGTTTGCTGCTACATCCGCTGCCGAGTTGCTTAGTTATTCTGCAGGTACAACTCCGCTCAATGAGGGGTTAGTTTCAGTGCTGCACGGGTCTTCTCATTTGTTGTCTATGGCATTGTCACCACCACGTTACACTGTAAAGAGAGAACGAACAACTGCAAGCAGGGGCTATAGCTCACAACACAAAACAGGGAGGACACGTTTCTGCTCCATAACTTCCCATTTCTTCAGTACGGCAATCTAATGCAGAATATAAAAGGTTTATTTTATTCATTATAAGGTACACGTGCCTAAATATCTATGATATGAGAAACATGACAGACTATAGATCTATAGGTTGCTATTACCACCTCAGTGATGAGTCATGTGCCAAATGTGAAAACATGGAAAGAAATGGACTTGAGCAAAACTGATAAGTACAACAGACAAGCAGTAGATCAAGAGGACCTCATGAAAAAGGAAACACTGTCAGGAGTAGTGGCGCAATGAGGCAAAGAAATTTACAGTCCCATTAATTAGTGTTCGTAGCTATCAGAAGACTATAGTACCTGGAGAGCGCTGCAAAGCTTCATGAAAGGAGCTGGTTCTGAGCAAGCTGGCACACTCTTGCCGGTGGAAACCAAACCAAACACAAAGTAAAGGCTGGTTCACATGCAAGCGATTGAGCAAACTGCGGCAAGCGGCAGCGATGCGCAAAAACATTTCCAATGTAGTGAAGCCATGTTGCTCTGGCCACTTCAGCCCCTGCGCCTGCTCAAAACAGGTTTTTTCATTGCGGCAGCAGAAGTCACTAGCATTTTTCTTATGCTTAAGTTTTCCCACAACACAAGCATGTCATGAAAGCCTTGCGCTGTAGTGCTTCCTTTCAGTTTTGTCCAAATTTATGGATGCTAGCCAAAAACAGTTTGGCAGACAGGGAGGGTAGTACGTTGCAGTGGACTTGGTTTGGTGGCTGACTATGTTGGTGATAACGATGACTTAAAAAAACCAAGGCACGCACCTGGTGCCATGCTGGCCAAAGCTGTGATAATGTCATAGTTGATGCACGGTTCATGCTCCTCGGCAGGCTCCCAGCCAACTGGTGGTGATGCGGGAGGTGAGATAAGGAACTGGCGCTGCGGAGTTGGAGGCTGGAGGTGGCCATCTTTACCCTCGTCTGGAGACGAAGCCTGGGACATAGTGGGGGCGTCATTTGGCTAGATTAAAGGGGATCTTTTTTTTTATGGTCACACAATGTAAACCTCATTCCTTCTTTGGAGACTTTTAATCAAAATGTCAGTAACAGATAAAAAATATGACTCTTTTAGGTTCTCCATCTCCAATACCAGAATACAGTTACTGTAATAGCTTGCATAATAATGGTTATGGGAGGGGGGGGGTGGGGGGGATGTGTAGTACTTGCATAAAATGAACTTATTGAACTTGTTGCACTTCCTATATATATATATCTATAACCTGTGGTTTTCCGATAGAACATTCCTTTCTCAAGAGGAAGGAAGGGGCAAAACCCTCTCTTTTAAACCCAGCCTTGAGTCCAGGCAAACACCACTGAAGCTTTTAATACAGACAGCACTGTCATAGCATAAGCATAGCTAGTGGAAGACAATTAAATAAGCAGCAAGGACTGCATGTTGAAACACAGCTGAACAGATGACAAAACATAGGAGAGGCACGCACACACGCACAGACAAGGATGATGCTATGGGTGTGTGTGCCTCTCCTATGTTTTGTCACCTATTCAGCTGCGTGTTTCATCATGCCTGACCAACTAGCTCAATGTTCTACTGTAAGTCTGACTGCACCATTGTCTAGGTAAATAATAACAAAAACATATTGGGGAAAATACAGGTGCTGTCTTACTGAAAGAGATGATGATTTTATGGAAAAAATTATGCAAAAACAGCCAAACAAGCAAAAACAAGAAGACCCGATAGCTAGCGTAGGCCTAATGTGCATTCAGAAAGTCCAGCTCATTTATTGAAGATGAGCTGAATGATAAGATTTATTGTGATTTAGTCAAACACAAACCAGCAATGCAGAGCCGGGGAAAATTTCGTCCGATAAAGCATACATAATGAATATAGCATTTTGCAGTTAAACAGTGGTTTTTGTTTAACTGCATCTGGCACTGCACAAATAAGAGCCATTTCTCCTCAAACAAAGTGCATTTTTATTCTCACTTTTTTCCTGTTTTTATAGCCCCACAGAAAAAGGCAGTTCCACGCATGTCGCCCCTGATGCTAGACCAGGCGCTGAAAGAGTGCTCCACACTGTAGCAGCCTGACCTGAGCAAAGTAGCAGTTGAGAACGCTCTCGCCAAACTGTAGCTGGTGACAGTGGATGCGCGCCCGTGCCGCGGAGTCGGGGCTCTCGAAGGTAACCCTCGCACGGCGGAAGCTGCGGAAGTAGCCGAAGCTGGCACCAGGCTCGATCAGCTCAAACATTTCTTCAAACTTGGCCTGCATCGGGAGAACAAGGTTTGTGCGGTCAATTTTCAATTTTCAATGGTGTGAAAAATCAGGCTGAAATATTAGCGAAATGGTTGCACACGTAAAGTAAATGTCAAGTAGCGGCAAGCCAGAGAAAACTACAGCAATAAAGATGGCAGCGAGATGATTTAACGGCTGGCAGGTGTGCCAAGAACAGCCTGTTCCGTGGCACTGCTCTAATGTCCACTTCCTGCTTCGAAAAATAACCACAAGGTCCTAAGCGGCGGCACGGACTGATGATTAAGGATGATGCAGATAGTGTGAATGCTGATCAAGAATGAAAAAGAGCACTGATTGCCAAAAGCACATAGCCAAGGCCCACTGACACACTGTAGGGTACAGGCAAATGCTGCTGTCTTCTCTGGTGCCTGTCTCACTAGGGTGCTATTTTTGTCCCATCTCTGTCATCGGGAAGTTGATGTCAAGTGGCTGCATCTAGTAGTCCGGATTGCTAACGAGCTACGAAAGACAGTGAAGCAGTAGCCTGATCAAGTAAGCCAGGATGCTCATTCAGCAACAACAAATTAACGTTTCAAAGATCCCGGGACAGGATATTGATGAGAGCGAGCACCTCCATTAAATGATGTTGAAAGGCACTAAGACTAGGCAAGTGACAGCCTCAGATGACATTATAATGTAACGGCTAGTGACCCTTCTGCAACTACCAGACCCTGTGGATAATCTGTGGATTTACAAACTGACGAAGGGGAAGATTAAAGACTCTACAGTCCAGTATAAAGTGGGTCCAGATCACTAGATTGCCCTTCAAGAACATCCAATGTGCAAATTTCACAAAGAAGAGTGGTTTCATAAGATGGAATATAACATAAAAGTAAACATGAAGTACCTGCCGGACTCTCCACATGGTTTTTCCCCAAGAGTAATAATTTTTAAATGTGGTAGTTGATTGACAGTGCTTTGTAGACCATGTCCAAAAGCAATAGTGCCCACAGCAAAAGCAAACAATATATTTTGCAGCTTCGAGTAACTTCCCAAGTGTGGTGTAAAGAAAGCTTGTCATGGTGTCATTGCATGATCATACGCATGCTGCCACAATGTTGCACTTGACACCATGGCATTTGCCTACGCAAAATGTAATGCACTTGGGAGTTTTTACAATTCCGAAAAAGGTAGCAATAGCAGAATTATGGCGAAATAACATACAAGCTAAGAATAAAATTATATCCCTAATTAAAAGGAAATAATCAGAAAATAACTGAGCAAAATAGAGACGTGACAGAAGCATATGCTACTTTTAACATTGCCTACAGAATGCTAAAAAGCAGGCACTGTGTTTCGCTTCTTATTTCAACCTCAGTTGGCACGTTGGGCTAATTGGTCTGAAAGAGCAAAATTATACAGGGCAGCAGAGACGGGGCAGAGAGAGACACCAACAGTCCTCTTACAGTGTCCCACTCTCTCACTGTGTTCCACCTCTTAGCGCCATGTACCATCTTTTTTTAGGTAAACTGTTCAATAGGCTATTTAGAACCAATGAGACCTAACAATTCAATGAAATGAAAAGAAGAGACTTAGCATTTGCTTTTTCTTCATTACTTGCACTGTGCTCAATAAGCAGATAATGAATCAAACTGCAAGTTCTGTGAAAATGCTTCGAGGTCTACGATTTTGTAAACTTGAAAAAGAAAAGGTAAAACTGCAATAATTTTGCAAATTTTTTAACACGTGAGTTTTTATTTCTTATATTTCTTTTACTGTGTGAAACAGCAAAGAATTGGTGCTTTCCTTTTCTCTTCCACACTTTCATGTACTTTGCCCATCTCACAATATGATAGGCACTGCACGCATCTGTATATGTACAAAGTGAACATTAGGTTTGTTAAAACCTTAACACAGTCTTTTATTCAGCACCTATCCCTATATTTATGTTTATGCACAGGGTACTGTGGCAACCATTTGAAATAAAAATATCTCAATTGCCACTGCTAACAGACAAGAAAGGCATGCAAACAGAAAAGAGTATTGCAAATTTTGGTTTTTGAGGGCTGTTAACTCAATTTCAATTTGCTGCTCTTCCCAGAAAGATAATGGTGGGCTTTCGAGCAGAAAGCTGCTTCTAACACTTTGACAGGACTGACAATACTAAAACATTAGAGCAGGCAATGATTCATGCAGACTAATAAAACAGCATAAATAAAGAAAACAAGGCTAGTAAAAAAGTAAAGAGGTATACAAAAACAAGGCAATAACTTCCACAAGCAACTGATTGTAACTTGAAACAAAAATAATTCCCGATGTATAACAAGACAATTTTACATTCAGAATATGAGGCATAGCTGTAATTTTCATGAATAAACTGCTCAGCTACAAAAAACAGCAATATTTGAAGCAAAAGAAAAAAACGTCTTCAAATCTACATTACATAATGATGGCTAACTAGTACATTTTGCTGATTATAAGCCAAAAGTAAAGAAAGCAGCAGCTGTGTAGATAGCCAGCTGAGGTTTGCGGATAAAAAACCGAGAGCAAACCAAAGTTTTGTTTGGGCCATTTTATGTTCCGAGCTATTTTCTGTGAAATGGACCAAGTTAAAATCAAAGTCTGCTCACTGGCTTGAGCATTTGAAAAGCGCTCCAAAAATGAAAGTGAGTACAATACAGGGGACAACAACAAATTTGGTTGTTGAGCCCATGAGATTCCTGCAGTTTATTACAGTTCTTGTTAATGTACTGAACACTTTTCCTTCAAGGACTGGATATGACCTAAGAAACAAATCTTTCAGGTGATGTAGACAACAACTAATAATTGCACTACAGTGATGATACACACAATGTTGTACCAAGGTGCAACCATGTCATAATGTCAATGGAATATGCTAACTTGTTGATTATATATACTGCTATTCACGCCACACACCACTATTTGCACGGTTTAAAGACAGGGTTGAAATTTGGAAGAAATACTGTTTGAAAAAAAAAAAAAATTCTGTTGGCAAACAATCTCATGACAGGTGACATGGCTTTCACAGAGCACATTCAGAAGGATACAACACAACAGAACTGGCTGACATAAAATTTGAGATAGTTGTCACAGCTATGGGGTACAGTAAAAGCATGGAAAAAGCACTCGGCGATGGCGACCAGGTAAGGAGCCAAGGCCATCGCTTAGCCAAACCCAGCAGCCAGTCATTTCAAATTTGTTCAGCTGGAACATCATGGCGTGTGCTTCCGTCCTGCATTTTCCTTGATGCACCTGCACTCATGCATGCCCTCTGCGGCGGAATCCGCACTTTCCCTGCTCACTGGACCTTGCTCCCTTAACCACACTGGGCAGAGGCCTCCACTCCGAGAAAAGAATGAAATGCAACCTGCTTTGAAAGCACACACGCACAAAAGTGCATCATCTTCTGACGTTTTCAAACAAGTGCTGATCCAAGAGAAGTGGACGTTGCTGAAGCGCCTGTAACGTCGCTCGCACCTGTTAAGCTGCAAAAATATGCTAAGCCAGCAGTGTAGCTGAGCTGAGCTGAGTTAAGCCAAGTGTGGTGATGTGAGGCACCGTGTTGCAACGTTTGAAGATGGATGCTCAGCAGTAACCAACAGGCCAGATGTTCCACAAGCCACATGGCTTCTTCTGCTGCTCATTGGTGACCAACTCAACGGATGGGATGATGAGTAAGTGCTTAAGTAACTTATAGATATACCCTAACACTGCTGCTCTCGTATAGAGTTGGATTTTGCACTTCACAACATGCACAAGTGCATTTAGAAAACTACTCAACGTAAAAAGCTCACTAGAAAAAAAAACAGTGAAAAGTTTCACTTATGTTGGATGCAAATGACTTCTCCGTGCTCGAAAAGAATCGCCTTGCAACATACACGTAGCTACCGAACTATTCAAGTTAAATCTTATTCAATTAAATGGGTGATCTTCTTTCTCCTTTATTAGAAGCAATGAAATAAGGAACAATCTAGATGACTCACTGGACTTATGCACAACTGTGCTCCAAGAACTTTGCAACCAAACCAAATCATAGGACAATAGCCGCTCTAACGCAGAAAGACGTCAGCGAAGGGTCGGTCAAGTAATATTCGGTCCCGCTTAAATTTCCTGATCACGCTCACTTGTCGCAAAAAAAAGAGGGGGGGGGGGGGGTTAAAATTATTCGTAGCCCGGTTTGTGCGCTTCGTGATCGGAGTATTCACGTTAGCAGCTATAGCAGCTATTCGTTCAGAAAACTGAAACACGCGGCGGTGTCAAGCACTCGGTTTGTTCAGGATTTGACGAGCAGCAGTGGCGCGCTGTCTGCTGGTAGTGTCAGATTTGTAAAGAAGCCTATTTTCAGAAGCCTACAACGCAAGCCGTGCCGGACTACAAACCCACAAGCAAATGAGATTCAACTAGAGTTGGCGTTTTAAAAGCAAGCCAAGAGCGATATAAATAGCAGCTGCTTTATTTTATAGTATGTTGCGCGATATGAACCAAGCGCGTGAAATATGCCGACAATGAATGGGATTCGACGGATGCCATGCGTAAGTCACTAAGAAAACGCATTCAAGAGCTCTGTTCAAACATACAACAAAAGGAATGCGCACCCAACTCAACGAAACATCTACAGGCAAATATCGGCTAGACATCATGACCGTGGCAAAAATTCAATGGTACAGCCTTCGCACCCCGGACAGGTTACATCGATTGGTTGAGACTTCTTTCGCAAGACTTTATAGATCGCTCCAGGGGGAACAAAACTCGTACCTTTTGATCCGGGTCCGTGAAGACACTAATATCTACGTTGGTAATAATAAGCGACGTCGGTAGGTCGGACGTATCCGCCAAATCGTTCAACAGCATTTCGCACCCTTCCAAGGCGCTGATCCGGTGGCACTCTTCCATGTCGCTAAACGCACTGTCACGAGTTTTCATTCTAAAGAGACCTACTGCTATTTGAAATGATAACAGTAAAGCAGTTTCTCGGTATATGCGTGCGGACGTCACGGAGACGGCATCACGCACAACCAAACGCGAAACGTACGGCCATCATGCTTCGCGCACGGACGCCGGAGCAAACTAGAAAAATAAACCGATGCTCCTCCTGAAAGAGGGTAACATTTGGGTGCAGTAGGCTGCGCCATCTGGGCAGTGGAGATGATTCGCTTTACCCAGGTAGATTAAACCACGGTTGGATTAAACTACCCTCATTTTAAATGCTCTGTAAACTCATTAAGCGTTTTTTATTCGCAGCCGTTTTTTTCCTGCATATAGTTAATACACCTCTCCTGCCTCCAGGCATGGATCCTGAGATGTGGTCTGACTGCTCCAGGTCTCGTACACGTGAGGGTAACGATTGACCTTGTAACCTCCACGTAAAACAAAGTTGCAGAAATGTTTTGGAAAAAGGAAAAACACGACGTTTCGAGGCCCGTACGGGTCCCTTGGTCACATAGAGCGCTGCCGTATTTAAGCAGCGGCCGTTCTATGCAGCGCTCTGTGTGATCAAGGGACCCGTACGGGCCCCGAAACGTCGCGTTTTCCGTTTTTCCAAAACATTTCGGCGGGTGTATGTTTGTTTCTGCATTGCTCGCTCCTCGCCTGGTCTGCAAAACAAAGTTGTGGTCGAACATATGGGTGACATGGTAAAGTAGTTACAGAGTAATTCTAGTACACTGGAAAAAGTGCTGCTTCGTTGATTGCTCATTTCGTTGCGCATGTACGCACAACGTACATCTGTAATGGTAGAAGAGGTTATATCGGCAAGCACTTACTGTTGCATGTTCAAGGGTAAATCTGACTGTGAGTTGTATTAAGATTAACACATCTGGGGGAAATCTGCCGAAAACGGTGTCCTACAGAAAAGACCTTTATTTTTTGCGGTACAGTTTTCAGGCGACGCGTACGTGACATGACAACATGTTATACTTATGCCCCACCGCTGCATCGCGCCGCACCAAAGCGAAGTTCCGGTTTCGTTTTTGGATGAAATTAAGCGCGCGCTTTTTGCTCATTCTTTGTGCCACGTACGATATAAACCTTTAAATCAAGCCGTAATTTCGTTGATACGAATAACAGAAACTTGTACACATCCT
Source organism: Amblyomma maculatum (assembly GCA_023969395.1). NCBI lineage: Eukaryota > Metazoa > Arthropoda > Arachnida > Ixodida > Ixodidae > Amblyomma > Amblyomma maculatum. Next base: position 777,375 of record JAJIZL010000121.1, on the reverse strand, counting down.
TAGTACGCCTGTTCATGCTGCCTCAACAGGTGACGACATAATATAAATGCGGTTCGTTGCACCAGATGCTGACTGGAGGCCGCAACCGGGACGAAGTGGCAACAAAAACTTCGCCACCACCTTCTATCCTTCCCTCCTTTTGAATAACCGGCACAATTGTGTAGCCGATTTTCGAGTACAACTTAACATGAACATGCGAAGCCAGGTATAGGTAGGGCTTGTGGAGCTCGCCGCCAGCATAGCATGCGCTGATTGGTCCCTACCACGGCGTAGTTTACACCATGGTCCCTGCGTGTCGAATCGGTCGCGTCCACCGGCATGGATGGATGGATGGAAAATAGGAGCGTCCCCTTTGGAGCGGGGTGATAGCAGTAGCCATCATGCTCATTTTTCTCCCAAATCTTAATTACTGCTTTATATTGGTTAACTATACCATCATTCTATTTATTGAATTTTTTTATACATTACTAACCTTATGTCACTTTTCTGCGTTTACGCCACCAATCTTCCAGTCGTTTTTTGCTAGCTTCCACCGCCGGTTTATTCACCCGGCCACTGGTATCTCTAAACCCCAGAGCTTCAGGAAGAGTGACCGGAGTGACTGCGCCTGCATCGACTTCCGGATGGATACCATTACATTCGAGTATAATATGGTCACTTGTTTCACTGGAGTTACCACATACAGCACATGCTTCATCTCCATTGTTAAATTTCTTTTTAAAGCTGCGTGTTCTAAGACACCCTGATCTAGCTTCGAAAAGTAGGGCACTGCCTCTTGAGTTATCAAAGAAATCTTCCTTCCTGATCTGACTTCCCACTTTCGGTATAACTCCACACTCTGTTTCTTTTCCATCGAATTTATCCAATTTTTACCTTCTGTGTTTTTCACCTGTTGCTTAACGCTCTATATTTCTTCGTCCTTGTGACCAGCATACTTACTGGTTAGTTTCCTAGTTCTTTTCCTCCATTGTGAGTCACTGCTGTTTAGGTATAGGTATTTAAATACTTTAGCTGTCCTACAGAGTTGCACGTATGTATGTATGTATGTATGTATGTATGTATGTATGTATGTATGTA
>JAJIZL010000121.1:711134-753005 GCA_023969395.1 Amblyomma maculatum | reverse complement strand
CATACATACATACATACATACATACATACATACATACATACATACATGCCATCCGTCCGTCCGTCCATCCATCAATCAATCAATCAATCAATCAATCAATCATAAGCTTGCGCCTTCCATAGAGAAAGTTGTGAAGCTCATGCGCATCGTGCAGCTATGTCAGCACACTCTTTCCGGGTCGTCTGCTCTCCGCAGCATTTCAATGTGTGTATGTGAGTCGGGGTTTTTTGGAGCTATTCATGAGAGGTTGCGGCGAATTACTGCAACAGGGTGGCCAACTCCTGTTCTGGTGAGGGAGTGCGTTGCCAGGGATGTTCACCGGCATCAGGTCGCACCCCAAACCTGTTTATGCAATTCCATCGCCATGCGGATTTTATTTTTATCCGGTGGAGAATTGCGCCGATTCGGATGTTCTACCGCTATTCCACCGCTGCACCTATCAGAGATATCGTGCTAGAAAAACTATCCACCCTGTACACGCAGTGCCTGGTGTCATCGACGGTACCGGAACCATGGAAGAATGTAAACATTATCCTCTTTCATAAAAAAAGGGGACTCTAAGGACCTTAAAAATTACAGACCGGTTAGCGTACTGTCTGTTAAGTATAAGGTATTTACTAAGGTAATCGCTAGTAGAATCAGGACAACCTTAGACTGCAACCAAGCAAAGCATCAAGCAGGTTTTCGGAAAGGGTACTCTACTATCGATCATATCCATACCATCAACCAGGTGATAGAAAAATGCTCGGATTATAACCAGCCCTTATACATAGCATTCATTGATTACGAAAAAGCATTTGCTCAGTTGAAACTTCGACGGTGATGCAGGCATTGCGAAATCAGGGGGTAGACGAGCCGTGCGTGAAAGTGCTGGAAGATATATATAGTGGCTGCACAGCAACCATAGTTCTGCACAAAGAAAGTAACAAAATTACCATAAAGAAAGGAGTTAGGCAAGGAGACACCATTTCCCCTGTACTATGCACAGCTTGCTTAGAGGAAGTATTCAGAGACTTGGAATGGGAGCAGTTAGGGATAAGGGTAGATGGAGGATACCTCAGTAATCTGTGATTTGCTGATGACATTGCCTTGCTAAGCAACTCGGGGGATGAACTGCAAATAATGATTGATGACCTAGACAATAAAAGTTGGAAGGAGGCTTGAAAATCAATATGCAGAAGACTAAGGTATTGTTCGACAACATCGGGAAGGAACAGCATTTTACGTTAGGTAGCGAAGTACTGGAAGTAGTAAGCGAATATGTCTACTTGTGACAGGTAGTAACCGCAGATCCGGACAATGGAAAGGAAATAACAAGAAGATTAAGATTCGGATGGAGCGCATTTGGCAAGCACTCGCAGATTTAGACTATAGCAGCTTACCGGTATCGCTCAAGAGGAAAGTGTACAACAGTTGCATCTTACCTGTACTCATCTATGGGGCTGAAACGTGGAGGCTAACCAAGAGGGTTCAACTCAAGTTGAGGACAACTCAGAGGGCTATGGAACGAAAAATAGTAGGGGTAGCATTAAGAGATAGGAAGCGTGAAGAGGGGGTCAGAGAAATAACTCAAGTTACTGACAATCTAGTGGAAATTAAGGAGAAGAAATGGGCATGCATGGGCAGGACATGTAGTGCGAAGAGAGAATAACCGATGGTCGCCTAGGGTAACAAACTGGATTCCAGTGGAAGGAAAGCGTAGCAGGGGGCGTCAGAAAGTTAGGTGGGCGGATGAGGTTAAGAAGTTCGCAGAGGTCAAGTGGATGCAGCTAGCGCAGAGTCGGGTTAATTGGAGAAATATGGGAGAGGCCTTCGCCCTGCAGTGGGTATAGTCAGGCTGCTGCTGCTGCTGCTGCTGCTGCTGATGATGATGATGATGATGATGATTATGACGATGTGAATCGAGCGCGTGTTCCACGTCAGCACTCGCATCACCCTGCTGCGTGGCTATATATATAGCTGCGGCCCGCCGTGTCCCCGAAATATTTTTCAATTTCTCGGGCTAAACTCAGATATTCTCTTTGCACGCCCATGACCATCCTGTTTGTCGTGTGCTATATGTAGTGTGGTTGTTAACACAACGACACCTGATAATGACCATATAATGCAGATGCTGATTTCACCAGCAAAAAATCAGGAGAGGCTTAACCCAATCACGCAAATGGCAATGTGCTGAGAAGTACTGGTTTGGGTAATGGTTCAAGGTAATATCAATGGCTGAATACAAGGTCAAGTCAAGATCAAAGGTCAGGTCATGCTCATTCATTTCCAACAGTTCCTATGGCAGCCATTCTGTGTAGACGGCAACAACGACGGCTTATGACGTCATTCGCATTAAGACATTGCGAAACAGCTTAGCAATTCATAGAGAGAGCACATGCAATTTCGATGCTCGGCTTGGGTGGACCTATTAGTGTACTTCTCAGCGCACTAGTAGATCAAACGGCAAGGACCAACCGCTGCGTGCTTCCCTCAAAAATATCGAACTTTGAAAGCTGTTTGTACGGCTCAGATATCAAGGAAAGTCCATTGGTTCTTTCGCGCATTGTTGGCGTTGAGCAGACGGTGGACGGCGATAACGCGCTTGTCAATGTCCGCTAATTGTAACGAGTAATTTACAGTGGGTAACAGCAGTTAGTTATTTTACCTTGTTGGGGCTGCTGCCGAAAATATCTTTCGTCAAAGATATTGTAAATGGGTTTCTTCCACGACAATGCCTTCAGTTATCTAGGCTGGCTTCACCGCAAGACAGCCAATTCATTGAACTTGAGCTTTCCCGTAATACAGCAGTGCGGCGTTAAAAAAGAACATATTTCAGACCGAAAGCACTTTTAACCGCGCTCGACATTCATCGCGTCAGGCAGCTTTAAAGCGTTATCACTTCCAGCAGCTGCCAGGGGATCCGCCGAACATGCGTGCGATAGCTTCATTACGAGAAGCGCCCTTTGCGTACAGTTGAATATCTCCTTGACGGGAATTCGATGAACGCGAGCAACACTGCTGCTCCTTTGCCCAGAAATCTCAAGGGGATATTCAGACAGTTGAGCATAAGTAATAGTTCGGTTTGGTTTGGTTTTGTGGGGTTTAACGTCCCAAAGCGACTCATGGCTATGAGAGACGCCGTAGTGGAGGACTCCGGAAATTTCGACCACCTGGGGTTCTTTAACGTGCACTGACATCGCAATAATTCTAAATATTCGTTTTCGGTACATCCGGGATCGACTGTAGTTATTAATTTTCTAATAAAGAACAGTAACACAACAAGGCTATGTCCTCACTACGTAGCATATCGTGACAACGGCGTTTCGGAACGAGATGGGAAGCGCAACATTCGTTTCCATCTGTACAATGTCACACTGGCTGAGCCTCCATGGCATGGCGACTATATTTTTTTATACCACATAATACATTCATATTCATTCGGAGGCGTCTCAAAACTTATTTTCGTTTTAAAAGCACAAAATTTGCGGCTGGAAGCAGTTTCATGTCTTTCCTTCAAGAGACAGAAAGATATAGTAAGCCGTTTCACTTCAATAAAGAGGAATAAATATAACCTTTTGTGTATTGAATCCGACGTCCTGAATGGGCATTAGCTTTTAGATTCCACTATAAACTCCGGGGGACTTCTTCGAGCTTGGATTTGTAGCGAAAGCTACACTGCGCTAGGTTTTCAACCCGTCGGCGTGGCACTGTGCGACGTGACCGTTGCCTAGCAACTGTCGCGTAGTATAGACCAAGAGTTCGGCCAGGAATTTGTGGAGGAAAGAAGAAAAAGAAAACGAAGAAGTAAAAGAACAAGAAGAAGAAGGAGGAGAAGAGGAAGAAAAGGTAGAAGAGGAAGAAGAAGAAGAGTGGCAAGCAACAAAACCGGTTCTTTTTAGTGAAGCGAAGCTCGAGAGAGAAGAGTACGACGCTCAGCCACGTGCCAAGACATGGTTCAGCTGTTCAGCCACTTGATGGCGGCAGAAGATGAACAGTGGTGTGGCAACATGAATAGTTCAGTATGATGGTCGCTTATTTATGTCATAAAAGAGAGAAAACATGATTCCTGCCTACGTCTAAGCAAGACTGCCGGCGTGTCGGGATAGATTCGAATTCTCTATTATGGCTGAATGCTGATCGGGTTTGGAGACTGCTGCTTTGAACATAAGTGTGTTCGTGCTTTTAAAGGTCAGGCAAAGAGGTTTTATGTACAGACACCTTGCAACGCTTCAAACTAGCTGCTTTTTTTTTCATCTCTGGATATACCATGATACCCGAAGCATCGCATGAGCAGGTTTTGGTGAAAACAGCAACAAAATTGTCACCACTGGCGGATTTCCGGATAAACTTCATTCGTGCTATGCTAACTGAAACCTTGACTAACGACGTATACAAGCTTTTCTAGAAGCTTTGTAGAGAATCAGACATCAACGAACATGTACAGGTTACCCAGAGCGTCTTCAAACGTTTACGTCCAAATGGAGCTATCGATAATCAGAAAGGAGCCCTGCTGTTACATGCATTTTGAAACCGACAGTTTCCTCAGAAAAGGTGAAGTCATTGACATGCATCTATTGAAGGAGTTTAATCCCCTTATCATAGTGATATCCAGAACTGTGCACTTGAAGCGACACCTCTGCGCACCTTTTTTTTCGAGTGTTCACGCGCTATAACTTCCATACACTCGCCCGATTGAAGTGTCTGCGTCGCTCCAAAGTTGTCTGATTGGCAACCGTGCCCTAAACGGAGTTATCACAGGCCATCTTGGTGTCGCAAAGGCACGCATAGTCACTGAGGTGCATCGACTGCCGGGCGAACGACGGTCAGTGGGTGTGGGTGACGTAAGAAATTCACCGCCGTGTCCATCACTCACGGAACTCTACGAAGAAAACACGATAACGGGAACGCGCAGGAGAGTAGCCACGCATCACTGCACCTCCGTGCAGCGGCTGCACACCAGCGTTTTTCGGAGTCCCGAGGCTCCAGTGCAGCAACAGCAGCAGCAACAGTCGCACAACATGCGCCTTCGGTCGTCATGGCTGTGGGGCGGAAGCAGCTTTCTCTGCAGGAAGCGCGCTTTGCGCACTCTGCAGCCGCAGCTGCGCTACGCCCTCCAAGCGGCGCTTGCTGCATGCTGCATGCGCGCGAGTGGCGGGCGTCGTCAGCTGTCATGCAGAACAGTGATGTCACCAGCGGGGGAAACACAGCAGCGTCTCTGCTGCTGCTGAAGTCTCGCTAAACGGCATGCCCACCCCGACTGCACCGGAACGCTTTCTCAATCGAGTGATTTACCAGGGTATCGTTTCTGGATCTATACTACGGCACCTTTTCTGGCTTTCTGGATAGTCAGCCGCGTGGGGCCTTCTCGTTTCCTGAACCGAAGCCGAACAGCGCCGAAGACCGGGGCCGGAGCACCGCGGGAACGAACCACCTGCACGATGGAGCGGACCACGTGAGTCCATGGAGCCGATCGCTGCTGCTTCGACGAGTGTCTGCGAGCGAGCAGACAGGTTGATTGACCGCAGATATGCTGCTCTGTTTACCCGACGAGATGTGCGGCTCGCGCCGCGTAAGATACGCACGTGCAGACCGTAGCACGCGGACGTCGGAGACGCTTGATCGCACGTGCGTGCAGGACGAGCATTCATGCAACGTTCGGCTACCTGGTTTGCTCTACCGTAGCGCTACGATAGAGTCGCTAAAGTAGGGCACATCAGGTTCCGTAATGCTTTACATTCTATATGTAGAAGAGTCAACGAAACGGGGATATCATCACAGGTCTGTAGAATCGCTGACTAAATTTTCCTCGGCACATGGTTCACGGCGCCCCTGTGTTATGTTTAGGTGTTTTTTTTTTTAAATATAATTTTTTCTGTTTCCTTGGTGCATGCTTTACGGTGTCCCTGTTTTGTTGTTTTCTTTTTTTTTGTTGTTGTTGTTCTTTGGCAGTGGCATCTACAGCAGCTGCCTAGACTAAACTTCCGCAATACAGAGTCGTGTGGGCGGAGTTGCTTTCACACGACCAGAAGGTTTATTGAAGGCGATGCATGTACCAGACATGTATTTCCTTGTTTGGATGATGCAGAACCATGAGAATTGCGTCGCGGTAGCTGTATAGTAATGCAGTCGTCTATAGGCTGTCTCGATTGAACTTGTGCGAAGCCAACCCGAGTGTATATCGTCACCGGTAGTGGATGCTGCGGGCCCAGGTGGATTTTAGCGCCGCTCATGAAAAACCAAGTGTATAAATATGACAAGGCCATACAGCGTCTCCGAACCCTCTTCGCTTGGCTGAGAGCACGGCTGAGCGGAGCGACCTTCCGCACGCGAGTCCGTTGCGCGCCTAGCTTAGTCCTCGTCACACTCGCGCATATTGAGTGTTGAACAGTGCCGAAACCTTCGTGGCCTTCGCATAGAATAAGAGCGCGAATAAGAATAAGATGGAGAAGAGAAAAAACCGATCTGGAATTAGCAGGTATTAGGGAAAAACGTTGTGATAGTTGATAGAATCATAGTATTACAATAGTAGATTTTACTCTATAATGATTGTAAAAAACAAAACATTATTAATAATTAAAATGGTTATTTTATATGTACAGCTAAAATTAGTTGCTCATATGAGAATGAGATTACCTGTCGAGAGCGGAACGCGAGATTAAGAAAGGTGTCAGATGAACATACTTTTTCGCTCGAAAGACGGCATACATAAGCAAGTATAACCTCCCAGTGACTTCACGACTTTAAGGTACCTTCTGTAATGGTCGCGCAATTAAGAAAACAGGAATCTGGCGAAAATCTAAACGCAGGTTTATGTTCAAAAATATTTTCTATTTCGATTCTAGCACTCCAGATGATCGCTTGAGCTACTCCAGATGATCGCTTGAGCTACTACATACTTCCACGGCGATAACCGGATCAGGCGGGAAGCCAATACTCCATTCCGTCTTCTGTAGCATTCTGAGAGTCGAGGCTGTCCGGCTCAAGGAAAGCCAAGCCGAAGCGAACCGAGGGCCTGAGCCTGGGGTGCTGGATCATGTCGCATTCGATGGACTGTCAAGTGCTCCTTATAGCGAGTCGGAACGAACACGAATGCAGTAAATTGTGCCATAGAAAGTTCAGATTTATACAATCAGCTAAGGCTCGGGCTGAAAATAAGTCTCATGGTTCTACGCTTTTTGCGAGTTGTCTGCGTAAGTACACAGTGCAAGCCCGTTATTTTTTCTTATAGGAAGGATGAACCGGTGAGAGCCCGCACCGATGTGCTTGTGGCTCAGAAAGTGATGGTCTTGCCTGGGCTTACTGAGCGTTCAGCAAAGACGAGCTAAGTGGCTAAATAAATGGCTATGAAAGATCAAGCCAGTGACCGGGCCCACAATTGCGAAATACCTAAAAGGACGAGTGCTCGAGTCGGAGACCGGGCGTGCACAGTTTCATCATGCGCAGTATGGGTTCAATCTCCTCATCGAAAGGACCAGCAAATTTTCGTTTTTGTTATTGTGTTTCTTCCGTTGCCGTCCCGTTGACCAACATATGCCGTCAGTGCTTACCTGTGCTTGGAATGAAGGAATTACGCGACTTCAAATTACTACACTTGTGCGTTCAGTAACCAGCTGTTTAGAGCACACCGTATCCGGCCTGCCGCGCCTGAGCGCAAAGGGCAGAGTGCGCACTGCCGTTACTTTTCGCGTCTCTCTCCCATCGGCTGTCAAGTCGTGTGCGGAACACGGATTACGACCTGGCATGACTCACGCTACAAACAGCAAGAACAGCACGGCTTTAGGTCGGACGAGAACGCAGTGGAGGGCGCGTGCTACGCGCATGCGCGCTGCGCCTCCGGGATGCGAAGGGGCCGAGGGCAGGCTGCGCAGCATTGCACCGCGTTGAAGCAATGTGCCGCGGACTCTGTGTCCTTATCGAATGTCGGCTGGCGCCGGCGCCATCTGCATAGGAGCCAGCTCTGCTTAAAACTGTAGGGGACAAATCCGGGCTACCTTGTGATGGGTGCTGGGGCTCTAGGGAAGATCTTTTACGTCGCTACATAGTGCTCGATCAAAAACCTAAGAATCTACAACGTTACCATACCATGGAGCGAGGAAAAAAATCAGAGAGAAAGACGTCACATTTGGCGAAGTCATACACGAGTTCGGCGCCATCTTGTCCGGGTGCGCCCCGCGGTCATTGTACACATTTTTTCCTTGTTTACTTTTCTTCGCAGACGCTGGCGCTATAGTGGCGCTTGGTTTCTTACCGGTGTTTACGTACGGAAAGCTTTGATAACGACAAACAAAACAATACGTAAAACATTCCTAAATAAAACTTTCAACGTTCCCGCCATCTTGTTCCCACAAAACAGGCCAGTTTTGGTCATAGTTACGTAGCATTCGGCAAATACGCTGATCTAAACTACGGTAAGCGCTGGGAGGAAACTGTCTATTACTGGGTCTGTTGAGTCCCGGAGGTTAAACTTTCAGGCTGCATTTAACGAAATATACTGCTATATTTACAGCCTACTCATCGTAGTCACCACCAGTTGAGGGCGATGAAAAGCGCATGGTTTATTTTACTAGAGCACTGAAGGCACTTATAATCTTCCTCAAGGCAAGGAGAACCTTCGTCCTGGCTTTTGAAGGCCCTTCCTCTTCGGTCTTCGAAAAGTGAAGTTACCGAGAGAGTTCAACCTGCAGGTCAAAAGGAGACCACGTGGCGTCAAAACTTTGACCATGACGCGTGTAAATGCGGTCTGAAGACATCCTCTTGACAGTACACCGCTTGCTGCAGCTACGAATACGCGAGGTACTCTGGTGTATAGTTTTAAAGTAAAAATACAGCCCATATGGGAACTTCATATGATGCTTGTGAAAATTATAGGCGAGTATTATAGTAAAATATTGAGAAAGTGTGAAGAGGCCGCAAGACAGCGGTGTGGTCAGAATGGTTCGGGTAATTGTTAATATTGTTTACTATCTGGACACGCTGACACAGAGGTGAGATAATTAGGCTGCTAAGCATGTGCTGCAGATTTGATCCGGTCATTACAACCCCACATCAGTGGCAAAGGAATCCCAAATCATCTCGGCACTCACACAAAAAAGACCCTGCTCCAGCATACACATTTAACGGCGTCCTCATTCAGCTTCTCTGTTGTCATAATATAGACTGCTAAATACGGCGTCACCAAAATAAAACTTTACTTATTACACTACGCCCTGTATCAGCTTTATTTCCGTGTTAACTGTGTATATTGAGTCAAGCTGCACCAGTGACGATGCTTCTGAACCAGGCATTCACCTCTAATGCAGTACAAAGTACCGGATTTAAATAGTCAGCTCGCTCAAAAGCTGCACGTGGCTCACCAAAATACTTTCTATGGGCGGCCTGACACCACAAGTCATCTTTAAATTCAATGCGACATTTTATCTTTTAGAATATGATTTATGTGTCATCTGTCAACTGGGCTCATGAAGACCTGGTAAAAGGAAATTAGAACCTTATGCTCGAAATCTATTAGCAAAGTTTTTAATGCCACTTTCTTTGCACATGTAGCTGTAAAAGGGGCTTACATATCGGGCACGCTTTAAACAAACTCTTGAAGGTAGCACAACCTTCCCCATTTCATGTTAAGTGAAGATACATATATCTGCTTCTGCCTGAGCTGTCAACAATGTTGCACTGCTCACATCCTAGCTTAGCTTTGACCCTGGTGTTGACCCTGGTGTTGACCCTGCTTTCATTACATGTGTATGAAAAGCTGGTCATGCTATAGCAATGCCTTCTGGTGCAGCACAGGATGAAAAACGAATTAGGGTGTTCAGGTAAGTTTGATCTTGAGTACTTTATTTAGCTTCGTATCATTCTTTAGGGCGGTTATCCATTCCTGTATATGCTTTCTATACAGCAGTGATGACGGGAAAATATATTACCAAGTTTGAATTCTTGACATATAAAATGCAGGATTTAGGTTCATTACATGAGCTCTCAACAGTAGTCATGTCAGTAATTATTTCTGATGAACTAAAATTGTGGCTCGTTAAGGTGAGAGAAACAGGGAGGGCCGACAGCGCCTTTAAGCATGTTTCAAACTGATATATATATATATATATATATATATATATATATATATATATATATAATTTGGTGCGTAATATGTGTCATTATATCTTTCAGGATGTTCCTATAAGTTTAAATGTGCCCTACAGCCTGCAGCAGAAATTCATGCTGTCGCCCGTAAAGACCAGCCTGCAATCCAGAAAGCGATGCTTGCTGTTTCGTTCGTATGGGTCGCATGCATTGTATACCTCGACTCTGACTACTCGATCATTCATGCTCACGGATACTCCTAATTCTCAAGCCGTGATTCATCGCAAATATCTACAAAGTGATTGCATTCATTGTTGACATGCCCGGAAAGGTCTTCAACCTCGCCACCTGTTTGGCGCTATGCATTTTCTACGGGGTAAATAGCATAGCATAGTCGGTACGTGCGTTACAATTTGCAATTCGGGACAGTATGGCTGGCGCCGCTAAGCCTTGCGGCATTTCACGCTTCTGCTGCAGGCGTCGAGTAATGTACCGGATTCCAGCTCGGTCTCGATGCCTCGTGTTACAATTGTTGCAAAACAGGTTGAAGCACGAAGAATGGTCGCCTATAATTAAAAACGACAAAAATTTAGAGCCGGCTCCAATCTTACTCCAAGAATGTGATTTTTTGAGGCAATTAAAGGTACAAAAACTTTTTTCACCGGCTAAAAACAGAGCAGTAATTGAGCTTTCACGTCGTCACTGTGCTGAGTGTGTCGAGACGAATAAGAAAATTGTTTGATATTCACACTTTTACATGCTTACCTCACATTACAATGTAAGGCTAAATGCTAATTCATCTGCACGTATCTTTGCAGTTGCTATGAAAATATTTAGCCATCTCTAGCGTTTAGAACCTTGAGGGTGAAAAGAAATCTCGTCATCACTCGCCAGCTAGGACACTCGAGGGGTGCTTCCCGGAGTCTCCTTACAGGGCTTAAAAGCACACAAGTCCACAGGGAAGGAACGTGACGTAGAAAACGAATCTACCAGGCGCGAGGAGGTCGCGAGGTCATGGCTCTAGGTTGACGCCACTGACACGATGACGTCACCTGAACAGCAATAGGCGTATTGGGCCGCCAGTTCTCCAGTTCATTTTTCCCTGTCCGCGCCTCATCTCCCTCTCTCACTTCCTCATGATATCATGAGCCATTCCCTAAGAAAAAGAAAAAAAAACACCTGGAAATATACGTAGCTTCCCCCAGAGGGGGACCGCTCCTTACCTCCTTGCTCACGCAAGGCAGGTGTGATGTAGATATATGAATCTAAAAGGAAGAGAAAAGACAGATGGGGAAGGCTGGCTATTATACTCCTTACGCAGACAATGCAGCATACAATTAAAAAAGCATGGCGTGTTCGCGGTTAGCATTGTTTCTTCAGCGCCACATAAGTTGAGCGGGCCCTGCCTTGTCCTTAGGAACCATCTCCACAGATTGATAGAATTTAATTCATTTTTATACAAAGGTCGAAACAGATTAGACATTGCACAATGTGCTTGCGAGATTACAATGGGATGCAATAAAGTATACGTACATAGATCAAACTCACAGACGCATAAATCCACGGACGCCAGAGAAATTCTAAATTTTCTCTCTTATCCAAACTGCTCGGTTTTTGATTACCACTGTCGAGACTATGGTAAGGTAAAAAAAAAAAAAAAAAAAAAAAAAAAATGAAAAGGGGTTAACGCTGCTGAACTGAATGTGGAGCGAAAGCACTAGTTGCGGGTGACCGAGCGTTCTTCTTCGTCTTCTCATTCGTGACTGCGGCCACGAACCACGCGACGGCCGAAACCTGGCGTAGTATTGCTTTCGCAATAAAAGCGCCTCTTTGTTTGCCAATATATCGCCACTAGGATAAAACAGGACAACTAATGGAGCCCTATATCATCCAATAAAGACAACGGCAGTGAGTAAGTCAGCCTTTTGTTTTGCTGATTAATAATCCCTGATAGTCCGTAATCTTGCCTCTATAGGTAAAGAGAGGCGGTGATGATGGTGGGGGAGGGGGAGAGGAAGCTCTGGTAAGATTACGTCGCGCTATATATAACCTATGCATCTATACCTCTGGCAAGTGTTTTCGCAAGTGCTGTCGACTCGTTTATTGAAGGTGGTGTATAAAATGTGTATAGTGTCTTTCTCAATAAATGTTATAGATGTGAGGATAGCGCTTGGTCAACGCCTGTCGTGGTGGGGTCATTTTCCTATCGTCCTTCGTCTGTGTTCGCATTGCAGCATGCAGCATGCAAAATGAACCATAACAAGCTCGCCTAGTTATCCATTTTTGTTCAGTTGACAGACCTCGCCGAATGCTGGTCGACCCTAATGTCGATCCGAGCGCTTCGCGGGTCGGAAAGAGTGTTCTCGGGGCTAAAAAAAAAAAAAAAAAAAAAAAAAAAAAAACAGAAGTCAACCTCTCTCGGCGATACTGCGTTGATTTTATTTTTGTTTTCAACATAATGTTTCACTACAATTATGTCATGTTCATAGAGGAGTGTGGTATGAGACGCTAGCAATGTTGTCGTCTCAAGACCTAGCTGCTTTAAAGGTATCACAGAACAAGCGCTCGCGCCAATGTCTACGAGCGTGCAAGTCGCATGAAAGGATCCGTGTCCTACTGGATCGAATTCTCACATCATTAATCGCCAACTGCCTGTAATCGATGCCACGAGTTACAAGCTACACATTTTATGTCTATGCCCGCAGAAAGCCGCTCATATATTGGGAGTAGTGAGAGATTTCGAAAAGAAAACTGATAAAGACAACTGAGACACGACATGTGCTGTTCGCTAGCCGGTCGACTGGTAAAAGAGGACTGCCAAAGAAGGAAATATGGTAAGGAAATGGTTGTTGATGAGTAACCATCCAAGAACAGCTTTCCGATATGTGTCATAGGTGAAGAAGAATTTCCCCTTGTCTGGGCTTTGAACTCGGGACCACCATTCCCGCGGTGCAGTCGGTGCAGGATTGCCGACCGATCAAATAGTATAGGGCAACAGCGAACTTAACAAGTTGGATCGGCGCTCGTTACGTGATTAGGAGAAATCCGCGATGGTCGGAGTTTGTGATAAGGCAGAAAATATTTATTAGTATCCACCCGTGAATGCTAAAAGGGAATTTATCTTCTCACAAATGCACTATACTTGTGGAAGTGAATGCCCCGCCTTTTTTCGGGAGGTTGAAAAGAGCCCTAAAGTTGCCCCAACCAAATTTACACTTCTGCCAAGATTGCCCCCCTTGCCCTTCCCCCCTGCCTGATCCTTCCCCTGATTGCGAATGGATTGGGGTTCGCGCATCCACTTCCCTCTGAAAGTTGGAATGACGTGCTAACTCTCCCGACTGTCCGCCGATGAGGACAGACACAGGAGACGTTTCACATTACTTATGAGTGAAGCTGCTATTACTTTTACTGTATGTCCCACAACCTCTTATGTCACCCAGGAGCAAATGACCTCATTCTGTCTCATGCAGATCACCAAGAAGCCCTATCAAGGGAAGCGCTCATTTCCGCAATGCCTTATAATTTTCTTTTCCTTCGCGGTCATTTAAAGACCCAGTGACTGCGCTGAGATTCTGAGCAAATAAATCCTTGGACGCGCATAAATGTGAAGCCATGAAAATGAGATGGAGCTCTAAGTTTGAGATCTCTGGTGATCTTATATTCTGTGTTAACAAAAAATATCGCGAGCAAAAGAAAAAAGAACAAACATAACAGCGAGACCATCATACGGCGAAAATTAGAGGATCCCGAAACGACAGTGGCTTGCGCTGCAGCCTCTCTTGTTATCTTTTTTTTTTTTTTCGATCGTGGTTCACCAACCTGTCCTGTCTTCTTTTCTGCTTCCCCCAGTTGACAGCTTTGTTGAAGCTCCTTTGCCAGCACTTCCCCCTAAAAGCGCCCATCGGTGTCGTACATGTGGTGTGCGTCAACGCGTTAACCAAGGGGAGGGATGGGGGGGGGGGAGGAAGAAGGGGGATAGGGGGGAGGTGATATTCCTTGTTCGTTTCGTGCGAAGGGTCAAGGAGGCGGGGTAAACACAAGTTCACTGACTCCCAGCTGTGTCACAGGCAAGGTCATCGATTCTTCGACTCTCAGCTGTGCGGCGAAGAATTGGAACCCGCGGGAATAAGAGTGAGAGGTCATTTCTCTCCTGCCGAGAAGAACCGGACTTCACAAAAGCAACCTCACGCCTTCACAAGGCTAGTCCCAAGTCTGTGCGTTGACCAGCCTGTGTGAACCCGTCTTGTAGGTCGTTAGACCTTTCCATAGGGAGCAGGGCTCGGCTGGCCCGAGCTTGTAACAGACAAAAAAGAATAAATTGAACGCCAATGCTTCAGGCCCAAACCTTGCTGTGTTGCTGTTGCATCCCTCCGTGAAAAATGGAAGCCATCACCTCAATTGTTATGGTAGAGTTGCGGTGTGGGCGCAGTTACAGTTACTATATAAGCTATAAAGCCTATATAGTAGCTTTAGGCGCAGCGATTATGTCACATGTGCGTATAATGTGATCGAGCATAGGTGTATATGCTATAGGCGGCTTTCGAGGAGAGTTAGTTGGTAATTAGGTCTGTTGACTACGTAAAACATGGCGTAGTAGATTTGAAAATTGACTGAAACATTCGGAAATTGGCGAAAAAAAGGTCGCATCAAGAGCCAAAAGTCATTATGACTTATAAGCGTATATGAAGTAAATTATTTACTCTGAAAGGAATATCGAAGGTCATTATTTGATTGCGAGCGAGACACGACACTGCTAGGTTCACGCAAGTACTTTTTTTTTTATCACGGTTTTTATAGCGACTAAATATGTAGCATAGCTGCAGCAGTTTGAAAATAAATAAAAACAACTGAACACAAATTCACGGCTTAACACGACCAATCGGAAAGGTCGCGTAGCAGGGAAAGACAGCACAGCAGTAAAGGAAACCGTTTATAAGGCTTGTTTAATGTAAGGCTTTATTTATCAAGGTTATTGTGAGGTCTTTAATGCACTGATTATGGCTGTAAAACAAGGAGCGTATCTGCGTTGACTAGATGGATGGCTGATGGTAGTGACGGGAGTCACTCACGCTCTCGCGTTCTAGACTTCCTTAAGCGTACACCTCCCCCCCCCCCCCCCCCCCCCCCTTTACTCCAACACCAAAGAAAAGAAAATAAAGCAGGGAGGAAGCGACAGGATGCAAATACACATAATGGGAAGAAAAAAAAAACGGAATAAAGAAGAGGCATGGAATAAAGAGCGAAGAAATAAAAAACGAACAAACAAACAAGAAAAGACACACAGACGGGAAATAATAACAATGGTATATAAACTAAGAATAAATGCAGGCGTGGAATGAAGAAAAAAAGAAAGAAAGAAGGAAAGAAATGAACGATGAATTCAATAGTTAGTACTGAGCAGAACAAAAATACAAACAAATATATAGATATTGTATAAGAAACTGGCATAAAGAAGATGTATACAAAGGATGACATAAAAGAAGAAAAATTAGCGGGGAAAAAGAGCAAAATAAGATTTTTTTTTTTTAGTAGACACTGGTTGCCTACCTGATGACCACTTTGCTCTGCTCTACGCAAAAAGGCGTCTTTGTATTCCTCTGAATACTTTCAACCAGCAAGGACTTGTTCCTATCTGAAGGTGCTATCCGATTGTTTCCCGTGCCTTCTGTGGTCATGAATTTGTCATGGCGCTCTTTCCCAGCTCCTTCTAGAGCAGCTGTCAGACTGGTCCATGTTTTCGCCAGATCCTGCCCTGCATTGTTCACTGAAAGAGTTGATGGCTTTATGCCTGTCTGAAGTTAGGGGCTCGCAAAGAAACCGCAACCCTGCTGCCAACCGCCCTCCGATGCTACGCAGTGCCAAGCTTAGCACAGCGTGAATCAGCCTTTGCAGGACTGGCGCGCGCCACTTCAGTGTGGTCGTGGCTGAGCGCGGCGTACCACTCCGGCGAGCTTGAACAAGATGCCCCCGCGCACGCGAAGTAACAGTTCTCTAAAGCCCTTCTCGCCTTGCCTCCCTCCCCCCTCCCCCCCTCCCACTTCCCCACAACACATGAATACACCCTCCGCTCCCTCCTATCCCGCGCCCTTCCCGGGCACGTTGGCGCATGTTCCTCACGCGAGCCGCGGACGACTCGGCGGTGCATGGCAATGCAGTGAACCAGTTATTGAACTGAGCGGGGAGAGGACGGGCGTCGCAGCAAGTGGGTGGTAAGATTGACACCCAAAGACATCTAGAGAGTCCCTGTCTCCAGCAACGGTGCTGCTGTCTGCCCGTGCCGAAACATTGTGACATATTGATTTCACCTGCAAAATGCGAGACGCTCGGAAGTCGCTTTGACCTACAGCGAGAAAGATCGGCCAAGTCTCCATGTCTTCCAGTGCAGCGAAATTTACTCGACGCAGGTATTTCACTGTGGCGAGAGATCCACATGTAAAGCGTTAGGCCTTGTTGTCTCCTGTAAAACTGAAATTCCGCTAGCGTGAAAGTAACTATTCCACTCTCTTAAATATGCATGCACTCAGGTTACTCGTTAATAGCTTGTTTATAGCGATTTTGCCGTGCTGCTGCTAGTTTAACATTTGCTTTTTTTTTCTTTGCTTTTACTCATTACGTTCGGTGAGATCTTGCCACTTTTGTTTTCACTTACACGCTACACTACTTTCCATGGGTCTTTCAAGTAATTTTCTTCGTTAGGAAGCCGCAGGATGTGTGGTCTCTTGCCTTCCATTCACGGTGCTTCCAGCCTTACTTTTGTGTGCGAGTTGATGGGGCAGGCGGTAGACACCATGCATTTTGGTCTCGAGCATGACATGTATCGATCGTAATCTACGTTTTCCTTTAGGGTTGCACAATTTCTTTACCTGGCCATTGCTGTTTACGAGCCTTTCACCTCATGAGCTTATAACTTCCATAGATGTGCCATTTATTAATTTCCTCGTAAAAAAATAAAACCGTTTGCGCGGTTTTATTTCTACGATGTCCCATTAACTGGCCTACAACTGGACTCTTTTAAGTTGCATATAAATATCTTCAGAAAGTTCCTGACTTTTTTCGTCGTTCTTTGATTTCCATAAGGTTCTTTATTGTCTTATTGATATTAGTATAACTTCCACTCGCTTTAAATATATACAATTCAGCAGTCTTACTCATGAGCCGGCTATGTTACTTTTATTTATTTTTTTCAGCGGGCTAACATTTCATACGCCTCTTTAACCTTATCTTAGATATAGTCGTTCTGAAATGTGTATCTTTTTCTCACTCCAAATTTTGCTGAAGAGAGCAAAAAGGCGCCGTGGCGCCGCGTAAAAGCCGCCGACAAACCGGTCACGCAGAAGCTGATTATTTAGCTCGCTAACTATATATCCCCCTATATTTTTTTTTTATTCATGCAAATATCGCACTGAAACGTTTTGTGGGGCTAAAAATCCCGCTACGGAATCGACGGAGACGACAGTGGCGGGCGGGGGAGAAAGGAAGGAGCTCCCTCTTTCCGCACAGGAATCAACCGGGAGAGGGGGGAGAGCGATGCTGGTCGGTACTTCGCGAGCGCCGATGAATCATGCTCCGAGAAGATGTCAAGAAAGGGCAAGTCCCCTGAAAGCCAATCAGACAGCGGCTCCTTCCCACTTGCTTGTTGCTGCAAGCCCATTTGGGGCTGTCTTCGGGGCTCTTGGTAGAAAGCTCAAACAAGGGAGCAGAGTGCTGCTTTTCACCGACCGGTTCCTTCGAGTGTCGTCGAGGTCATCGACGTCATATTTGCCAAGCTCCAGTTACCGACCAGTGGCGACGAGACGTTGACACTCCAAATCATGATGTAAGGGCCAAGTGCCGAAATTTTGTTATGTTTTTCATCAGCTCAAATGTTTGCTGCACAGGCTTTCACATCAAAATGCTAGAAATCCGATAACTTTTGCTGTCTAAAAGAGAGCGCCTTTCTCCACTCTGCAACCACATATGAGGTCGCGTGGGACCAGTAGTCTTGCTGCATAAAGGAGATGCTTGGACTTTGTAGAATGGCCATTTCGGCCATTGTTTTTGTTTTTGTTTTTTCGTCTTCGAAGCAAGCGATTTCATTTTCATATCTACTTACTGTCTGTAAGAGCATATATAAATTGCAGTTGTTTTTGTACCGTCTTTTATTAACTGCACGACCGCAAGGTTATGCACGTAAAGCTAGAAGCCGGTTTTTTGCTGAATAGAATAAGATGAAGCTCCTCTACTATAGGCATTGATTAGGCCTGTCTGGCAAAATATTAGCTATGCGGGCTTTGTAACGAAGGCCACCACTATTTTTGCTGTGTTGTCGATATGTATGGATAGTTTTTATTGTTGAGAATGTTTTGCATCCCAGAACGGTAGTGAACGCGAAATTTTGTAGATAGGTGATCAACAATTGAAGATTTCCAATCTTCAATTGTTAACTATCTTTGCCAATTATCCTTCTTGACTCTTCTGCCTTTATCATTACGACGTCTTTTTACATTAAGTACATTTGTGTTCGAGTTTTTTTTTTTTTTTTTTTTGAAGGCGCTGCATATAGTTTTACAAGAAAAAAAAAAAAGCTGAGACGATCAAAACGGTTGGGTCTTTCCCGGCTTCCCTTCTTTTCATATAAAACTACGTAGCGTATGCAATTCGTCCATTTTTATACGCTTTTTCTCTTCGTATAAGTTGTTAAGTTACCGTTTGAAATATTTCTTGGAAGTCATATTTTATAAAACGACTGTATACTTAATACAGACGTGCATTGATTTTTTTTTTATTTCGCTAACTTGCCATGAAGCATACTATAGAAAGACATGAAAATCGTTTTCTGCCAAAAACTTGAGAAAGCTTTTGCTTTTATTGTTGTTTGTTAGCCACTCGGAGAAATCCTCCTCCTTCGTCGTCGACAGTCCTACTTCCTGGAGTAATGGTGTGATGACGCCCTCGTCCCTGCACAAGTCCACAGCAGGTGGCGAACATCCCCCTCTGCAGCCGGTGTAGAACATTTCGGGCAGGTAGTCGGTCTTATGTCTTGGGAGTCCCATTGACACTTGACCCACTGGGTAAGGGGCGCCCCAGCTCTTATCCTTCTAAGGTATACCTCCCCCAGTCTAGTTAAGTTATTAGGGAGGGTGTAAGTGCACGGCGGGATAAGGGCACGCGCACTTTTCCGCAAAGAGGATGCTAGGATGGGGACGACGGAGCTTCGTGGGGGATGCATTAGCGTTTGGAATTTGGTGTGAGGTTGCCAACTTTTCTACACTCAGCTTTCTCAGCATTGTCTTGTGTCCAGTGTATCTGGAAGCATATTTTTGTTTTCTTAATAAGCTCATGGATATTCTGCGTTACACGTATCTTTGTCACTCTTTTAGTTGTTTTATGGCAGCTAAGGAGTCTGTATAGATGTGGGCTTCTGTTCTTATTTTATTTATGACCTTCATTGCATCGCGGATTGCGTATTGAAGTTCCATTACAAGCGGGTCCGGATGTTCTATTTCGTATTCATTATGTACGTTTAGCTCTTCGTGAGTCGGGGTGGTATCTGCTTTTCTGCCGCCATTTTCTGTAATCTATGCATGTGTATAGACAATACAGGTTCATGGAAGTACATCAACCAGAGGGCGAGACTCTGGGTTATCTTTACGACGTAGCTTAGTCGTTTTGTTCGTTGTAATAGTGGTGAACTCCCATGAAGGGGGATCAGCTACTGTATAACATATTTTCGTTTCATATCTCTTGTTGCCTCTGGCTGCTCAATGAGTTCTTTCAGTGCGTTAAACTGAGCATATTCCCGAAGAATAGAGATGGCGGCAAATTTTGGTAAGGCAGTAATTGTGCATATTACGTTCAATAACGGCCCACTGTGCATAACCTGCAGTCTGCTGCCACGAGGAGACGAGCGGATTACGCACTATTTTTCTAAATTTGTAAAAGAGGGAGCTGTTTCTGGAATTGTGCAATGGTTGTATAAAAAAGATAACGATGCGTGATCAGCGCACATAATCACTCAATGATATATCAAGGCTAGCATTGGGAGGGGATGGTGGACGGATAGAATCGATACCACGTCAATGGAGAGACACTTATAAGGGCTGCAAAATACAACGCCGGAATCGGCTGTTTTAGCTGACGGGCAGTTTATTAAAGCTACATTTGCTGCATAACGAAATAAACTATTAAATAGGAGGATCACAACGGCCAGATAGCGTCCGACGGCTGATACCTCATTGAAGACAGCCCAGATTGACATATAATTTGGTAAGGCACAGTGCCTTTAAGGAAAGCAATGATGAAAGACGCCACATATCTTCGCGGCGGGTCCTCTCCTTCCGCCTTTCCTTCTCGAAGTCCTTTCCCCGAGCAGAATGGCAAGTGATCGGATTTCTATCGTTTGTTAAATTCTCAGCGTTCTTCATTAAAGAGGTTCTCTCTTCTACCGGATCAAACGAGCTAAAGAGATCGTATTTATACAGAGACGACGTCTAATTTTAGCGCAAGAAGGCCGAGTGTAAGATGGCTCGCTAAAATGACCGAGAAGCTGGATTTATAAACCTAAAAAAATACCAGCACCCCAATCTTCGTTTCCCTTTGTCCATTGTATTGCCAACATATATATTTCCTCGGCACTTCGTTTTTAGGTCTTGCCTTCTGCTGGAAAAATTCGAAATGAGGAAGACTGGCTGTATAAAAGTAGTGGATGAACGGTAAGAAGTCAGTTTTCTCAAGTAGCAATCAAAGCTCGCTCCTCTAGAGCGCCATGTATTGCCCTTAGACAGACCCGGCCCTTGGGGACATATGGTTCCGGAGGTATTCTCATGGAAGATACCTGTCGCTTTACCGGTGGCATACATGGGCATATTCATGTTGTCACACGAGAGGCAGGCGTTTCAGCCTTCCAAGGATTGTAGACACGACGCCTCGTCATCTCTTGGCGCGTTCAATTGTCCCTTCTTCGTTACAGTTCCTTTATTTCACTGATATGACGTGAAAAACATGGAGACAACTATATAAACGGGACACTGTACGCTCCGGGCATATATATTGTTCCCGCGGATGATCCTGATTCCAGTGTCACTGACATGCACGCGTACACACAACGCTACGCACGCTTCCCGTTTCGCCGTGTTGACGTCGCTCTTGTCTGGGCAGCGAAGGTCCGAACAGGGGCGCGTGCTTCTCTCGAGAAAGGCCCCGTGTTTTAAGGGAGGCTTCTAGCGAGGCTGTTGACATCGAAAGGAGCCTCGGAGCGCGTGCATCGCTATAAACATGTCGGAGGACGCGCTGAAGAGGCGGCGGCAGGAATGCTGAGCCGGCGTTGACGCGTTCGTCACGTTCAGACGCTTGCTAGGCGAGAGCGCTTTTGTTTTCGGTGCACAGAGTGGCTTTACGGCACGCTGCCTCGGTCGAAGAACGATCAGTGGTGCCTCAGTGGAATGGCGCGAGTCTCGGCTGTTGTATTGGTGGCTGAAAGCGGTGAGGGAAGTGGTGCTGCCTCGTCCCTGACAATGTGAGTTCACCGGGATTTTAGCATCTCCGCAGCAGACACATGACCTACGTATAACTAAGAACTAAGGAGACCCCACAGAGTATTTAACGTCTGCCTTTCACCTTGTGATCAGTGTCATCTTGTTGGTGGTCCAGGAAGTAATATACTAACCTCGACTTCAGGCAATGCGAGGTCAGGTGCTCGTTGTAACATATGCAAGAAACAAAGTATGGGTGGTGAGCAGGTATTTCAACTGTCTTTGTGTGCACATGAGCACCCACGTTAATAAGAAAACATATTTTTAAAACAAATTTAGCAATACGGTCAATATGTCTATTAATCAGCGCTCACACAGGACATACGCGCCAGCTGTCGCACTGTATACGAATTGATTGCGATCAAATGCTGCCTGTTCGCTTTCCAACGAATTATTCCCGGTTCCCTTTGATGAAAATGTGTATGAAACTTGGCTGTTTATGCATGAGGCTGCTGATGATTTCGCCTGCTTACAGAAACGCAGTATCACGACCCGTCGTACTGCCTCTTTAGCGGATGGGCAAACTGCAGTCACCCTGAGATGGTCTGAAACAATGGTTTGCACACCGTCCCATTATGCAGCACCCAAACGCGTCATTTTGTTTTAGAGTCCGATTTCAGTTCGTGGAAAGGTCGCACATCGAAAGTCCGTAGGGAGAAGTGGCGAGGGTAGGGTGTCACGATAAAATTTGACCAATGACCAGAAAAATTCTGCCAGCGCTGGTAAGCCAGAAAACACGTTTAACCTGTATGGGATTTCCTTTATTGAAGTACACAATTTGCCATAAGTTCCAAGCCTAAGGGTGTTCGAAATGTCGGAAAAAGTTAGTGGTGATTTAGCTCTGGTTAACTCTAGAATAGCGAAAGCAACGGCGGAAGCTTATTTTGCCTGTGCGGGACTCAGAAGCCGCGCATGCATCGGGAGATTGGCCCTGTAGTCGTTATTGCGCTATACAACCGCAAAAAATAGCGTCATAAGTGAAAACCACTGAGAACTCTTAAATGGCTGCTCGAGCAGGCCTAGAAAAGGGTCCAACTGCGGAAGTTAGCCATGGTGTGGTTTCGTCTCGATTTCACAAGTGACGTTGACAGAGTGATCGGTACGATGGAGCTTCGCACAAAAGCACATAGCCGCTTGTTCGCAGCTCAGAAGTGCTTGTAGCTGGTCATGCTAGTGCATGCTCAGGAAGGGGCGGGAGCGCAACGAGGTACGTACATCGAAGTAACCTGTTCCCCTTCTACGTCCGTGTACCTGGTCTCCATGATGCACCCATGGCGCACACGTGCAAAGCCTACATGGTCTGCAACCTCCCTCTCGCCGTTCGCACGAACGACGTATCCCAGTCGGCACTGTTTGTGATGGGGCCGGCAGTGTATACAAGGCTCTTACACGACCTTTGCCTTTTTTTTTTAATGCCCCGTCAGTTCTGTATACTTAAAAGCTGTAGCAGAGCTACTTTCCGACCGAAATCCGCAACTTCTCTTTTCAACAGCAAGGAATCTCTTCTCGTGCTGTGGCAAATAGGATAATGGATTATGCCGAGAATAGAGGAAATACACGTTCACATTTCCGTCGGGGGTGCTGGTGTTGCAGGGCGAACCATACCCACCTCTAGCTAGTGCTCAGTGTCGCCGCTATGACGACGAAAACTTGGGTTTTGAGTCGCGCGGCCATTATGCGGAAGTGTGATCTTTGCCAAAAGGCTATATTTTACGCCCAATATTCTCCAGCATAGTTATCTTCCATACAAAGAAAGCTCAGTTTGTATAGAAGCTTTCAACTGCATGTCTATACCAGACGTTTGCGGTATCCTTGCGAAACAAACTGCTTCTTTCGGGCCGAACATTTAGGTGTTGCTTCAAAGTATAGAGTGTTCGGACGAAGGGGGCCGAGACGAAGCGGGCCGAGACGAAGCGGGCGTGCCGGAAGCCCATCCCTTGCCAAATGCGCCCAGCTTCCGGTGTGACTGTTCCCGTTTTTTAAGCGATAGCCTCACTACGCGTGGTAACGCCAAGGTCACCGTGTGCTTCTGATGACCTTCAAACAGCTTCGAGGCCAAGTTGGATCTTAAGCCACAACCACTCTAGGTAGCTGTGTTACTACCAAAGGTCGAGGTTAAAGGTCAACTGACTTGGGAAGTAGCTTTACGCGTGAGCAGCTGCGTTGCGAGACACATGATCGCTGACGTCAATCTCGAGAATATATATGTAAAGGCATGCCGCGCGCCTCGGCTATATCTGCCGCTTCAAACTAGGTTTAACCGAAGCTAAACTACAGCCAGTTTTTAAACGAACGTCCTATTCGTCGTATGTATTTATCAGTGTACGTGCATAGGCTCCGAGAACACTATTCGTCGGGCACCTTCAAGTGTCACGTGAACATCATGCAGTTGTTGCAACGAAGCACAACCGAAAGTAATAATGAGTGGTCGAAAGGTGGCCTTATAGACTATAGGAAGTCCGGTCATTCACGTTTGTTATTCTAGGCCTCCTTGCAACATGATATGATAAGAAATGTCGAAAAAACGATGGAAGACGTAATTACAACAAATATGATGTTACGTCAAAGCGTCCAGGAAGGGCTGCTGCTGGAAAGGATTTACCAAGCATTATTTTTTTATATTGAATACATGTCGAACCTTTCTTGAAAAGCTTTTCAAAGCGCATACGGAACAAAAATGTCAGATCAAGGCACAACTAGGTTGCCAGTGTGGGAGAGGAGAGGGGTATGACTCGTAGCTTATTCAAATTGGTCCTTAGTGGATACGTCTTTTTCACCGCGAGCTGTGTGTCGATCGGGGACTATACGTTGCGTTGAAGCTGGTTTTGTCAAGGCTAAGTTGTTTGTGACGGACATCGAAGGCGGTGAGCATTCAGGATCCCACGCCATAAGATATTGGCAATGAGTAGAAAAATGCGCTCTCTTGAAAATATTTTAAAACTCACAAAGAAAAAACTACTTGTGATCTTTTGGTAGTTTTGGTCGTACTAGAACGTCATTGAAGTTTTATTATGCTGTCGTCTAAGAGCGGTGAATTTTTATCTACCTGAAAAATTTGAATTATTATAGCACAGAATATATAGCGTCCTGGCATGTTGGCAACGGTGCGCATTGTTACCGCGCGCAATCTCCTAGTTTAGCTCCTCGCCAGGCTGATACAGTGTGTAGCGATAAGGTTCCTATTTACTACTCCCAACGGGCAAGAGAGAGAAAAAAACCCATAAAAATGGGATCATGAAGTCTAACTACGCCATTGTGCAGCTTGTATACCGTAAAAATATGAACAGAAAAATTGAAATAAAATATTACTATATCGCATTTAGGTAATATTATAAATTTCATGATACGCAACCAGTCAAGTTTTCTTCTTGTTTTTTTTTTTTTTTTTTTTTTTTTTTTTTTAGTGAAAAAAGAACAGACTGGTAGAGAAGCCTGATAACGATTCTCCCTCCTAATCTATTTATTTTTCTCTTTTATCTGACCAGTGTGACGGGAGATCCTGCAGTGGCCAGGGAGAAGATAGAGGGCGTGCGTGCGAGAGGTGGAGAGTCATCTGCGTTATCTAATCTGCAGACCCCGTCGAAGGTGAGAGACACGCACTAACAGACGCTGCATACGAGCGTTCCATTCGAGCCGAGGGAGCCTCTGTATTCTTTCTGTATTTTGCTATTTCCTTTTTTTTTTTTACGATGCTACAGGTTATCTGTCGCCCAGATGAGTCCATTCCGTGTCCGACGCTGCAGCGAGGCACGTTCAGCGCTGCGTGAGGCGGCAAGCAGCGTAGCATCGCCTGTCGCCCAGCTTCAGCCATGGCGTCAAACAAACAGGTGAGCTCCCAAAATTGACTTATCAGCTGCGGTTCACATGCCGCGGAACGGCATCCAAAGATCACTTTTGATCACATGCCGCCGAACGGTATCCAAAGAGGCGCGAATAATCTTTATATAGGAGGCAAGGAGACTTAGAAGAGTACTCGTTGCATGGCGTTTGTTGTGCGTGGATGTCGCATCACACACATTCGATTAATTAATCAGATACTTTTTTCTGGCTGTGTTATGGCCAACTAGCTCCAGTTTTATTCATATTTTTTGTGTGTATACGCACTTGCTCGTGTGTACGTTTACTTTTGTCACCTCTTTGTGCGGCCATATCTGTGCGGTGGCAGATTGTGTCTTCGCTGGAATCCCGAGTGTCCGACAGTGTAGAAGCAGCAGAACCTTTCGCTATAATTCTTCTCAAAACAAAGGGAGGGGGATATTTGATCCTCACCACATGTTTTTGCTGAACCTGGAATCAACTAGGCTTGTGTTAGAGCCGTTACGATTAGAGGTATTCCTGTCCAAGGTCCCTGCGCTTGATGTCGAAATGCCGTTTCGTGTTTGCTTTGCGCCGCATTACCGTACACTGAGATATGGACGCGTCAACCTATGTTTGCGCGGCGGTCGGCAACCGGCTCTCAGCAGATCCCTGCATCGAATTCAGTGGACGACCGTGTAAGCCGTCGCGGGTCCTCGCCAATCGATATTGGTCGAAGGTGCGATTGGCACTCCGGAAATCTCTCTCTTTTCTTTTTTGTCATCATGAGTGGCTTGGCCGCGCCATCTCGGAAGGCCTGTGTACACCTCCATTCAATGTAACATCTAGATTGCGACCACTAGTGCTTGAGAGCACTTTTTGTTGCTTTTATTGTCAGATTTACAGTGTAGGGAAAACAAAACTAACGCCCTCCAGCTAGTTACTTTATACACTGCGCTGGTGGCATTCACTTGAAGTCTTTGGTTTCGTCTTCAGAAGTCGCATATTTCGGCAGCTTTCAGTTAGGGCGTCGTGTATTTAATTGAGCTGAAATAAGATTTGCGGGTGTGTTTTGCAGCCTGACAGCAATGATGGTAACCATCGAAGGACAATGTTATTTTTTTGCGCATTCTAAACAACCGTACATAATTAGTACTTGGTGCAGCGCAGACATAATTGCATATCAAATGATAGTGCCGGGAGATTTCAACTACGTCTTCGATTCAATTATATCTTTGTTTTGAAACAGCAAGGCCTACGAACACATAACATCTGATTTAGCTGCCGGGACTTTTCTGGAGTGCTGATTAACGGGAGTGAATAATTATGATGGATGTCTGTTATAAGGTGTATAAAGAAAGCGCTTCATATACATACACTTTGCGAATATTTCAAAACAACGAAATAAATGTAGTCAGTCGACTTTAAGTTTAAGCTAATATCTCTTTCAGTCCGCAAGACCCCTTAATTGTTCCGCGTTGTGATGGTATAGTTGTATCTTTTTTCTAAAAATTAAATACAAAACAGTTGGCAACCAAGTAGAGATAACGGTAGGTTTGCCGGTTGACTGACCTGTCCAAAAGGTCAAAGACAATGTATCAGTTCCGAAGTGTGTAAGCCAGGATAGGAGTCCGGACACCGATATATTGAGTCAGGGTGTATAATACACACTTCCAGTAGGAGGTGATTCATTGCTGCTGATGTCTCGATTGTGCTCTCTGTCGATTTACAACGAAAAATGTCATTTACAAATGCCACTTCCCCGTCATCTCGTAATATTCGCGCAGTCGAGGATGTAAATGGCTGGCAATCTGTTTACATGTTACTCCCTCTTGCGTGTATCGTTTTCGTGCTCGACGCACTGTCGTGACGAAGAACGTATATTGAAATAGTATTCTATATTACTTTTATATTTATGATCATGTATGATTGCTGAACAACCCTGTACCCCCCCCCCCCCCCCTTATGTAATGTCCCGAACGGGACCTTTAAGGATTAATAAATGATGATGATGATGATGATATTGAGCTGTGACCAAACACACGCCAAGAGTGCCTGTCACGTCAACAGTGACTATCAGCAGCTCTACAAATGGTAGCATGCAAACGAGTGCCGCGTCTCTGTCTTTACTATACGATAAGAGATTCTGGTGTCCTTTGAGAGCGGTACCATTTTGTGCTCTCGGGGTGTCGCTCCGAAGAGCGAGAAGAGGAGGGACCGAAAGAGAGCGAGGTAATAAACGGAATACGAAGTGGACGATGCAGCTTGAGGCAGAATCGGGACAGATAAACGGCTCCGCATTCTGCGAGAGGTGGGAAACTAAAGGCAGCATGCGTAAACGGAGACTGAAAAGAGGTTTAGAAACACTGTAAAAAATACTAAAGGCTAAAAAAAATATCTAACAAACAAAGAATTCGACATATACATCGCGCGACCAGAATCCTTTCGGTCAGCATCGACCCCAAGCCTTAATGAAACAGTAACATTAGAGAATTCTTTAAGTAATACACAGTAAAAATAAAAATAAATAAGACCACTGCAACGACCTATACGTTTGCGTTTTATATGGCTCACAAACGGAATAATTACTTTAACAAATATTTTCTCAGTAAAAATGATTATTCTTCCTCATAGGTAACGGCTTGAAAGGGTTTAATCATGAAAATTTTATTTATTAATTTACACCTCATAAGCCTGTATATCAGACAAAATATTTCCAAAGTGGTGGATTTTGGATTTGTTTGAAATAACATGGAATGAAAGAGCGCACAAAGGCATGAAGACCCCTGGAAGAAAAAAAAAGGACACACATAACGAAGCGTGCAGAGAAGAGCTGCCACTTTTTGAAGATTTCCTAAAAAAAGTCTCTGAGACATCGCCTTTTCTCCCTCCATCATTCTTGTAATATAACTGTTCTACGTAAAACTGACACCGTTGTATTTGTAGAGGACCAGAATGCGTTTACGATAGGGTTGATAAGAAGGCAACAATTTTCAATAAAGAAAAAAAAAACCCGGTAAGAATCGTGCTTGCAGTTTTTAAATATAATATGAATGCGATATTTTGGAAAATTAAGAATAAAGGTTTGCTATGAAGTTTAGCGATTACTGCGAACTCAAAAGCAGTCCATAAATGAGGTTTGCGAACGATGAAACGAATGTAAAATCCCGCGACTTAAAGCAGGATTATCGCTTTTCTCGCTTATGCCATCGGCTTCAAATAACTATTTAATTACAAAATTAAGAGACTGAAAAATATTGTTGCGAAGAAGAAGATCGGCATTGGCATGAGAGGAGCCCTCGCGTTAGGCTAGCCATTAAATCATCGTTTCACCAAGTTTTGCCGTATTCTTGCTTGTCACCATGTAACAATATGTTGCAGTTTGAGAGTGAAGACCGCCAAACTCACCAAGAAACACAAATCTAATACGTTGTGCACTTCATAATACAGGCCATGTACGACGATACTATTTTCTCTCATAATTATGAGCTTCACTGAACGGAAACGACAAGTGAAACTACTATAACAGCAGAGGTATTTCAGGCCTAACTACATCTACTGCACGGCAAAGGCCTCTTTTTTTTATCCCCCACTTAACCCTGTTCTGTGACAGTTTCAAGTAACCTTATCGTTTCACCTAAACCTTAATCCGGCTTCAAAGTAACGGATCATGTATCATGGCAACTCCTAGGCCACGCAGGCATGTTCACACGGTTATGCTAAAGTGGGGCTGGACTGGTAGCTTACGCTATCGATTCATACCTTTAAAGGAGAAGCTAAATGTGTCCCTCAAACTTTTTTCTTCAGCTCTCTCGGTCTATAACTAGGTGTATCTTTCATCATGTATAGCGAAAGGTAATTTTGCTGCGCGTGTATTTGTCCAGTGCTATAAGATTGTTATACTGCATACATGTTGGGACCACCTAGTAGCGGTTATGGTTGCCACTTCCAGCCCTTTAATATAAAAAATATTGCCTTTGTTCAGGCACCTGAAAACTTGGGAAATACATTGTATTCAATTTTGTTGTAATTAATTCAATTCAATTTTATTATATCATCGTTGTGTAGATTTCAGCATATACATACAGAAGGAGGTCTCAGAGTCAGCGACTGTATCAGGATCCCCTTGTAAGTAAATATAAGTAATAAAGAAACAAATGAGGTGCCAGAAAAAAAAAAAAAAAAAAAAAAAAAGCTTCATCTGCCACAGCACAGCGACTTTGCTGTATTGCTAAGTTATGCAGGCAAGGCATTGCGAATATGTTTTTCTTTCCGATGGGATCGAAATAAGATGTTTGCGGCTGCGGAGTATAATGTTGTTGTGCTAGATATCAATACTTACTTTAATTTAGGTACGATGGCTGAGTAACAGTCCTCTCTCAGGGAACTTTTAATAATTTAAAGAATGAGTGCAGCGAGTAGTCTGTTACGTTATTAGGTTTAAATCATAGGTTATGAGTGCTTGGGTATGAGAAATAAGTAAAAGTTAAGTTACAACTGTTACCCTTCAGCAACGCGCTATATTAAAGCGGCGATGGCTAGAAAGATATTATTCCGCCAGTTAGAGCTGATGATGCTGATGCGGCCATTCCCCTTTGTATCGGGTGATCACAAAGTTCTGGATCTGGAGCGCCGTACCGGAGTAATCGATGCCGCTAGCTCTTCCCTTTTTCAATGAGCAATGATTCAGATTGCTCGTTTTGTATGAACATTGAAGCAAAATTGGAATTATTGGTAAACATATACGATTCTCAACGGATTTGGATTGGTCACTATTGGATTCGTATTCTTTCCGGGTTTTATTCGCATTCGATTCAATTCGGCTTAGCAGTAATTACTATTCACATTTTTCTTGCCTCATCTTCCTTGCGTACAATAACGCCGCGTTACCTGTGCCATGTTTAGTCTACAATCTCTTCCTTTTCAGCTAATCGAGGTATGCGTCAGTCACCTTATCTGCCTGGAAAAAACGAAGCGGTGGCTATTCTCGGAATACATACGTTTCTTATCAGGGTGACAGTTCACACACATTGATTGCGCATGACCGTTGGTACGTCATTGCGCAACACATTATACCAGACCTTCGTTTTTCAGGAAGCGTATTTAGTTTTCTTCGTACATACTAAACGAGGCTTACTTTAAGCCCACATTGGTACGCTCTTTTTCCAATTCACGTTCAAGTCAGCTCTATAATGTTTGCAGAAAACCTCCATTGTGCCATATTCGGTGGAGCGAATACGGGCTGCCTTTTCTGCGCCGGTACGAGCCGTGTGTGTGACTTCCGTACATCATACCTTGTTTGTATTGAATATATAAGATGGCTTTCAGAGGGCGAGAGCCTGACAAGACATGTACCTAGGCTCCGAGAAAAACTCGGAGGGGACTATTAACCACGAAACTATTAACGGAAGGCAGGCGCTCAGTATCCGGCTATGTAGAAGAAGCACCGATTCATATTCTTGTTGATTGTGGTGGTATACATACATAGGTTAAACTAGGTTAGATTAGTTTAGTTGAGTCAGTAAAGACCGTGACAGCAGCTGTGTTAGCACCTTGCACTAGTTCAAGACTGCGCTTTCTAATCCTATTCCCATTATTTTGTTTTATTCGCTACTGGTATAGACCTTATGTTGTGTCTTTTGGCCTCCATAAAATTGCTCACTTTAATGAATAAGCCTTCATGCTGCTGCGGAAACACGCGCTGGAAACGTGCGCTTCGCCGGAGGCCATGTATGTTATCACAGTAATATATAAATATATATATAAAAATATATTCTCTATTCATGAGAAAAGCTGCCGGTGAACTGAGCCGTAAGCGGCTTTCTGCAATCTGTAAAACGAGTTATTTAGTTTTCGTTAATACGGAAAGGGTCTGTACAGTAATGCAAATATAGAAAAAACAATGCGCTCAATGCTACGAAAGCAATGCGCTTTACATGTAACATCATACAATAGAATACCACTTGAACAAACGCCATTTAAAAATGGTATTCAGTTTTACGAACTTCATTGGAGTCCCCCATCGAAGTTCCATTGAACGCTATGCAAACGCCCTTCATTTTAATAAAATTCAGTTATTCCCCATTTCGGTTCTACGAACATTTTCCGCGGCGTCATCCTATACCTTCCAATACTTAGCTTTTCAACAAGCATTTTTTTGGATATTTTTACGTTGAGAACCGCGCTTCATCACTGCATGGCGAAAAGTGGCTGTCATTAAGTTTAAACTAAACTGACTACCTAAACAAGTTTATAGCCAGCCGAACCCATAGCTGGCTTTGCACGCTTAATTAGCTCCACAGTCATAGCCAAACACGGGCAGAGTTTCAACTCTACTAGGCCCTTCAGCTCCAAGAAATGCATACGTATGCATGCTGGTTAACCATTATGTGCTGAAGCAATGATCTGCTTGGAGAAAATGAAGGTCTTTGCTGCCCAGTAGACCGTTGTGTAGGACAGAGCTCACGGGAGCTTGCATACAGTGACCGAGTTCGAGACCATTGCAGTCCTAAGTTCAAGACTGCCGCAGGTCACTGTATTTTTCTTTTGCAAATCAGCGCAGGGAAGAATAAATAGATATGATTTGGACACGTGATGTTCCTTGCGGCTAACGGAAATTAGCTTTAAGCGAACTTTCACTTTAACATGCTTTTTCTTAACATCTCTTGTAGTTCGTTCAAGGGAAGTTTTATTGTATTATATAGACATCAGTGTTTCATGATTCGTTACCAAATGTTCTCCCTTCCAACTGCATAGCCGACCTCCGGGGCTCGTGATTAAAGTTGACTCGCAATTAAAGAGTGCCTGCATGAAAACCATCATTTGCATACAATCAGTACGCACTTCGATGTTTAACTACGAGCGAAAACGCAATTCCATGTACCGGCTTACCTTCCTGTACTTTTGCACAGAATTTTAATGCGATAGGTTAAAATTCCCGTTATTTAGAAAATCTGGCGTTGACTTATCAACGTCCTTAATACTGGTACGAGCGTGCACATCACGAAATCGGGATTAGTTTAATACCACACCGATTTCGTGATGTGCACGCTGGTACCAGTATTGATGGTTTGGTTTGTGGGGTTTAACGTCCCAAAGCAACTCAGGCTATGAGAGACGCCGTAGTGGAGGACTCCGGAAACTTCGACCACCTGGAGTTCTTTAACGTGCACTGGCATCGCACAACACACGAGCGCCTTGATTTTCGCCTCCATCGAAAAGCAGCCGCCGAGGCCTTGAGGACGTCGACAAGCCAAAGCCAGTTTTCATATAATACCATCTTCCCCGCCGGGGTGGTGCAGTGGTAAGACGCCCGGCTACTGTGTCGGAGTTCCCGGGTTCGAACCCGACCGCGGCGGCTGCGTTTCGATGGAGGCGAAACGAAGAGGCCTCCGTGTGCTGTGCGATGTCAGCGCACGTTAAAGATCCCTGGGTGGTCGAAATTACTCTGTAGCCCTCCGCCACTGCTCCCCTTTCTTTCCACTTTCAATCCCACCTTCCTCATTTCCTTTACAGCGCCGTTCAGGTGTCCACAGAGCAAGTGTGACAGATACTGCGCCTTTCCCTTCTTTTGAACCAATTCAATTCAATTCAATTTAACACCACCCATACCTCTCTACGACCACTGGTTCGTCGGTATAGCAGACGCGGAACAGTGAGGAGGTGGCGACCCCACCGAAGTGCGGCGGGAGGTGGCAGCAAACCCGATTGCGAAGGCCGTAAGAAGAAGCGCGCTCTCCCTCGATACCGGCCGTGGTTGAATTTGATAGTTTGAAGGCCGTTTGATAGTGTAGCAGGTAATGCAGCGGTAGCTAGGGGGGACTTGGTTACGTGGCTTTGGGAAATCATGGCGTTGCACAGGGGGGACCAGGAGGTGGACTCCGTTGTGTGGGTGGTAATGTGGTAGGTAAAGAATTTTTGCAATGCTGTAGCTATGATCCCGGGTCTTGGCCGCCATCTTGAATGT
Organism: Amblyomma maculatum; assembly: GCA_023969395.1. NCBI lineage: Eukaryota > Metazoa > Arthropoda > Arachnida > Ixodida > Ixodidae > Amblyomma > Amblyomma maculatum. Next base: position 719,675 of record JAJIZL010000121.1, on the reverse strand, counting down.
GAGAGCGACGGAGAAACGGAAGAGAAACCAGCAGATGTAAGCGGTAAGAGCTAACGTTCTTAAAATCACCAGCATGATGCGCTAAATGGTAGTTTGCAGGTGACATGATCGGGCGCTGATTGATGTGTGGGTCAAGTGACGCAATGAGACTTTCTTAAATGGCCGAGTTGGCAGGGGCTGCCATTTCGGGCAGCTCTTTTCAAAGGAAGGCTGCGGTAGGAATTTAATCCTCCGAGAATCTTGGACATAATCAGAAACGCTACATTTACATCAGGGCGTAGATGATACGTGTGCTTTTACACAATGTTTCGCAAATGGGGGTCCACAAGCTCCTGCAGGCGGCCAGCAACAATATTCGGCAGTCCGTGAAACCCATGCCCACGCGCACGCACGCACCCCCCCCCCCACACACACACACACACACACACACACCACAGGAAAGGTGGCGTGATAGCTCTGACCTGACTAGGTAGTTTTATTTGCCGTGTTAAAAGCCCGAAGGTTTACAGCCGACTTTAATTTTTCAAAGCGAATGAAACGCGAAATAATTGCGGAAACGGAGAGCGCGCGTGTGAGAGTGCGTCTACGATATTTGTTGATGCGACACGGTGAAATTCGATCTCTGGCTGCAGTGCTGGACAACGTTTATAGATATACTTTGGTGCTGGACGCAGCTGCAACGCGAAGTCGTCTTGAGTGTCCGACGAGTGAGCAGCGTGGTGTTGAGAGGAGCCGAATCCCTTCCATACCGGCGCCGACGCGCCGCTTCTACCCCACGTCCTGTCCTTTGCAAGCTGTGACGCGCTGGTTTATCAAATGCGTGTTTTATAGAGGCTAGTTTAACCTTGACTCAATCCGAATTCCGCAACCTGCTCCAGGCAGGCCGCTCAAGATCCCCCCCCCCCCCCCCCCTCCCCATTTCCTTCGTCCCTTCCTGTCTCAATGGGTCCTCCACCCCTTCTACTGGTCCACAATGGTTCCCCGATTCATCTTTGGCTTATAACCATTGTTCTAGAGCATAGCTGGCTTTCACACTGTGTCTTTGAGTTCGGTTTCGTGGTCGCTTATTCGTTCTACTGCTGCGCGGTTGCAAGGGCTCTGTGTGGACAGAGTGAAGGGGGCTTTTAGTGGAAGGCGCGTGAAGGTAGGTTGGTGGCAGTGGAACTTCCCGAGAGTACACGGTTGGGCGGCTCAGCGGTAGGTAGCGGTTCTCTATAGGGTGGAGGTGGGTAATGGGTAGGGTGGTCGGGTGGCACGGTTTTTTACACTTCTGCGAAAATGAGTAAGGCGGGAGAAAAAAGGCTACAGCAAAAACGCGTCCACCTCTAAATCATATCGGAACTGAATTCATAATAACGAGCAGAATGCACGCTGTCGCATTGCATCAGTAGCGCAGCCAGTCACACGCTACGTTACTACAAGCATAGAGTGTGCGCCAACGTCTCAGTGTCGAAGGGCTGCAGCCATATCTATTTGGCATAGGCCACATGCTCGTATTTTAAGGGCTATAGTATGGTGGCTGTAGCTATAGCCACGCGCTGTGTAGAAAAATGACATCCATGGTGTCTGATATATACAAGAAAAGTAAAACAAATAAAAAAATACAAATGACAACATGATTACTTCAGCTATACGGTTTAGCCCCGCCGAGGTGGTGCAGTGGTAACGGCGCTCGGCTACTGTGCCCAAGGACGCGGGATCGGATCCCGGCCTCGGCGGCCGCTTTTCGTTGAAGGCGAAAAGCAAGGCGCCCGTGTGCTGTGCGATGTCAGTGCACGTTTAAGAACCCCAGGAGGTCGGAATTTCCGGAGTCCTCCACTATGGCGTCTCTCATAGCCTGAGTCGCTTTGGGACTTTAAACCCCACAAACCAAACCAAACCAAACCTATACGGTTTCACTGAATGCAGCCAATGGATGGACGCCTAAACTTTTTAGACTGTCTGGAGTCTCGAGAGGAGAAGGAAAGGCGAGAAAGGGTCAAATAATGAAACTGCTTTTAGTAATTCGTGAAAAAAAAAAAATTCACAAAACAGTGTCCTGTATGAATGAATGCTGGAACTGTTTTTAAATGCATTTCAGGATCCTCTAGGAACTGCTTTCTCTCAACAGGGCGGTTTAAACCCACAAAACGGCTACTAGTTACCTCTTTTCTCTGGAAAGCGTTTTCACTAGTGCCGTTTCCCGCTATGAGACGCCACAAGCGGGTTCTTTCATTTTCTTGCCTCCACTGACCGTAATGAGTGATCGCTTATTCGTAAAAACAGAGGAGTGATTGCAGCAGACGGATATCTCACCGCCAGCGTTCGAACTCGTGTCGAAGATAAAGCGGTGACGATAGCAGCGCACATTTTCTGGCAGGTTTATCTGCCGTGCTCCCCAACGTCACTGGCCGCACTTCCGTTCTTCGACTTGCAATGTCTCATTGTGCATCAGCAGCCTCGCCGACTGAACGTCGTTTTAACTTATGCAGAGTGAATATTACAATACATCACACTTGATTCTGCACTCCACAGAAGTCACGGGCACCTCCTAACCTTGGTGAAGGGGACGCGTGGGGGAAGGTTTGGACCGGCGCTTCGTATCCAAGGCTTTGGGTATGGCTGTTTTTTTTCTTTTTTTTTTTTACGATTTTGCTTGTTGTGGGAGGATAGAATAGAACGCATGCAAAAAAGCTGAGGCGCGTGAAAGGGGCACAGTTAGCGAAGTTATTATGATGTGGTCCCGTAGAGATTGAACATCACTTTAAAACGTAAAGGCTCCCAATATTGGGGGTGGCCACGTTGCCCTTCCCTCTAGCCCTTGCTAAATAGTCGTATCAATTAAGTTTCTGCGATATTGAATTCGGGACAAATGAATAAAATTCGAACTGCCTCTTATATAACGCGTAAGCTACTTCCATGAAAGTTTTATTACTGATTGGCTTGCAGAAGCAAATCAGGATAACCAGTCAGAAAATTATTGCTAAAATACCAGTCAACCATTGATCTAAAGCGCACGCGAAAGGCTATGCGATCTCAGCCCCTGTACAGCACGCCATCAATACATGAGCGCAGCTCATCTTTAAGCTACTAACGATTTGATGCACTTTGAAGGAACATAAGACGTGCATTTCCGCATAGGTTGGCTGGGCCGTTCTGTACGTTGATATTTCCTGCGAATAGTACTGGGAGTTTTTCCACGCGACGAATCTAAACACAAGAAGTAGCGACAACCGTCCGTGCACGGTTGGAATTCCTAAAGTGTGTTGGCATGTCAAGGGCGGATACTCGAAAGAAACCAACGTCAGAGTCTGTCAGATGCCCCGCATCACTTGCTTCGTTGTTTTAGCCTCGTTTTCAGAAGTCCAGAGATTGAAAATATCATACTCTAATCCCAAAAAACTTCGCATTTTTTTCAGAAAATTGTTCCCGTGTGGACCGGCCCTTAACGTAGCCGTCCTTTCATTTGGGTCCTTGTTTGTGTTATTGCTTTTGTTGCATTTGTGCTCCGTTTGGTCACATGGTCATCATTTGAAAACTGCAGCAGACGTTCTCAATCTACAGCTTCGTAATTATTGAGCGTATCCACAAGATCAGCTGGAAATACTCGCGGGTGTCTCCAAACCGGCAGTTTTCGTCCCGGAAATGGAAACAATCAAATAATTACATATTTAAGGCCGCACACTTCGCAGCTGTTATTTTAGAAATGCAGGTTACCTTTGAAACTGTGGTTCTAGAAGTTGCTGCTCAGTTTCATGCTTCCTGTGCGATGTCAGCGCACGTTAAAGATCCCCAGGTGGTCGAAATTACTCCGTAGCCCTCCACTACGGCCCCCCTTTCTCTCTATCCACTTTCACTCCCACCCTCATCCCTTCCCTTACGGCGCGGTTCAGGTGTCCACAGATCAAGTGTGACAGATACTGCGCCTTTCCCTTCCTATGAACCAACCAACCAAACAAAGGGTTAGGGAGGAAACTTTTGCAATTGAGGAGACCGACAATTCGATACTACTCAATTGTAACCACTAAAAGCGGGACGTAAAATTTCTTTTATATTATTTACTAGTCTGTTCGTAAGACGCACTGTATGGGCACTGGGTTCATGGATCTGGTACAGGAATTGTGGTGAAGGCTTTTGGCAAGAGGTGATTGTGGCATGGTTCGAATGCTGCCAAGGCTTTTGCAGCGAAAGCTACAATGGCTACGAACCTGCGATTGCACTGTGGCAGTGCATGTAAGGAGGTCTAACAACCGTCGCAGCTGGCGGACGTCGCGCTCGCCGCACTGTCTGGCAATCAAGGAGCAACCAGAAGAAGAAGAAGACGAAGAAGAAGAAGAAGAAGAAGAAGAAGAAGAAGAAGATGAAGAAGAAATGCTCGTCTTTATTGCAACAAATAAGACGTTGATGCAACATAGCTAGACAACCAGACTAACCTGGATTTGCAATCAAGGTTAAGATGGCATAGCCGTGCTAAGCCACTGCTAATTTTAAGCTGGTAGTAGTGATGATTATAGGCTAGACAGCGGCGTATTTCGGGCGAGCGTGTACTGAGCATTGGATTGGATTGGAGTTGATTGGATTGTATTGGAGTAGATTAGATTGGACTGGATTGAATTGGACTGGATTCGGTTATATTTTACTAGAATGATCTGTACTTGATTGTACTGGATTAGACTAGACTGGATTGGCTTTAATTAGATCAGATTAAACTGATTTGGAATATATTGCACTGGACTGGATGGGATTAGATTGAATTTGAGAGGAGTAGGCAACCCAGCGCTTAACACACATGCTTTCGCTGCGTATACCCTGGCCTAGCTGAGCTGAACTACCGCCAATGTTTTGCAACTGGCGCATAATGACACGGGGCTTTTACAATGGGTGTTTTCCTCACCTGGCTATCCTCCTGCAACATAAATGAGGGCTTTATCCTGGTTGGAAACAACTTACATTGAAATTTGCTGGCGATATGAGGTCAGCTGCGGCTAGATCCACGGCACGACGCAATTATAATAGCAGTGGCACACATCCGGATAACCAGGTTTTGGTTTACACACCAAAGGCGCCGTACTTGACAAGTGTTGCTGTGTTATTCAAGTATCCAGTTTTTCGTAAATGACAATGTGAAATTCAGAATATCTGTTTAAACTATAGGCAAATATTTATTGAAGAACATCGCACCATACCTACGCTATAGCTCTATATTAAGAAAGTAATACATGACAAAAAAAAAAAGTAGAATACAGCCTTCGGATATCAGTATTATTTGTTGAACTAATCTTTGTGGTTAATTTCATAGTTCTGTTCCCGCACTTGATGCTTCTTCAGTCTTTGAGTTTAAGTACAAATGATGACACGTTGCCTGAAAGCGTGCTTGTCAATCACAATCGCCGTTAACATATCGCAATAAGGCCGTTGTGTATCACAATATGACACACTTGCCGTATAGCTGCTTTCAAAGGGCGTTGAACTGAACTGGGGAATGCTTCAATAAGGTAGAATCCAGTTTGCCGCAACAAGAGTGGTACTGCATTAGTTCGACTGTGGTCTCCGCAAACACGTTCCTTTTAAGGTTGAAGTGAAAGACATTGGCTCCGGCACTCGACTGATGCGGAGGAAGGAGTGGGTTAATATTCGGGGCAGACTACAGAGAAACTAAGGGGACTATCGTTGTGTGTTGACGCACTCTCAGTGAAATGTTCTTAAGCGCACTTGTACGACAGAGTTGAGGTCACGGCGTTATCGGTCCGGCTAGACTCGTCTACGGTCTAGTATCTGTCATTGCTCAACGGTATTCATTAGTAGAGTAAGAAAATAAAAGGCGACTCAGAATCAACACAATTCAGCCAGAAATTCTATTACTTCGATTACCTGTCTTGGCGAACATTTTTTTTTTTCTTCTTCAAAGGTGCGTTTATGAAAGACGCCGTTTGAAAGCTCAGTTTGAACAAATCCTGCGGAAAGGAGATCTTGAAATGGTTGAGAACGAAGCAGATATCCTGGCTCATGTTATTAGCAGTTGGTTTCAAACTCGTCAGTAGAATTGGGCTAGCCGGCGTGACTGCACGATAGTCTAGCGGTGTGTTTGGGATCCTCGTTTTCGAATTTTTTTTTAAATCAGCGCAGTTAGGTCATCATCTACAACGGTATTATAGCCACTTCTTGTTCTAAACTGCGAGCTTTCCTTATACTGCCAGTGGTGTGCGAGGTTGGTAGGCATGACGCGTAAAGGCAGATAGAAGAACAAAAAAAGAGAAAGAAACCGAGAGAGAGAGAGAGAGAGAGATGAATAAATAATAGGCCTCTTCCTCAGCTGGAAGAGGCCTAGCAAGCGTTTTCCTGCTAATTTGAGACTTACCATTCGTGATCTAGACAAACACCACCCCAGTGTCATACCGCCATGAAGTCTGCCCTTGCTTAACATCAATGGATTAATTTACGGATTTATTTACGAATTGATTTACGAATCTTTTTAGAATGTCCTAGAAGTCGGCATATAGCTTTCAGTCTGGATTTTTATCCATGAAAAGCGCGTGTTTATACTGCTGCCTTTTCCGTGCTTAACCGAATGGTGGCAGTCGTGACTCGTGGGTATACATGCATAGCTGATTATGAACAGACACTCCATGCCAAACTTATCAGCCGACTGTCGGGCGCCGCTGAAATATGTTCCGTAGTCACTGCAAGAACAATAGCGACTTGAGGACTGTGGTTAGCTTTTTGCGATATCATTATGCAGACTATTTACTACTAAAGGGCTGTTCATTATTAAGCTGTTAGATATTGTGCACTAGATACATTCGGTTTGGTTCTGGGACAGGCTACAACCTCTTTAATTCTAATGACGGCGCATGCTTGGCAGAAGGACATATGCCTATGGAACGAAACTCGTTATGTCCCTGCCATCGCGTTTTATTTTAATGGCTGCTACGTCTTGCTGTCGCAGCCCTGCTCCTTCGTAGTTCAACAATCATTTCACCTTTGTCGTCTCTCTAAAGAAGCGAATGGCATACAAAACGATGCACTGCATCATTTGTTAAAGTAATCTATATGGATTTATATAAGGGGCTCATGTGTATAATTTTAGTTCATGTGTGATCACTGTGCACGGCGACAGACTTGTAGTTATCGCTTCGCGTTGCTCTGTCACTTTGCCGCAAATGATGCCCCCCCCCCCCCTACTTCTGCCCTCATTGGCGATACCTTCCTTGGTTGGTTGGTTCACAGGAAGGGAAAGGCGCAGTATCTGTCACACTTGTTCTGTGGACACCTGAACCGCGCCGTAAGGGAAGGGAGGAAGGTGGGAGTGAAGGTGGAAAGAGAGAAAGGGGAGACGTAGTGGAGGCTACGGAGTAATTTCGACCACCTGGGGATCTTTAACGTGCACTGACATCGCACAGCACACGGACGCCACTTCGTTTCGCCTCCATCGAAAGCGATACCTTCCTGATAGAGTGATTCCGATTGTGCCTGTGTGACAACATTACGCATCATGACACAACGTTGAGGACCCCTAGTCCACTTATGTGCAAGCAGATACTGACTAGTGGACTCTCGTCCATCGTTGCACGAAGTAGGTTCACTGTGCGGAGTGTGCAGTGGACAGGTTATGTAAAAGCTGTCGGCAAGTGTAGAATGGCAAACTAGGGGGTAGTTCAAAATGGTACATGTGATCTGCGAAGAAATTTGATAGCGCACTTGGCTTTGAAACATTACTGAAAAATAGGGAACAGAACTTTATTGCACGCCTCTAGAGGGGTGAGGGGGAGTACAACTTTTAGAAAGTGTTTACTGTCGCACACAAACTTTATGGTGGAATCATGCATCCGCGGTCGTATTAAACATTTTGTTTCTTAACTGTTGTTTTTTGTTGCTCACAATCTTAGCTACTGGGTATCAGCGCTTGATTGGCATCTTAGAGTTCGTGTTCTTAATTTCCTCATATTCCTCTCGTTCTTTCAGTAATGCTCTTAATAACTATTCCACTTACACGGTTATTAATTCGAGGTTGTTCGACGATATAAAACGTGAAACTGTCCAAATGCCTGCAGGTTATTGTGTCCCCCGGTATGTCAGGCCGTGAATAATAAGACGACGATGACCGATGGATGACGTCTGCGCAAGTGACATGACTAGAGTTGTTCTAGAAAAAAAGTAAAACAATGCTTACAGAATAAGCGATATATATTAGATCACCACTTGTTTTATGTTTTTGCTGTTTCTTGCCTGCGCTTTCTTTCACATAAAACAAACAAAAAAAATAGACACATTGATGAACGACGGTTTTGTACATGGTAACGTTTTGGGGTTTATCGAAAAAAGTGATCGTTTTTGAACACCGCTGCAGTGCGATCCTGCGGCGCGCACGGCGTGGTAAACGTTGTAGAGTTTCAGGCACAGGGCGGACGTAATGGAGAGTTAATAACATCTTTGCGTTAACCCTAGGAGCGTCGAACCATTATTGAAGTAATGGTTCTTGAACTGGACTGGTAGAAAGGTAAAAACTGTCATCTTTAAATTTGCGTCACATAACCATAGTAGTATCCCCGTCTCGTAAGTAAT
>JAJIZL010000121.1:683272-711034 GCA_023969395.1 Amblyomma maculatum | reverse complement strand
GAGGATGGCGCTGGTGAACACTCTCAAGGTTAGTATACAGACAACATAAATACCCAAGCAAGTAGCAGGGGGAACAGCGGCCGATGTAGCTCAGTTGGAAGAGCACCGGACGCGATATTCGGAGGTCGTGGGTTCGGATCCCACCATCGGCACGTTGCTTTTTCTTCTACTTTGTGTTTAATTATCTTTCCCCTAAACCGATTACATTACTAATTTCTGTGATTATCCAAGCAAACATTAAAAAAAAAAAAGACATAAAAGTACCATCCCCAACGCTTTCCTTGGCCTCGCCGACTGTTGGCTTCTTTCTTTCATATATATATATATATATATATATATATATATAGCGGGGAGAATGGCCTTAGCGTAGCACGCCAAGCCGCCATCCTCGGTTCTCAGGGATGACAGAGATAGCTTTGATTTTATACAGTCACCTTCGCCGAGGAGCTTGAAGTCACCTGCGCACTACATCGCATAAGATAGGGAGATAAGGCAGGGGAAAGGCAGATAAAAAAAGTAGTTCCTAACAAAGGTTGAACGGGGAGAACGATAAAAAAAAAAAAAAAAACATAGGAAGGCGAAATATGTCTAAGCTTGGATTGAAACAAATACTATATTTAAAATATATCGATACAATTAACGCCGATCAGGTAAGAGACACGCGAGCGTATCTCCAGCAGGCTTGCTAACAGTGCGATGTGCGAATTTCCCCATCCTGCTTGTTTTCAAAACTCGCAAGCGCGTGGCGACGTCACTCGTCACTCGCGTCCGCATACCTGGGGCACTCGAGCGGCGCGCCGGCTTCCCAGGTAGCGGCATCGCCTAATCGGGGCACGGCCGCTGTTTGCGCACGGCACAGCTGCTGTATCTCTGCGCGCGGAATGCATGAGTGGCTAGCGTAGTATACGCGGCTGTCGGACGCCACTGATTAAGAGAAGTGCATGTTTGATCCTCGCAAGTTCAGCTCAGTGCGTCTACGACTTCGCACATGCCTCTGAAGAACGATGATGAACCCCTTAAATTCGTTTTATGAACCTTTTAAAGGCGAAAGAAGTTCATTATAACTGAAAAAAAGCACCCCCTGTGCAGTCTTTGGGGTTGCCTGTGATGCATGATTGGTTTTGCTTGCATGCTAGCATCGGATGTCTGATCGTTCTGATACTTCATAGCGTCGGCCTTTACGGCAAAACTTTCCAAGCGAGTAATGCGCCCTTGGCGGCCAGAGGAACGCTAGCGCACTCAGGAGATGATTACAAATATTTGACACCGAACAGTAAGTGGGTACAGTTTCACCCCAGGGTTCCTTTCAGATCAAATTAAGTCCCGTAGCAACATTCCTCCGCTTGAGGGACCTGGCCAGCGAGGGACATCAGACCACACCACCAGTGAATAAAACGAGGTTAAGAAAACGAGAGGTTCAACGACACGCGAGGCAAGAGAAAACTATGCGGTCCGCATTTGAATGCGAGGCCAGGTAGTTGAGACAAAGGTGGGTTGGAGGGATCGTCAAGAGCCATAGGGCGTTTTTTTGGTTGCATTTAATGTAGATAGGCAACTATGCAGCACACGCAAGGCTTATTGAGTCTGTTTAACAAGTAAGAAATGAGTTCGATGTATTATAAAATTAGGATTACAACATATTTACAATGCTTGTTTCTTTTAGGAAACTAAAAGAAGATGAATTTGTTACAAGAGAATATTCCTATTAGAGCTGACGAGGTAAATGATGGGTTCTCTACAATAGGGTGTAAAAAGCTTTTTCCTCAGTTTTTGCGGTGTTGTGAACGAACAAAAATATGCGGTTTATTATGACCACTTCACCACTTCACCACATTGCTCACGCCTACGGTTTTCGTTGTCGTTTATTTTTCTATATATTAAAATGGTGCGTAAGGTACAAAGCGAAGGCGACATAAACTTGACCTGAATTATAAGCTATTGACACCTGTCTGAGTTCCATTCTGCTATGATGTGCTGTACCAGGTGTAGCGTATTCGTTATTTAGTTATTCCAATCAATCTGCTATTGATATCCTGAATTTTACACTGCACTAACTGCATGCAGTATTTGTAAGGAATGTGCGCTGTACTTCTTTATTGTGAGCTTGCGCAGCACATGCGTCGTATTTTTAACTTCCGCTCATACCGACGTGACCTGTGACCGCCTGGAACCGAGCCAAATCTTGTATGTGTTCGCGTTGTGAATGATGCTTCCACTTTAGGCTTCAGCGGAGTTTATGGAATATGCTAGTATTTGGCTCTGGGAACTAGGATATAGTGTGGTGTTCTGGGTGTAATGATTTATTACATTGTCTAAATTTACATAGACACCTTGGCATTTATTGATGAACATGGATGCACATTTCGCCACACTTAGTATTAATTTCCCACTCATCTTGCATCGCAGCATTTCCGACGTGATTTGCTCCGTCTGAGCCGTCCTCATGAAGTTATGCGTAGTTACACGTATTTTTCGTGCAGTGTGTGGTGTTCTTCCAATGTATGTTTGTGCGCTGTTACGTTTCATTGAAGTGTGTTAAGGCGAAGCCACGCATTGCGGAAGCTATACCATGGCGGTAACGTATATTGTGTTCGGAGAATATTGGCATGCACATCTAGCACTCCTAATTGTTGTAATTTATCTTAAACGTGGTGTAGCAATGGTCTTATTGATTGGAGTTACTGTTGAACGGGTTTTGGAAGCGTACTTTATAGGTATGTGAGATGTTTTGGAAATGATACTATTTTTGGGGTAACAAAGATCTGTCACTAGGAATCTTATTGTTACCACGTATATATGGCAGCATTTTTTTTCTTCCTAGCAGGGGTGCTTTATTTGTTTCCACGTAAATGCTAGTTACAGATGTTCTGTGGGCGCTAATTGAGAGACGTAAAACAAGGTTGTCCGCTGCGTCTATTAGGGGTACAGATGTACTAAAGTTATAAAGGCGTTGAGATCGAAGTCCCGGACGGCGCATACTTGGACTGGACGAGGAGTAGGCGAGAGTACGGGGCAAAAAAACACAACACTCTTAAGGATGGGAAAACTAAAAACGCTTGCATGTATACCTTGCCTCGAGCCAAAAGAGGATGTTAGTTCATGCAAGTATCAATGCGCGTTTATTTCCTTTCCCGGCTCTTCCCACACAGAAGAAGTTGCAGCCTGGGCTGCCCGTCAGGAACGGTGTCGGGGACACGTACCACTCCCAAGTGCACCAGGTAAGACATGATGATTTAAAGCAAAGGGGTGGGACTCGCGCTCTTAACCCACAACACTTATTCATATATTTTACTGCTCTGCAGAGTGGTGTACACATGAGGAAATGAAAAACGTGAATTGGAAGTAAAGTGCATCAAATAACAGAGCTGGAATGCATTAGCTCTAACACGAGGTACATTATGTAACGTACGTTCAACTAATGAAACAAAGAACCGCAGTTGATGATCTGTATAGGGAGGGCAGCGTGCCGACACTGGCTCCTTCCGTTCACTTGTGTTACTTTATGTGAAATGTAGATATAATGTCTCTCTACTCAGTAAACACTCGTGGCTGCTATCTTCACACACTGGGGAAGTTGCGGATAACAGCTGGGTACGCTGTGGCTACTTTCCTTTAAGTGGATGCATATTCTGCTCGCGAACCACTCTACAATTACGGCGCTTACAAACAGCCAGAATACTCATGCAGCCTTAAAACTATGCGTATTGTGAACTCTATATGAGAACATTTTGTATCTTTACATTAGCGTTTTGATAGCATTTGTGCAAATTTTATATTAATGCAAGCATTCGTCGTGGTTACAAATGAAGCTGCAAAAGCTCGACGAGTCCTTTGAAAGTTCTGAGAATAAACCGTCAAGATCTACGTTCACCTCACCATCGTTTAAGCCCTAGAAGCATTGCAGAATTTATTGATTAACTGCATAGTCAACACGCGTGTACCAGTTTTCTGAAATCCCTTGCTATGACGGACGGCAAAGTAGAGAGTGCCGCGTTCTTCTGAATGAGCTTCAGTTGGTTTGTATGCTTCTATTGCTATAGGCGACAACGTCTGTGGCTGTCGTGCAACTTCTGGGCTCGGCTGAGGTAACGAGTGGACGTGATAGACGTCCGCAGTGGACGTGAACCGATGGCGACAAAAGTGGAAGAGAGAAGTATATAAAACAATAGAAGCTCATTGAATGAGTGATAATAAACACTTCATTTTGCCGTCCTTCTTAGCAGCGGAGCATTTGTGGATCTACAATGAATGTTCGGTTATATTGAATTTAAACTGAAAACCGTATGACTACTTTTTATTAGACTACATAATGAAAGTCACATTCGCACTTTGTCCAAATGTGCAGTCGGTGTGACATGAAATGCGTGCAGTGTAGCGCACATGGCCAAATGCGTAATTTGCGTAGTGTACAAGTAATCCGAAATAAGCATGCTCACCCGTTCATGATAGCCTTTTATGTTTTATTTGAGATCCTTTTTCTCGCTTAGCCATTGAAGCAGCACGTGAATTATTTTCATCGACGACAGATAGATAGCAACTTCCGCAGCGTGGTAATTGTTGGCGGCGGCGGCTGCGGTCCGTGTGGGTGAAGACATCATCACCAATATATTGACAAAATTATCGGTGGTGGCTGGGAAACGCGCGCTCTTAACGCTACTTCCCGTCATATCACTGTGGTATCAACGCCTGGTTGCGATGAGAACAATGAAAAAGACTGATCGGGTCGCGAGTGATGAATGCATGGATTGTGTCACTTCAGGGAAAAACCGAAAAAGCCGACGTCAAAGAAAACAAAAGCAAAAATAGCCTGCATCTGGTGACTACAGTAGGACCCCGCTATAGTAAACTCGGATATAGTAAAAGCTCTGATTTAGTAAACTGAAACTGATGTCCCAGTTCATCTTCCATAGGCAACTGTACATTTTTCCTCCTTTATAGGAAAGACGTTTTGGTAAAACTCGGTTATAGTAAAGTGCGCCTTGCAGCCGCGACGACTTCCACGATATGACATCGCCGCCCGTGCACTACCTAGAATGGCGAGGCAAATATTTTTTGTATTTGAAAACAGAGAAATAACACAGTGTTCGTTTAAATGGCTTTACCACCTTGCTTGGCAGCGTTTGGAAGAAGCCTACCTTACGAAGGCCTTGAAGTCGTGAGGGAAAGCACGCTGCTCGTAGGGGGAAAAAAAAAAAGTAAAGCTCTCTATAAACATGGAAAGGAGGTGGCGTGGTCCATTCAGAAAGTAAAGGAGAGTAAAAGCGTAGCAATAAATAGGGAAGGGAAAGAAATGGCCGAACATTCACTGCACTGTGTAGCACGAAGCATGAGCAGCGGAGGAAAAAGTGGAGATGCAGTGAGTGTGGTCTTACAACGCTTGACTGCCACGCGCATTTATCATTTACTGCCTTTAAAAAAATAATCAAAAACAGTAAAAAGTGGCCCCATCTTCATCCAAGGCTTTGGTTTTCATACAAAAGCGAACTTAGTTGAATTTTTAGCCACGTTGCCCTCATGCTTGAGAGGTACTTCCACAAGATGTAAAAAATGTTTATAACAAAAGAAGAAAAAAAAATGCTCGAAGAGATGATAAAACTGAGATGGAAGGTATTTCAGAGATTTCTTTTTTTTCAAAAGCAACAAGACGTTTTCAGTAAGTAGCCATTTAATTACCAGAAAGCATCTTCAGGACCATGCAATCAACAACAACCTACATAGTAAGGACCCTGATATAGTCAATATTTTTACTAGTCCCGGTGACTTTACAATAAAGGGATTCTACTGAATACTGACTCTGCTGATGGCGCAAACTTCATTACTCGCCATGTTATCCGTTGTTCGCATTTAATGGAATAGTTAAAAATAGAATATTTAAAAGCCACTTCTATTGCATTCGTATCTGCGTCTTTGTACTGTCTCTGCTTTTCTTGCGTTGAAAATTTTATCAAGTGCGTTACGGGATGATACCATTCGCGCACTAGGTCCACAAAAGTCATGAATAACCGTCCAGCAATTCTTTCTTGGCGCCTCTATCTTGTCGGCTGTTTTTTCTAGCATAGAGCACATCTGATCTGCGCTGCTGTAATCGCTCAATGTAACATTCCGGCTGCTCAAAGCGTTGCGCCATCGGCGTACTTGCTCTGAGAAACAGGGCCAGCCTTCATACCCGTGCTTATTACTTGTCTCGCTTCGCTACAATAAAATGACACACACAAAAAAGTGATTATAAAAATAAATATATATATATATATATATATATATATATATATATTAGATTGGGATAGGCGAGGGAAATCAGTTCCATATAGCTGGTAACCATATTGTGCACCGCTAGCACTTTTTCTTTTGTAATAAATCGATTGGTTAGTTCTTGATCTAAATGACTAAATAGTAACATAAACATTCGGCTATAAAAAGGGATTCGCTAAATTTGAGAGCGGTCATATTAATGTTCGGAGATTCCTTCCAAAATGAGGAGCTGAAATGTTTGTTAAGAAAGAGTGAATTTAAATCCCATTCTTTTCCTTCCTGTTCTGCGTGAAAGTACGCGATACGTGCTGGTTCTGCTTGAGTCCATAAACCTGCGACTGGCACTGGAAGGAAATCTTTTCGTCCCCTCTTTTTCTACTTGCAGCCTGGAGCTAACGTGACCAACGGCGCCCAAGGTGTCTTCACTGTGAGCGGTCAGCTAGAACGGGTGAGTATGAATATGTAGAAAAGGACACATTCGCTAAACGACAATTTCTTTCACCCTACACGCCCAGGAAGGGCTTTGAAAGAGCACTTAAAAAGGCTTTCTGACAAACACTCAAAAATTGCAGAAACACAGACGCAGACAATAATGTTTGACGACTAATTCCTGCAGCAGGCACCAAGTACATCTTCCGAACAAGTTGAAGTTAACGCTTGTGTCAAGAATCGTTTTCTCGCGTTATGAATGTTCCCATTATTATAAGCTCTAAATTACATTCTGCTTCTGTTTGGCAATCCATCAAATAGGCGTACTCGCGGAAGGCAGATGGGCTGAGTGTCATGTCCTAACAGTAATATGGCTTGTTGATGCAAAGTTGACTGGCACCAAGGGCACAAAGTCATTGAGACGAACAGCACTAGCATTAGTGCCAGTCATGCTAGCGTCATGCACAAACAGCGCGAGTGCTCGTTCTGATGTGTACTTCATCTCCTGTCGCGTTTATTTTGCTACGTTTATGCTTTCATATAAACACAGCACAGCTACGGACGAGGGAGGGGGGGGGGGGGGGTGACTTTAAGTGATGCGCAATGATTCAGTACAGGCTAAGAAAAAACATGGAAACGTGAGGAGTTGGGTGCGCTCTATATGTTGGTAAGAGTATTAGATAAGTGGCTAGCGAAACAACGCTGAAATAATTTTCTAATGATATAGCGTTAAGGGCTAAAGTTAGCAGAAAATTCGGCGTAGTTGGCAGGACGTCGCCAAAGTCCGGATTGGTTGAGAGGATAGTGACGTCACTACCAGATGACCTCGCACGGTCAATTCAAACGCCCCACAATGATCACACAGTGCAACAGTGATGACGTCACTTTTCGGCATAGAGGGCCGTAACATCATGTCGTAACTTTAATGTAACATAATCTTCAAGCAGGGCTTTTGAAGGAAACACCAAAGGAAAAAAGGAAAAACAGAAGTGAATACGTCTAAAAGAAAATTTGTCGATCCGGCACTCGAAACGCGGCCCCTTAGATGTTGAGATGGCGGCGGGTACTAACCCACTGAGAACGTTTGTTCGTTTGTTCAGTGCGATCGTTTAGGGGCTTTAAGCGTATACCTTACGCCGCATAGTTAGAAGCACGGAATAAAAACTAAAATCAATTAAAAAATACATAAAAACGAAGTCCGTTTTTCGAAGTGGCATGGAAAAAGACGCCATGTCTCTATAATTTCATAGTCTTAATATTAAGCTTATGAGTCCCCCAGTTTTTCTTCTCCACGAATCCTCATCCTCTAAGCTTTTGTCTATCACTACACTACTTGCGTCTAAGTGGTCGCAATGACAATCTTCCTTTTTATGAAAAGACTTCACTTGTGATGCGCTGAGATAGACGAATAGCGTTAATGAGTTTATTGGTTGGTAAAGAATAACGAATCGGTGGCGGTGATGCCGAGGGTCATTTGAACGCAGGTAGGCACTCGCAAGGACGTATGTTTCCCCACGGATGCCGTTTAGTTCACGGATTTGCTAGAGCCTTACCGGCCTATACACCCGCCGCAATTCGTGATTATTACTAGTGGCCACATTCTTTTAAAAAGTGGTATAGTGCTACAGGTCATTTTTAAGCACAGGTTTTAAAATATTGAAATCGGTAAAGAGATCTTGTATTACCGTTGCATAATTCCGTCTGGCAACGAATCGAATGATCAAGAGGCCGCCAGATTTTCCCATTTCCCTTCTCTCTTAAAAAGGATTTTCAACACCGCACGAGTTTGCCGAAGTTAGTAAAGACTCTCTCTCGAAAACATCAACATTAAAGTTTTATTTCTCTTAAGGAGCAAATGGATCTCAATTTGCTGCAGGTCGCGGCGTGGGCTGCTATGGCTTGCATTCTGTGTTATTTGCATGCTCACAATATAAAGCAATAAAGGGGGATATGCAGCTTCATCATTCTTAATTACCTAGGAGCAGTATTTTTTCGCCGACTTTCAGTATCATCTTTCTCACTTGGAAACAGTCGATTTTAAATAAAATGTACTGGAGCGCTCACTGTTAAGCACTGTTGTTTTTTATAAGCTATATATACACATAATAGGCAAAATAAAATAAATTCGACTGGGACTGCTCCTGTTCACTGTGTGCACAAGAGGAGAATTTTTTTAAAGTTAATAATTAACCAGGTTGTACTACGGGTACACGATAACTTAGGAACATCGCACGAAACCTTACGCATGTCCAAGCCTTCGTACCTTTGAGATACGAAAGCTTCTTTGATCTTTATGTGGCAGCTCCGCTGAATTTGGGTATAGAGACAAAAAGAGCATTCTAATTGAAAAGAAAGATATATTGCACACTTGATGATAATGCGGAGATTTCACTTACGTTAAACTACACCGCAGCTAAGTTTACAGGTGGCATGCGTCGTTTCAGTGACAGCTAATCTCACTTTAAATTGCCGCAAGAGACACCGGATCTTTCATTTATTGTTGATGGTTTCCATAAATCGTTCTCCTTTCATAGCACATGCTGGAGGGAGGGGCGACGACTGTTGACGCTGCATTAAGGACAGAGAGAAAGAAGAGGGGGTACGTTACCAAGGAGATGAAAACTTTTAAGCTGTAAATACAGCAAATATACTGTACATAATCTGGTGTTAAATGCATATTGGTGGACAGCTTTGAATTTATGACAGCTGAAACCCCACTTATAACGTTTTTTTTTTTTTTTTTTTTTTTTTGGAACATAGCCTAAACCAGGAATCTCTGATGTTGCTTTTAAGCGCAAGAAGAAAGGGGCAGCTTTTTTTCCTGTAAAAGGTTTTCCTTGCGTACATAGGCCACTTTGTGTGCTCAGCTTTCGTTGGAGACGCGCAGCGGCTGGTCTTTTTTGTTGATGGCGGCAGCTACGTTGAATATTCAATAAAAAGAGTACGACTTAGAGTGAAGTACCGGGTCCGTTCAGTGCACGCCGCGCAGGAAAATCCGCCCTCTGTGGTTCACGATACATATCGAGAAATGTACTTGTTTCGCTTCACTGTGCGCATTCACTGATGAGCCGACGCCTGTTGTTCTATGTAGGAATCACGGCCAGACAACTCAACCGCTAAGAAGAAAGGCTGCCGAAAGAAAATCATGGTCGCGGCTGTGGGCTCCATCGTCGCTCTGCTGGTTCTGGCTGCAGTGGCTGCGGGCACCGTGTTCGGTCTGAACCTGACCGGCGATGACAGCCACCATGCCGAAGCGTCCACGGGAACGACAGCTCCACCAGTGCCGTGCGCAAGTGAAGAGTGCCAGTTCGTGTCCGATCTATACAACGCATCGCTGTCCCCCAAATACAAACCTTGCGACGACTTCTACAAGCACGTCTGCACTCGCTGGAAATTGGCACCGAGCTCCAAGCTGACCAGCGTCTTCCGCCAGCAGGATCGAAGAGTCCTGTTTTCAGTGATCGATGCTTTGCGCAACAAGTCTGTGCCCACCGGCTCCCAGACGGCCATTGAGAAGGCAGCCGGACTTTTCCAGACCTGCGCAGCCCTCCTTGAGGACGATCCACCGTCGGGTCAAGACACCTCGAAAGACATCATGGACTTCCTGCGCTCCCGAAGTGCAATCTTCGAGGCTGACTCGGTCGTCGATCCGGCTTACCTAATGCTGGACTTTGCCCTCAACTACGGCCTACCCACTCTGTTCGACGTTAGAGTGGATGCTGTCCCTGGTAACGATGAGCGTTTGTACCTGGTCCTGAGCATGCGACGATACCTTGCCTTGGGGCATCCGGCAAGCCAGAACGCTATCAAGAAACACTTACAGTGGCTAGGACTGGAGTACGAACAAATCCAACAGGTGGCTGCAACGATCAAGACCGTTGACGAGTTTCTTGTCAAGCTCGGCAATATGGCCTACGAAGACGATGCGCCAGACGCACGGAATAGGTCTGTGTTCTTGCTCCGAACAATGGAGAAAGCCATCACATTCAAGAAAGGGAACGTATGGAATGACTACATGCGAAACGTTACGGACAACCTGCTGCCTGAAGATCACTATGTAGCATTTCAAACTCGGTATCTGGTAACGTTTCTTGCACAGGCGTTTCAGAAAATTGATCCAAATCACTTGCGAATATGGATGATATTTGACGTGTCCCGTCAACTCAGGCAGATGGTTGATTCGAGCGGTTCTGCTTCTTCTGTTATGAACAGCCGCACTTTCCAGTGGGAATTACGCTGTCTGAAGTTTACCTCGCAAGTGATGCATAGTGCAGCTTACTCCGCCTTCTACCACACTGCTCTTACCAGTGAGACGATATCTAAGGCCCAAGACATGGTCTCTAACATCGCCGAGTCACTACACAGCAAGATTGCCAACTCATCTTGGGTAGAAGATGGTACTAAGCAAATAGCGATGCACAAGCTGGAGAAGATGAAGAAGATAGTTGGCTATCCTGAGGGTGCGGAAGACGAAGACGCTTTGAACAGGTCCTACGAAGAGTTCGCTAACTCTGGCCCTTCCTTCGTGCAAAACTGGCTTAGCGCCTCGCGATCCAAGACTAGGCAGGCGCTGAAGAGACTTTCGGAGAAGCCTTTCAAGAAGCGCATAAACGATGACATGTCTCTGGTGAACGCCATTTACAAGCCGCCCCTAAACGCCATGGTTGTGGGACTCGGGATACTGCTGCCGCCATTTTTCGGCACGGTCCCAGCCGTCGACTACGCATCGACGGGACACCTTGCCGCGCACGAGATGATGCACGCGTTTGACGTGTCCAATCGTCGGCGAGATGACAACAACGTCGAGCGAAACTGGTGGACCCCGGCTTCGGCAGTAGAGTACGATAAGCGTGTCATGTGCCTCCGCCAGTCTTACATGCCTCTGGAAGAAGACTTAATGGAGCCGGACGATGTCACTGATTCGGAGATTATGGCAGATTTCATCGGTCTCTCCGGGCTTTATGAAGCTTACCAGAAAGCGAAAGAAAAGCCCGGAGTGTCTGTGGAGCTTGAGGGATTGCCTGACGTTTCCGGTGATCAGTTGTTTTTCACCGCCTTTTGTTACAAGTGGTGTTCTAATTCACGTCAGACGGACCGGTATCCAGAGTTCAGTGTGAGGTGCAACATGCCTCTGATGAACATGCCCGAATTCTCGGCCGCTTTCAAATGCAACGCGACATCGAGGATGAATCCGAGTAAAAAGTGCACCTTCTGGTGAAAGAGTATGCGTGCCGTGCGAGGTATATCTGGAAAGTTCACCAGCAACAACTTTTGTGGTTGCATGCCTTATGGAAGGCTTACTTTTTTAATCTCTTGGTCTTTACTCACTTTAATGTGAGCGCGCGTTTGATACGTTTGTGTACAAGTGACTGCAGTGCGTTGAGCTGTGTGGCGCACAGACAAAGCCGCCAAGAACAAAAAAGTGTATGGACGGATAGAGTGGCGCTGTGTGAACATAGCAGTTGCGATTTGTTTTTGTGTGAACCGAATCTTTACTTGTACCTGCCGCCCTCAACCTTTTACGTGTGAGAAGTTAAGCTCTTCACCGCAAAGTTCATTGTTTTGAACTTACTGCTGTTTGTACAAACAAACATATTTTATCCGCTTACTTTGGACGAAGTGAAATAATCATAATCTGCGCTTGCTTGTTTACGACCAGTACGTAGGCTTTTTCTGAGTCCACGGGACGGCCAAGTCATCTTCACTACTGAATCGGTGCTAGTCAGCATGTAGTGTTCTGCTTCCTAAACAGCTGGTATACTTAACGGGGTAATATGTAGCAATACCTTTCCCGCAATGTTCCCCAGTTTGTGCAAATCGAGAGGTGCAGAGTTAGTGAGAATAAAAAGAAAGCTATAATACACATTCCTCATTGACGCGTGTTAAGCGCACATCAGAGTATTTATTCGCTCATAGCTTTAGTGACGTAGTAGCATTGCTTTGTTCGCTTGTTTTTTGAAGTGTACGTTTCTTTCGATTGCTTGTATGTTGTAGAGTAATGATTGCCATTTGTTCCAAGTGCCTTGTGTGGGGTGCCGACCACATTGTTGCGTGACAGTATTAATGGGCATTTTGTTGGCTCACAAAGACTACATTTGTGTTTGCGTCACGAGCTTGGGTTACAACTCTTCATATCACTTTACCTGCCACTTGCTACAGCGCGATCATATTTGTTTTGTACTCAAACCGAAGGGTTGCTTACATGTGCGTGTTTTTTTTTTTGTTTTTTTTTTTTAGTAATTGTGACCTTCGTTGGTGAAGTTAGAGTTGACACTCACCAGCGAGGCATCGAATCATCAGTTCGTACGCGGTAGGACTGGCCAGTGGTTGATCCATCCGGATAACAGACAGCTTTTGCGAACTTGGTGCATGATTCGCTGACTGAACTGTTACTAACCAGAACGCAGTACGGCTTCAGACAAAGGAGTGTAGACAATAGTTCATTAAATGAGCCCGTGGTTCTATTCTTAGAACCCCTCTCTTAAAGGGCTGTTCTTCTGTTGTTAGGGAGAAAGCTACGGTTACGTGTCACGCTCTGTTCCAGTATTCTGAAACGCTGTTGTCCATTTTGGATAAGTGCGACAAATCGCACTCGTTGTCTAAGAAAGAGATATCATTCACTGACCAGTTTTTTTTACTTGGAGCGTGGCTTTTGGCATTTGGCGCCAGTGGCCCACGGATTCCTTTGCCACTCTAGCGGTTGCTCTCATTGACTTTTTAACTAACACGTAGTGCAAATCACCTGTTAGTTTTGCATTTTGTCCTGGAAATGAATGCAGCGGCAAAGGCAGCCGCTGAGTCACGAATACTGGGATCAGATGCGAATAGGCGCGTTCCAGCTTTAACGATGCTCTTAATTTTTCTATTTTATCGGCGTGGTGCATTCTCATTTGTGTTTTGGCCGTGGATGGAAATGCAGGTTGAGAAACTTTTTGATGTGTACAAATATCCTGACTCATTACATGCGCTCCTGCAACAATGTCCCGCCAAGACGCTTTCGCATATCACTTGTTACAGTGTCATTGTTTCATGCTCTAACAGAGTGGAGTGAGCGCACACATTGTTACTTGTTTCGAGCACTCCTTAAACAGCCCTAAACTGCCGTTGTTTGCATCTGGGGATAGCAATAAGGTTAAGATTACTATGTGCCGCTTAAGGAGAGTATTTGAATGATTTCTCAGTGTGTTTTAGTTGCGCTGCGGCCTCTGTTCGCTGAGGTGTTCTGTAAAATCTGCCGACGTGGTTGGGTAACCCCGATACATTTACTCGTGAGTGTGCTAGGTATTTTCAGCCATAACCTCAAGGGTTCTTTATTACTTACGGATAATTGGAGCAGTGTGCATATTGCTCGAAGGCCGCGGCATCACGTAATATATTTCTCATTCTTACATCAAATAAATTGTTACATTCACTTCAGCTCAGCACTTGTTACTGTGTAACTTTCTCATTCACATGTCATGTACATTGAAGATGTTCCCGTCTCAATGCAAAGAAAATCTCAATAAACTCTCTACATTTGTTCAACTTCACATGTGTTTATTTTATTTTTGTTTTCGCATCTAACGACACTGTGGAGTAAAAAATGACGCTGAGTTCATCATGAAATATTGCCGCGATCTAGCATGGTCCTATACACGGCACTTAAACACAAACTTAGTCATTCGATCTGGGATGAGAAGTACGGTCTAGCATTGCAAATCTGATTGTGGGACGATTTCAGTATACGAAAGGAATTCGCTTGCGCCAACGACAAATAATGTTTGGAATTGACATTTCAATTATCTGCATAGTTATTACGAAAGTAGGATGTCCCACGACCGTAATTTTTCTCATCAGTGGTGTTTCTGAGCTTTCATTTTCTTAAGGCAAGTCTTCAAACTTCCAGAGCTCTTTTTTTCCATAATAAAACTAGCAACCCTAAGGAATTAAAACTCCATCTTCATGTATACACTTACCTCCGCGAAACGGTTGGAGTGTTCACTAACGCGAATTTAGGTAGTCATTTAGCCTTTAATTCTTTCCCTCAAAGCCTATTTGCATATTCTCTCGAACAAAGAAATTTTTGACAATCGCACTTTCTAACCGGAAGTGATCGATGAGCTCAACCTTTCGCATGCCGTAGGATTGAACCACAACAGTTAATATATTCACAGATGAACTTTCGGGGTGCGTTTGCTCTGCTTTTTAGCACAAATGCACGTCGTTGGTTTCTTTCGGCAGCCCTTACTCGGTGCGTACACAGGAAAATCATATTAAAGCACGTCTGTACCATGTATACATGCCTTGCACGTATCGTCACTTCCGGCCATATCAATCGCTAGCGGCCATGCCGCCGAACCATTCGTCCGTCCGCATGCGTCCGCCCCTTAGACCCATGACACCCGACCGCTGCCGAGACGCTTTGGATTGTTCCTACACTTTTGGACGCAATGCCTCCTCCTCCTCAGAGGAATGAGCCGTTCAATGCGAACTATTTCTCTGGACATGTTGGATCGGCACGCGTACGTTGTGAATAAATATTGTGGGTCACAGTTTAAGCATGGCTTGAACCTAGTGATAGAGCGAAAGCTGTGAGTGTGGCAGCGAAGTTTTCTGCGGACACCTGTATTTAATGTGCCGCCGTCACAACGTTCGAACGAACCTTCTGTCCAAGCAACTCGCTGTTGTAGTTCGCCTCTACAAACTACCGAGTTATCTGTATTTCCCTCCTTCTTCTTGTTTTTCTTATTTTCCTTCTCCTTCTTCTTTTGCGGTGCCACGCCGATGGCTTGAAAACCTAGCGCAGTGTAGCTCTAGCTATAAAAATTCCAAATCTGCGACGATATAGATCCGTAAACGCGGCAACTGAGTGTTGATACAACGATGGATACTGATGTGGTGCCTAAAGTGACTCACGGGGATGATATGAACTATTTAGTTTACCCCTATAGTTTGCTTTTAAGAAACGAAAAACATTCAAATCATTAGAGGTGCATAACTATTTCACCAGCGTGTGAGTGAGAAGCCTATCTGCGGTGCACCTACAAGGCGAAAAGGTGGTTGAACTCAGGTAGGTAGGCTCAAGGAACTGTACTGCCTGTTTCTCAGCGAACATACGCAAAAAAAAAATGACTATGGGAATTTATGCAAATCAGACATAAAACATGCTTCTGGCTGTGGCGGCAGCGCTTAGTGACATGAAAATTTCAGATTTTTGCGTAGGGCGTATGGTTGGTAGGTCACCTACATTAACATCTGACAGGCCAGCATCGAGAGTCGGCTTTGTCTCGGCAACTTCGCGGTAAAAAGGTAAAGGTCTGTCTGCCGGTGGACCGAGGTAATGTTCGGGTGTAAGCACACGACGTGCCGTGCTCATCCAGTACAGGATGAGCGAACGACCAGGGTATGCCTCGTCAGCTAATCGTCTCTCACCAATCTTAACGCGAGTGCTCGAGCCACTGTCGGCATGCACGGTAATCCAAGGCCTAGGATGTGTAAGATGTTACGGGCGACTAGCGCTATCCTGCCATCCCAAACAAGTCCCTATAAGGGACGCGAGTCTGTTCGCTACACGGCGCGGGATTGTCGCAATGCGTGCCACATAAAGGGTGAAAGCGCACGCTTGTGGCTTGACGACACTAACTTCCAGCTGTTTCTATACAGCTGCGTATTCTGAAAAGATGTTAAAAAAACAATGAAACTGTCATTGTTACGCACGAAGAGTGAAATGTCGTCCGCGTATGCAGATACAACGACCGTCTCCGGTCCTACTGATGGAAAACCTCGAATACGCCTGTCCGCGGCGACCCTATACGCAGCAGCGGGTCGAGCGAAGGTATGAAGAGTACCGGCGAGAGCGGGCGCTCCTGACGCACTCCCCGCGTAATCGGAAAGCTGCCGGCAATTTGGCCATTCAGCAGTAGTTCACTGCTAAGGTCTGAGTAAAGGTCGCGTAGGAGCTGGACGAATTCGTCAGGAAAAACAAATGAGCGGAGCACGGCGAACGAGTGACCATGTTAAATGCAGTCAAAGGCCTTCGCCTGATCCAAGGCAACGAAAGCTCCAGTGATCCATTTGACACAGGCGTATTTAAGACGTCTCTCGTCAGAGTCAGTAAAGCGAGTATTCGCTTTACTGACTCTGACGAGATCGTCGGAAGTGACGATCGTCCAGGTACCACACAGGACTGGTATGGGCTAACCAAATTCTGCAGGTTGATTCGCACCCTACGGACCAGAAATGTGACTACGAGTTTATAGTCGGCGTTAAGGAGGGTAATCGGTCGCCACGATGAGGGACTGGACGGCTGGCTTGGCGTCGTGTTCGAGGAAACAGGAGCTAACGTAAAGAAGGACCGATGATGTCAAAGGAAGTGGAATAAAAACCAGCTACAGAAATAAAGTTTATTGCAACTCCGGAAAGTAAGGATACATGCTATATATAATCTCCAACACTATATCAATGATATACAAGCTCCGACGTAGATTACGCCCATCAAAATCACTGTCTTCAGTCGACTGCTTTGCGCATGCTCTCGCAATCTCATTGTGGAAGACGTGTGCTAGTCTCTCGACAATGTTTAACAACTTCTGCAAAGAAATTCATGTCTGTCTCTTCGGAGATGGCTCTTATGCAGCGTCTACCTTTCTTTTTTCATCAATCACGCGCCTTTTATGTTAACAAAGTTCAAAGAATTTCGGCAAAATGAGATGAAGCACGAAGTGCGTTGCTGGAAAGGCATGATGCGTTCCATAGCGGGGCTTCTCATGAATGCTGGGAAAAAAATTCGAGAGCACTGCAGAATCTGCAGTGGAAAAATGCAGACGACTAAGAATTGCTGCTGTACACGGTACATCGCGTGCCCCTTGTTTATTTATTTATATAATAATTTATATAGCAAATACTGCCGGCCTGTGTTACAGGACTTAGACAAGAGTGGGGTACAGACATACTGAAAAAATTACGAGACACTTTGGCGACTAAAGTGGTGAAAGACGAAAGTCTGTGTGCCGCATTCTGCTATGCATTTGTTGCAATGTGGCGGTAAATGATGCTTCTAGTAAAGAGGGTGACTACTGGTTCACATTCCTCCCTCCCTTTATGGCATGGTACGTACAGTGGTTTTCAAAAATACACGGCCCACGGCTTCAGTCCGCGGAGCGGCTGCCAGGCCGCACCGCGGCGCTGCTATCTCTGCCCGTAACACGCCTTCGGACCTCTATGTGCGGCGTTCGTCCGTTTCGCCTTTCTTCCTCTATGGTTTCGCCGCTGCCGCTCGCTACGAAAGAGGACGTCTGGACTCTGGATGTTTGCATCACCGGTCACGGCGCGCGTTTGCAAATACTGGCGCCCTGATACCTTCCTCCAACATGCGTTCATCGCCGTACGTGCACCGAGACGCGAAAAACGAGTGTCGTGCCTCTCTCTCGCCGCGCTGTTATCGGACCTATGTCCACGGAGCGTTCAGATGCCGCGCTCTGCAGTGGCGAGACCTTGCTACTCAGTCCGCTTCTCTTGTGCAGTTGTGGCGAAACTCAGTATGGCTTTTTTAGAAAAGTCTGCTCTTCTCAGTGCAAACTCTTCGAAAGAAGAAGTACCAAGTTTAATGGGAACAAATGTTCTACCATTGGCCATTTTGTCTAGTGCAGTTGCACTTAACAAATCGGAGACCTTAAACGTCTGCTGTAAATTATGTCAGTGGGAATAAATTTGAACATTATGCTACATTTAATGCTATATCACTGGATAGCTTGTCAAGTATGACAACACTGTACTTATTGTGGGTATTAATGAGTTGTCACTAATTTGTAATTTGCGATTAATTATTTCGCTATACCTTCAAGTCATAAATTTTTGGATAGCTATGCAGAGTATAATTGCGCTGGACTAGCTAATTGTACTTTTCAATTAATCATCACTCTTTTGTTAATTGCAACTAAGTATGAAATATGCTACACCATGAAGTCGTGCATGGTTGGAAAACTTGTATGTAGTATTATAGCAAATAATGATTGGTAGGCGCTAAACTATTATCGCTAATTTGTTAATTGCGAATAAATATATATGTTGCACTACTACCTCAAGTTACGTATCATTAAATAGCTTATATCGAGTATTATTGCACAAAACTAATAATAGGCGTTAATTATTTCGTGCTAATTTGGTAATTGCGAATAAATGTATATGTTACACTAAAACCTCAAAATGCTTATCATTGGGCAGCTTATGTCGAGTATTATTGCATAGAACTAATAATATGGGTTAATTATTTATCACTAGTTTGTTAATTGCGATTAAATACATAATACACTACAACCTCAGCCTATATATCACTTGATAGCATGTGTTGAGTATCATTGCATAGATCTACTAGTAGGTGTTAATTACTTATTGCTTATTTGATAAATGCGATTAAATATATATGTTACGCTACAACCTGAATTTATATATCATTGGATAGCTTATGCCGAGTATTATTGCACAGAACTGATAATGGGTGTCACTTAATTATCGCTAAATTGTTAATTGCAATTAAACATTGAGTGCCATGCTAAATGTCCAAGTTATATACCTTGAATAGCTTACGTTGTGTATAATTGTACACTCTTAAAAAAAAGGTTGGTGAATTCACTAAGTAACTACTAACCCTTTACTTGTCCCATAGAACACTACTTTCTTAGTAACTCGAGGTAGTAAAAATACAGCTAGTGAAATTTACTACCTCAGGAACCTAGTGAACAGTACATAGCGCCAGTTAGTAGTAGGTTAGTGAACACCAACACCTTTGTGCATTATAGTTTGCCTTTGAAGGGTAGTGGAATATGCTACCTTCTAGGTAGTACGCAGTACTACCGCACCTAGAGATTCGTACTACATAGGTCGTAGTACTTATTACAACATATACCTATTTCTTATTATGGGTTACCATTGAAAAGGTTGTATAATGTGCAACCTTTTCTTTAGTATAAAATACTACATGGCCTAGAGGTTCTCACTACATAGCTCCTAGTGCTTACTGCGGCAGAAACCTAGTATCAATTGCTACCTGTATGGGGCCAATATATGCATCGATAGGTAAATTATTTCTGAAAATATTGAATATCCTAATAAAGATTTGTTAATTAAAATTATTGTATTATTCGTAATATGTGGTCAATTGTCATCGGCTTCTAGTTCGCTGCAACATTGAGCTGATCTACAAACAAGATGCTAACTAATTTTACCTTGTTCGCACCTGTCTTCAAGCAATGATGACGACAAAATTTCCGGACAACAAATACTCACTTTATTCGTATTTAAAGGCAGTGTGGCTATGCCCTTTTCAATGGCAGAAATCGCCCTGAGAGCTAATGGGCATAGTGGCGATGAGCTTCTTAGGCTGCATAAATGCCCTAGCACGGCGCAAACGTTTTCGTTGCGCGTTGAATGCTTGACAATAAATATCCAGTAGCTCTCAATGGCATGCGTGAGTCCCACGATGACGTCCAGCATTCGACCTTGATATCTTCAAACCCAGCATATATTGCGTCGGCGTCATCAGGGTTCATCCGGACGCGCTCCAATGCTGGGTAGATGTCCTAAAATGCAAGATTGAAAGTAATGAAATTAGAAGGCATAAATGAATTTATAGCAAATTTATACTTACTGGCCTCACCCGGAAATGTGACTTCCAATTCTTTCACAGCCATTCAGAGGCAAAAGTTCCGCCATTCAGTAGCAAAGTGATCTGCAAGTATTACAGACATGACATATTTTAAAACCACTTCTTCAATGTCAATAAAAGGGAGCAATAAAGACTTAGAACTTATGAAATTGATTTCTTTTTTCAAATAATGAATTCCGCAGTTTATTGAACGCGCCTAAATTCCCCAGAAAATTATTACCTTTATTTCATATATTCCGGTGCTTTCAGATTTACAGGCTGTTTTGTTTTTGCTAAACACAAAGCAACATTCATAGAATTATGATACCACACACAGATAAAAATTTTGGGATGGGTATTTTATACAAACATTTCCAGAAAAAAAAAAGATTTACAGCGCTAACAAATACACACACATAGGACAAGCACTGAATATCTTCTTTTTTTTCGAAACAGCACAATGAAACGTCTTCTTTGAAAAAAAAGAATTCTATATGCAGTACAAAAAATTGCTACACCTTGTCGTGAACTGGAAATGATTTAGTCAAGTAAAAACAATTGCTAGGCTAGTTGGTTCATTCCACAAAAATAAAAAAAAAAATAAATATAGATACGCAGATATACATTTTGGGATGGATATTTTATAGAATAATTTCCAGAAAAGGAGATATTCACAGCGCTAACAAATAGACACTCAAAAATACACACACAAAGAAAGGCGCTGACTCCATCTTCTGTTTCGAAAGGACACCAAAATGAAACTTCTTAAAAAAAAAACATCTGTATGCAGTTCAAAAACTTCCTACAACCTTGTCGCAAACTGGAAATGATTGAGTCAAGTAACACCAGATGCTAAGCTAGTAAGTGCATTTCACCAAAACGAAGCTTCTTCCAAAAATATAGATATCCTCCTGAGACCCGGGAATGCATTGGGTGCACAGATCTTTCTTTAACTTTCAGAATAAGTCAGTATGGTTACGAAGGTGAAAAGTGTTAAACGTTTTTTGAATAGCCCTGATAGTATCGGCTCAGTGCGATGTCCAATATATTGGACACTGGGATTCTACCCGTTCTTTTTTCACCAAACGCGTATGTATTTACATGCCACAGGTAATGCTCTCAAACTCGTGTGCAATTTTTTTATTAACTTCTAAGGTAAAATGGTGAAAAAGAACGTAAAAGCGAGCCTTCGTCTGCTCAAAAAAAAAAAAAGTCTTTCGCTTGCTTCTTTGCTTTCTGTGGGCAATTT
Organism: Amblyomma maculatum; assembly: GCA_023969395.1. NCBI lineage: Eukaryota > Metazoa > Arthropoda > Arachnida > Ixodida > Ixodidae > Amblyomma > Amblyomma maculatum. The sequence goes on along the minus strand of JAJIZL010000121.1, from coordinate 689,486 downwards.
CAAAACATCTTCTGTCCTTTGTGATGCAGAAGAAGAGCGGGCATTTGGTGCAAAAGAACATTGTTTTATATTACAAAATTATAAAATTTTAAATTTATAATTTATGATGCTATAATTTATAAATTTTAATTTTTAATTAATATTATAAATTATAAAAATATAAACTTGCGTCAGCTGTCTCATCAGACATGCGAGGCCGGTCTGCTACACAACAAATAGAGGCGATTTTATCCGCAAGCCGCTAAATAACAACAATACTCGTCTACTATTCATAACAAGGCCGTGGCAAAAGCGCGGTCAAAATGACCGGGTTGAGTCCCAGCGTCCAACACATTGGACACACGAAATCAAAGGACGCATGAATAAAAGTAAGCGCTTGAACAGTTTAAATTTCTTATTCTGCACATTCGCTGTTGTATTACCTTTAATATAAAATCAAACATATGCTTTGAAAGCAGGTAGAAATACGAGAAAAAGGACTTATTTCGCCGACAGGTGCCATCAAACGCCGCGTCGCTGAATGTCGCCCTTTTGAAAAGTTTTGGCGGGAATTTGAACAATGAGTTTTCATCTATGTTGCATAGATGGCGCTAGCAGGTGTCCAATATGTTGGACTGCAGGGTTTTATAAGGATGAATGCCTTGGCATAGGAGTGCTGTCTGATTACTTAGTGTCCAATATATTGGACAAATCCCCATAGCCGGGTCTCAGGAGGATATAAACACACAGATATAAATTTTGGGATGGATATTTTATACAATCATTTCCAGAAAAGGAAAGGTTCACAACGGTAAAAAATACACACTCACAAATAGACACACACAGGACAGGCGCTGACTCTAAACTTAAAACAAAACAAACATACGTTTCATTTTGCTGTCGTATCGAAAAAAAAAAATAGTTGGAGTCGGCGCCTATTCTATGAGTGCGTACTTGCTAGCGCTGTGAATCTTTCCTTTTCTGTGAAATGCACCAACTAGCCCAGCAATTGGTTTCACTTGACTAAATCATTTCCAGTTTGTGACAAGGCTGTAGGAATGTTTTGGACTGCGTACAGATTACAGAAACATATTTCTAAAGACGCGGGTAGCTCGAGCAGATGCATTAGAATCCAATAATTGTATACAAAAAAAAGCAGAAAAAACTCAGCTCATACGGTTTTGATGTTTGTGACCAAGTTATATGTTCCCGACAAATAACAAAAATGTCAACAAAAGTTTGAATTTACTACAAACCTACAGTTTGCTACAAAAAATTCTAGGACTGCGGGTGCCAAAAAATAACAAAATGTCCACAACGTTTGGCTTTACTACAAACCTACAAATTACTACAAAAATACGATAGAACTGCGATGTAATCACGTACAAAAAAAAATCATGATTTAGTGCAATCCTGATTTCAAAAAAATAAAAAAAAGGACACATTGCTTCCTTCGCACGAGGCATAATTTTTACTGTGTCAGGTTCGTTTTACTTTCAGCGGTGTTTATGCTCAACAAAAACAGGATTTTCACAGGACAAAGAAAGGCGACAACAGGACATGTGCTACTGTCCTCTCAAAACATGTCGTTTCGTTGAGCATAATGTCTGTAGCAAATGGTTCTACAGCTTGATCTGTTCAATTTCACTTCAACAGAGTTGGCATTATTTCTACGGCATTTACGTCTTGTCAGGATCAGGAAACACTCGGCAACAATTTACTAACAATGGCGATAAAAAATTACTTTTGCAATACTCAGGTCTTTGCATTCCAAGCAATGAAGATGAAAACGGGCAACTTACCTCGAAGCGCACGTTCTCTGCACCATCCCTAAATCGCCATCCAGCAAAGCATTTATCATCAGATCTTCCTGCCGATGCTGCCCGCTGGCTTGAATAACTCTCTTTCGGTCTTTTCAAATCACTAGACATGGGCGAAGAACACAGCGCCTCGGCGTCACTCTTCCCGCCAAAATCAGTATCGGTGGCAGACGGCGAGCACCTCGAAGCAGAGCGAATGAAAATAAGCCAGTCTAACAAGTCGATGCTGGCCCAATGCGCGGCAAACGAGCGGCGGCGCTGCTGTCAAAAACGATGGGATCCTGGAGTCGATGTCTGCAAGAGCAACATTTACGTAGTGCTTGATGTGTGGACTTTCCGATGGTGCTCATGAACTTTAATATGTGGACCAGGACACGCAGACGTTTACGAAAGTGTGATACTCGACAACCACCATTCCACCAGCACTACGACGACGCTCCCGTCCACAGCGCGCAGTTTCGCGCAGCGGAAAGCATGCGTAAAGTGAGAGGAGAATATGCCCGAGTATTAGCCATAGAGTTAATACAAAGACTCTAGAGGGAAAGCTGGGCAGGGAAACGAGCTGCTCACTGGTTAGCCGCCATCATCAAATTTATCATTGTGGCCAGCACAGTTTCTGCTCACTGCGTCAAAAATGAACAAAGGTTTGAACAAAAGTTTTAAAAACCGCTGCCGATAACACAACTGTAGGAAATTTCTATACATTGTTTTCAAGTTTCAAGCATATTATATAATCTTTCAGGCACCTTCTTGGCCATAAAGGAATGATGTAGAACAATTGGAAACCATGTTTGCCATGTTTGCGAGCAGACGTAGCAGATCAACAGTAAAGACACACGAGCACCCTTTGACATTTACTGTATGCAGCACTAGCCATCCCGGATAGACCAAGGGCCGTTGCTGTGGAATTCGTCACTGTTTTTTTCTTTAATATACTGTGGTCGTCGTCTTGTGCCAAAGCAAATTTCTAACATATTTTCAGGTGATCGGGCACAGAGGAGATGCATGTGCGCTCGACGGACGAAATGCATGCGAAGCGCGAAACAATCGCAGAGATAGCCGGCCTTGCGATAACAACTAAGAAGAATCAGGACACATATGTGATGTTACAGTAGGTACGCGAAGCAAAATATCACAAGAAATGCTCCACACGCGACGATTCTGCCGTTGTTTACAGCACCTACTGAACAGTAGCCGCCCGCCGTCGGTTAACTGCACGCCGCCATATTCCCACGATCTAAGTTGCCAGCTTCAAACCATCTTCATGTGCCAGATTTAGCAAGTGAAATTCATCTGGCAACCAATGAACAGTGGGATAATGGCGGCAATCACGCGGTCACCCATCGAATGCATTGGGTGAACGGGCAGCTTTCCCTCTAGAGTCTTTGTATTAACTCTATGACTGAGAAGGCCGTAAGAAAGAGCGCGCGCCCTCTCCCTCGAGACAGGCCGTGCTCTTGCACGCCGGACGCCACTGACCGCCGCTGGTGGCACTGCAGTTACGTTTACTAGGACCACGTGCGCGTCCGCAAAGGGAAGCCAAGGCTTGGCGCGCCGTGCAGTCTGCACATTCTTGCAATTTTTCCCTCTAACTTTCAGTTCTGCCTTTCATCACAGCAACTAAGACATCTCAGCTCTTCAAAAGCACCATGTGCAGTTCGAAATGGCCAGGAAAAAGACCAACTCGCACTGTTTTGCTCGGAGATGCCGAACCTCGGCTATCCGGGTGCTCCAGTCACCTTTGTTTGTTGCTCCGTGGGACAACAAACATCGCAGAAAGTGGAAACGAAGCTTGTGAAGGCAGGAAAAGCCTCTCACAGAAACATCGACAGTGTGTGAGCATCATTTCGAGCCGCATCTCATCCTGCTGCGTGACTACGCACATATATACTCAACGGCAGAAGTGAGGATATACCGTGTGAAAAGCCATCACTGGCACCTGATGTGGTGCCTATACACTCTTGCCGGGTTGTCCGGCATATATTACCGTCAAACCCGTGAAGCCAAGGCTGGATGTGGGCAATATTGATGTTGCGGAGAGTTGTGCTTAGTGCAGCTTCTTGCTATTAAGCTTGTGATACCAAACGATAGCCGACATATTTTATACCGCGTTTCCAAGCTAACTTCAGCCAAGGGTTAAAAATAAACCATTTGAGATGGGCCAAAGAAACCACTTGCTGACAGCCACCTGGCGCACCAGGTCTGAACAAAAGGAAGACTTCGGGGAAGAAAGCTTCGACTGTTTGCGTGATCTCGAATACTACCACTGGATCAATAAAGCAGACAGCTGAGAATAAATTAAATTGAATTCCGCGTAGTCATGGTATGCCTTTGGACCTCTAGCTGGTACATTTATTTAATCATTTATTCATCCTTCATATCATACCCTACTGATGCCTTAAGACAATAAATATCGATAAAAAAACGGTGCAGGCAATTTTTCATTTTGCAATTCTAATTTACTAAGAATTTTTTTCAAATAAATGTGATTTGCAAAGTTGGGGAGGCCCTTCTGAAACCCTCATTTCATTAATTCCCGATAAAGAAAACCTCACGTGCATAGTTTTTCCCACCTCTTTAGAAAGCCCGCGAAATAAAAAAAAAATATCACGTGACTGACGCATTCATGCGCTATGATATTGTGGTGCTCTCAACCGTGCATGGTTTGAGTGACAGAAATTAGTGGCGGCTGTGACTCAACAGCCCAGTCTCAGTACAGGCTGATAATTTTTGTATTTCGCGGGCTTTCTTTAGAGCTTGGAAAAACGATCAGGCTTTCTTTATCGCAAATAAACGAAATGGAGCTTATCATAGGAGGTCGAAAGCTTCTATGAAGATGTAGAATCGGCAATGCAAAAAGTAAAGACGCAGTGTACTGTACTAATGGGCGACTTCAATGCCAAGGTAGGGAAAAAACAGGCAGGAGACAAGGCAGTAGGTGACTATGGCATTGGTTCTAGGAATAGCAGGGGGGAGTTACTAGTTGAGTTTGCAGAGCGCAATAACTTACGAATCATGAATACCTTCTTCAGAAACGGAAGAACCGGAAATGGAAATGGAAAAGTCCTAACGGAGAGACTAAAAATGAAATCGACTTCATAATGTGTTCAACCCCCGCCATTATGCAAGATGTAGAGGTAACCGGGAAAGTGCGATGCAGTGACCACAGGATGGTGAGGTCCCGAATTAGCCTAAATCTGAAGAAGGAACGCAACAGATTAGTAAGAAAGAAACCCATCAACGAATTAGCGGTGATGGGGAGGGCAGAAGAGTTCAGGATTTCGCTACAGAATAGGTATTCAGCTCCAACTGAGGATGGCGACATTACCCTAGAGGCAAGGAACAATAATTTCAGAGATATCATTACTGAGTGCGCGGTAGAAGTAGGCGGTAGGATAGTTAGAGAGGATACCGGTAAGCTGTCTAAGGAGACGAAAGATTTGATTAAGAAACGCTAGAGTATGAAAGTTTCCAATCCAACAGATCAGATCGAATTGGCCGAGATATCAAAGCTAATCAATAAGCGCAAGGTGGCCGATATAAGGAAGTATAACATGGAGAAAATTGATCACGCTGTAAAGAACGGGGGAAGCCTTAAAGCGGTAAAAAAGAAATTGGGCATAGGCAAAAACCAGATGTATGCGATAAGGGACAAGGCGGGCAACGTCATCACTAATATGGAAAAGATAGTCAAAGTAGCCGAAGAGTTCTATACAGATCTCTACCGTAGCCAAAGTAGTCAGGACCGTAATGAGATTGGCGGTAGGGAAAAACAGTCAGACGTTCCACCAGTGACGAACGACGAGGTCAAGAAAGCACTAGAAACTATTAAAAGGGGGAAATCAGCTGGAGAGGATCAGATAACTACAGATTTGCTGAAGGACAGGGGGGATATCGTGCTAGAAAAACTGGCCACCCTGTATACGCAGTGCCTGGTGTCATCGACGGTACCGGAACCATGGAAGAATGCAAACATTATACTCATTCACAAGAAAGGGGACTCTAAGGACCTTAAATATTACAGACCAATCAGCTTACTGTCTGTTACGTATAAGGTATTTACTAAGGTAATCGCTAATAGAATCAGGACAACCTTAGACTGCAATCAAGCAAAGGATCAAGCAGGGTTTCGGAAACGGTACTCTACTATCGATCATATCCATACCATCAATCAGGTGATAGAAAAATGCTCGGAATATAACCAGCCCTTATACATAGCATTCATTGATTACGAAAAAGCATTTGACTCAGTTGAAACCTCGGCGGTGATGCAGGCATTGCGAAATCAGGGGGTAGACGAGCCGTACGTGAAAGTGCTGGAAGATTTATATAGTGGCTGCACAGCAACCATAGTTCTGCATAAAGAAAGTAACAAAATTCCCATAAAGAAAGGTGTTAGGCAAGGAGACACAATC
>JAJIZL010000121.1:661617-673528 GCA_023969395.1 Amblyomma maculatum | reverse complement strand
TATGTATGTATGTATGTATGTATGTATGTATGTATGTATGTATGTATCCAATAAATTCTGCTTGTTACGGTAAATAAGCGGGAAAGCTGCGCTATGCAGCTGAACAGAAGCAATTACGCAGTCGCAAACATCCCAGTAGTACGAAAAACTAGGATGTTTGAATTCTTTGACCAGAACGGGCCCTTAATAACGAACTGGGAAGCAACAGAAAACAAACTCGTCGGGAAAACCACGGACATCTCTTGGCTGGTGATACGCTGCAAGTGGAGATGCGCCTCAACCTGCAGTAGCCAGGCACGAGGGCTGTTGGACCAAAATAAGGTTGAAACGCAGCCAACTAAGTGCCGTTATGCCGAGCATCCTGGGGCGGGTCGTCGGTTGTACGAGGGGTGAAAGAGCTAGCGGAATCCATGTAGGAAGGCGGGGTTGCGTGGTCGATGCCGGGTCACCAAATATGTCGGAACTAAGACGAGGATTAACTAGCTCCGACAGCGTTCGGGTTTGAACTGTTTTTTTCTTGCGCTGCTCGCACTCAGGCGCCTAGTGCCAACCTCTTCTTCTTTTTCCAGCGTCGTGCCATAGCTTGCACTAAGAGCGCTGTGCGAGGGGCGCTACAGATCCTTGTAATCTTAGGGAAGCCAAGGTTCTGGGCCTTAGAATTCAGCTTCTACAAAAAATTTGTGATGGCGATATTGACATCCCCAGGGGACCAAAAGCTGAGTTCAGAGCTATGAGTCTTCAGCATACGGCCTTTGCACCTTTTCAGTTACGGCTGCAGACACTTGCAAAAGTGACTTCGCATTTACAGTTCATTTTCTTTTGCTCCCTTTATTTCCCTTCTTAAGCGCAAGGCGGCCAACTGGGCTCTCCCTAGTTCAAGGTAACGCCTTTCCCATTCTTCTCTATCTCTCTCCTAAATTATGCTCGGAGTCACACGTGCAAAAGAAGAATCGCATGCCATTCCTGTCACCGACGACGAAGACGAAGCCTTCAGTAACCAGCAGCGGTTCCACGGGATTAAACAGGTAACCAGGCGGGTACGTTTTCCACGTATCCTGCTGCATCATGCAGTGAAAATTATAGCGTGGGTGCTAGATAACCAATTCTAATTATGACTATTAGGAGTGGTACAAAGATAATGTTTATTATTAGCTGTATGTTAATCGCCTGCTGCTAGTAGCACCAAAAGAGCCCTCAACATCTGTGCGTATTCATACCGCGGGATCCTTTCATAGGCAGTGCTTAGCTGAAGCAAGTCAGTAACGCCATGCCTCAATTCTACATCTTTAAAAAAACTTGTTATTCGAGTATTATAAGGAAATTGTTCATTCGAGTGCCTTGTCTATGACGACAGGGAGGACGTTAGCGGATTCCGACCGCATGAACCTCTTTTAGCTCTCACAAAATATCCGGTAGCGGCCAATAGCTTTAAATCATTTTTTGGATTACCGGCTCCAGCGATATACTCTCGGTTTTCTTTTCCTTCGACACAGTTGTGTGTCTGCAGTTGCTTGAATAATTCTCTGCGGAGATATCTGCCCGCAGCGAGGTCATCCAATGGTGTACAGGTGAGCATTAGGCACTCCGAAGCGGTTGCTGTTCCGTGGTAGACATGCGTTCTGTGTGGTCGCACGGTTCAGGCGATTCTTGCGGGTGGGTGCGCACAGATATTGTGTGCGTCATAATGCGCAATGTGGAGGATGGGAATGTGGGCGCTGATAATGTGTAGGCGCCAGCCAGTCTGACACTGAAATTACTTGCATCAGAAGCTCCTTTTAACTCGTCATCTCAGATCTCCAGATAATCAGAATGTGGGCGCTGATAATGTGTAGGCGCCAGCCAGTCTGACACTGAAATTACTTGCATCAGAAGCTCCTTTTAACTCGTCATCTCAGATCTCCAGATAATCGCAATGCTTTATTTTAGAGTGCAGCAGCTCTTTTGCGCCTATGCCTCGAATGCTCATTGTCGTCTTCGACGTGGTAGTCAGCGTACCTCACCCTGCCAGCCGCTGCAGGTACTATAGTAGAACAAAACTCGCCACAGCTAGGTCATGCCTGGCAGGTGGTAGAGTGGGAAGATGGAAATCCCCTCCCTTCGCTCCGCATTGAAGGGACTGATAAAGAGGGTTAGAGACAACGGGTGGCTAATGGTTTGGGCTGTGAGGCGTGAGAGAAGGGATGGACAACTCAGCAGCCTTCAAATGGGAAGGTGAGAGTCGAATCGAGCCAGAGATCCATTGTAATATCAGTCAGGCACTCTTCGTCTACTTCCCTCAAGGATGTTCGGACGGCTTGATCAAAGCGAAGCTTTATATGTCTCTGTCGGGCGCTGTTTTACGTAATGTCATGGCTACGTATGTGGGATGAAATAATAGAGTTGTAGTTAAACGAGTAGCATTGAACTTGTAGGCGAACATGGATTCGAAAGAGGGGCCGTATGTGATAGCCATTGACACAGTTGTGTCATGTTAAAGGTGGAGCGTAAGGGTGACCAACATCTTTCTGCGCTAAAATGGGTTTACGGTGAAGAAAAACGCACTCACGTCACCGATGCACATATCGAGGCTAGGTCGACGAGGCATGCCACTGGTATCAACAGGTGTCATGGCAACTTCTCCTTCACAGCGATCAAAGATTGGGAAAAGTTTTAGTGCTAAATTAAGGATGATTATGTGGGGAAACTCAAAGTAAGCTCTAACTCTACATATACACAAATAAGCGCGTCTCAAATTATTTAAATCATGTTGTGTGCTGATTGATAAGTGTCTTGCTCTCAAATCTCTCATTACAGAGTACTCAAATCTTCCGGCAATTTTCGACGTTTTTTTATGTATTCTGTGGTTGGAAGAGAGCAATTATCCTCATCGGAATTCAAATATTTATAACGCACTCCAAGTGCTATACTCGGGCTTTTGCTCACCTCACCTCTTCGTTCTCTGCGTACCGTCTTGTCGTGGGCCGTGCAGTTGGATGCTATAACCTGGCTCTACGATACTATCCGCAAGCCTCAATATCAGAAGCGTACTTTTCGCATATTTCGGCCCTCAGAGCAGGTACGATACAACGTTTTATTGCGCTAGAAATACTGCGCCAGATTTAAGCCCGTCGCGTCGTCCCGGGAAGGGCCACCTTTGACTTTGAACAGCCGCGAAGAAGTAGAAGTAGTAGTAGAAGAAGAAGTAGCAGAAGGAGAGGAAGACAATGACGACGAAGAAGGAAAGAAAAAGAAGAAAAGAACGCTCGATCACCGGCAGGTAATGCTTTCGCTCCATATTAGGTTCAGCAGCGTTGAACCCTTTTCATTTATATGTGGGCTGGTAGCTTACGCTCTCGGGCATGGAGGAAGGAAAGAACTTAGGAGAGGCCCTGACGTCATTTTTTTTTGAAGCCGGCTCGCTCTCCTCCTCCTTTACCCTCCGCATTCTTTCTCCGCGACGCTCACGTACCTAGGGTCCTTAGCAACGCTGTTGCTAGTAGCCCGAGTTTTCATAGCAACAGCGTCGCCGTTGCTAATGGCCCGACTTGGCTAACCTTAAATTTTGACGTCACTTCCGGCACACTTTCTCCAATGCATTGGGAACTGCCCCTGGAGCGGATGGTATTACATATAAGATGCTCCAGAACCTTGACGACGAATCAATAACTGCCTTGACCAGTTATTATAATGACGTATGGAAGACCGGTACACTCCCGCAAGAATGGCGTCATGCTGACATAAATTTAATTCCGAAACCAGGCAAGCAGCTCGCCTTTCAGAATCTTCGACCCATATCCTTGACATCGTGTGTTGGGAAACTGATGGAGCATGTAGTACTCCGGCGGCTGCACCCACACTTGGAAACCAACATCTTCTTCCCTGACACCATGTTCGGGTTCCGGCCGCATTTCTCTACTCAGGATGTTCATCTTCAGCTTAAAGAGGAAGTGATCGATCATCCCGGCAGGACCCAGGCCCGTGCTGTCCTGGCCTTAGACCTGAAGGGGGCCTTTGACAACGCGTCGCACGATGCCATTTTGGAGGGACTAGCGAGTTCACATTGTGGTCAACGAACTTATGATTACGTTAGGGCTTTCCTCATGGATCGAACTGCTACCCTGGGTATCGGAGACGTACGCTCTGAACCGATACGTTTCACTGGTCGAGGCGCCCCACAGGGTTCGGTGTTGTCGCCCACATTGTTCAACGTGGCGATGGCAGGACTTCCTCCGCTGCTGTCAAGAATTCCTAATCTGCATCATGCGCTCTATATGCTGACGACATCACGTTACGGATCACCAAAGGCTCTGACGGCCACATCCAAGACAGCCTTCAAGAAGCAATTGAGATGACACAGCAGTACGCAACTGAGTGCGGGCTTACATGCGCGGCTGAGAAATCAGAACTGCTTGTGATTCGTGCACGAGCGAGGACCCAAGTAGTCGATCGGGAAATCTACTTGCATCTCGAAGGAATTCCCATCCCTGGAGTGGATCGACTAAGGGTATTGGGCCTGTATCTGCAGAGCAACGGCAGAGCGACCTACACTATACAGCTGCTGAAGAAGCAATTCGCACAGGTAGCGCACTTGATCCGCCGTATTTCCAACAGACGTGGGGGGCTCAAGGAAAGGGATACCATGCGAATCGTGCAGGCGCTATTAATCAGCCGTATGACGTTTCACGCCCCTTATCACAAGTTCAATCGAACTGAACTCAATCATCTGAACATCTTTCTACGATCGGCAGTAAAGACAGCCCTCGGACTTCCCCCATACACCTCGACGCATCGCCTGCTTCAGCTTGGCCTCCACAACAGCGCAGAAGAGCTGATAGAAGCCCAAAGGAATGGCCAACTCACGCGCCTTCGAGACGCTAGGGTGGGCCGGACTGTTCTCCGTAGACTAGGCTACCCGGAGCCAACAATACCGCTGCAACAGAGGTACCATGCCATCTCGCCCAAACTGTCAGCTAAGATCAGGGTCGCGCCAGTCCCAAAGAATATGGACCCCGCACTCCACACTGGTCGTAGGACCGCTAGAGTCAACGCACTCCTGCGCCAGTACAGAGGTGTCCAAACTGTTTTATATGTCGACGCGGCGAGATATCCATCGGGCACAGACGCTATGGCACTAGCTGTTACGGACGCCAACGGCTCAGTTAAGATTACGGGCTCCGTTTGTGGTAGGAACTCGAGCACGACGGCTGAGGAGACTGCCATAGCGGTCGCACTCACCTTCATACACCACATGGACACATGTTACAAACATCCCACCGGTCCGACATACACAATAATCGCAGATTCACAAGCTCCGTGTCGCGCCTTCGAGAAGAATACATTATCTTTCGAGGCTTCACGCGTGCTCTCACCTATAAACTCTGATACCTTTCCCATTGTTAAAATTGTTTGGACTCCTGGTCACTCCTCCCTTCCTGGCAACGAGAGTGCGCACACGCTCGCCCGAGCAGCAACCCTCCGGGCGCTGTCAACGGAAGCGGAGGGGGAAGTAGACACAGAGGACGCCAGCACAGTTCCACAGTGTTACACCCACATTACACTATATTACCATATACAAAGAAGAACTCTGCCACCGCCGCACCCAACACTCAGCAAGGCCGAAGCTGTGGCATGGCGACAACTGCAGACTCACACGTATAAAAATTTGTACCACAAACATTTGTTCTTCCCCATCCGCTACCCAGATAAATGCCCCACCTGCCAACAACACCGACCTACACTATATCATTCTGTTTGGGCCTGCCCAAAGCCACCCGGCGGCATTCCACCTGTATCGCACCCCACCCTCTCATCTTGGGAAGATGCCTTGTCCCGCACGGAGCTGGCCGAACAACGCCGGCTAATCGAGCGGGCCGAAAGGATTGCCGTGGCCCATGGGCTTATGGACTGATTTGTATTTATTCTTTCTGAGACCGTTTTATTCGCAACAACCCGCAAGACCAGCGACAGCTGTTCTGGCGGGCCTGCAGGATTGAGGCGGCACATGGAGCCCTGGACTGAGGGCTCAACTCAGGAAGAAAAGGAAGGAAGTTTATATAATAAATGTTTTTCCTCCTCCTCCTCCTCCTCCCCTAAGTTGTTTCCTTCCTCCATGCTCTCGGGTCATACTCTTAAATGATGAGCTTAAGTGTCCCCAATAATGTAGCACCTTACACTGATAGGGCATTACAGGGTAATAATGTAGCAGGTAAAAGAAGCTTCCGCCATTTCTATCACAATTCAGGATTCTCCGCTAGGGGGCCAACGGAGGCGCATGTGCTTCGTGTGGGCTCCGCGTTTCGAGCACCTGCTACAAGGGACAACACCCGGATACGTCGACTGCGACACACGGACAAGAACCGTGAGTGTACAAGGCACATTTCAAGACCTTTTTTACGCAAATCGGAGCTCGGGAGACCGAGCTCCGACTGTCTAAATCCAGCGTCGCTCCGGCGCCCTTGCTTACCCGAACGCCAGGCCTAGTGCGGCGCGAACGCCACGGCGGCAGTCATGGAATACGCCGTAGTTGGGACGAACGCTTCTCCAGCCGAATTCGAAACACCAGACTGGAAGACAATTGTTTCTTACCGTACCAAGAACCCCAAATCTGAGTCGTTAACACCTCAGAGGAAAAATGAGCAGTCCGAGAAACCGAAGGCGAAACCTCTCCCTCCGCTACATCCGAAGAAACCGCTACCCCGACTCCCGGAAAAGGACTATAAAATCATCTACAGACCAACGGGTGGCGTAGACATCACGCGCTACACCGAGAAATCTATCAGACAAGCGATCGCAACAGCGAGCGGCGTCAACGCGTCCGCGGCCGAAAACGACCAATCTAGAACCAACTCTGCAAAAAATGTGATCACCATATCGACGCCGGTGCAGGCAAACGCACTACGCTACGTCGCAGTCAAGCAAATCAAAATAGAAGGCAAAGACATTGTTATGACGTCGTACATCGCCCCTCCGGACAGGGCCCTGCAAGGCATTATCTATAGGGCTTACGATGGCGAAACGCACCAAGAAATGATGACCGAATTCCGAAAAAGAAACCCGGACATCGTTCAAGCACGCACCATGGGAAGAACATCAAAGTCCCTCCTGCTTCACTTCGACGCGGACGAACTCCCAGATAGCATCGTCTACTTCGGAGTCCTGTACCCAGTTTACCCCTTCATTCCTAAAGTAGAGGCGTGCACAAACTGCAGAAGAGTCGGTCACAGAAGAGACGTATGTCCGGAGCCACCGCAACAACGGTGCCCGTACTGCGGAAACCAACACCTGAAAGAAGAAGTCTGCGACCCGGTCTGCATTATCTGCGGAGGAGGGCACCGCACAGGCGATAACAGCTGCAAGAAGCGATTTCAACGACACCAAAAGAAAATGTCGGAGCACCAATCAAGACCCAAATCACGGACATGTGACGACCCAACATCTACCGAAAGGAAGGACCGCTCGAGCTCCTTCCCGTCTTTGGACAGCGGACGCAGCAGCAGCCGTAGCGGACGGAGCAGCAGCGGCGGACGAAACGGAAGCAGCGGCAATGGAGGAGGCGCCAGCACTAGCAGCCGGACTCAGAGCCCCGGGCCGAAACAGGTGAGCTGGGCAGGAGTGGCCTCTCATGGGAAGGGGATGGAGCTGCAGACATTACAGTCTAAACTAGATCAGACACTCCATCACATTCAAATTCTCACGGATAGAATCAAACACTTGGAGGAGGAAAATAGTAAACTAAAAGCACCCGTCATATCTAAGGACCCACCTCCGAAACCACTCCCAATGCCGGAAGTCACAGAAATGGAAACTACTGTGACCGCCTCAGTCGAAAACCCAGTAAGCGTAGTTAGCAAGGAAGAAACACCTCGCAAAAAACGAGCAGTAGCAGCTGACGTAAGAAATACCTCAGTGGAGGATAGAGTCCCAAAACTCGAACAAAAAGTGGAGGAGCACAGCCAGAAACTCGATAGTCTAACCCAAAGAGTTGATAATTTAACACAAAGACTCGAACAACACATACAGGATGTAAATCACAAATTCGGAGTAATTGACACCGTTTTACAGGAAATTTTACACCGGCTTCCCCCTTTAGCTCAAGGGGCGCCAATCGATCTATCCCAGCAAAATGGCCAATCCTAAAACCGTAACAATTTGGCAGTGGAACTGCAGGTCTATGCGCAACAAAAAAACAGGTCTGCAGTTACACATTCAATCGCAATCCGAAAAACCTGACATTATAGCGATTCAAGAACCCAGAATGTCTCGACTAAAACTGCCAGGGTACCGGGCGGTTCTGCCATGTCACATCAAAGAAAAGCCTTTAACCACTACGTTGGTACATAGAAATCTTACCGTGGTTAACCACGAGATTGAAAACGTAGAGCTCGATTGTATATTAATTGAAATTCTGCCTAGCAGAAGAAACTCCTCTTCTCTGTTCGTACTAAACGCATACAGCCACCCCAGGGCACCGGCTGGACCAGCGAAAGCCGCTATACTCAAAACCCTCCAAATCGCAGGCCAAAACCCAACCCTAATTGTGGGCGACTTCAACGCTCAACACGTGCAATGGGGACACGCAACCATGTCCAGGAAAGGAACGGCCCTAATTGATTTTATCCAGCAAAGAGGGCTCACCCAATCCACGGACCCCATACAACCTACTAGGATAGGAAACAGCGTGACCAGGGACACGTGCCCGGACCTAACGATAGGCAAAAATCTCCCAGACTTAAGCTGGAGCAACACCAGACAAAATCTGGGAAGTGACCATTATATCATAATGTCTAAAATCACCATTGCCAATCTCAAACCCCAACCCAGAAAAAACAAAATCACCGACTGGGACAAACTTAGGACTATCCGCGACCAAAACAACGAACCAATCATAGACTTAGAACACTGGACACAGACCCTCCTATCGGATGTGGGAAAGGCCACTAAGGAAATAGTACATGACTTAGGCGTAAATACGGTTGACAGCCGACTTACGCACATGTGGGAGGCAAGGCAGAGCCTAGAAAAAAGATGGCTTAAGCAAAAATATAACAAAAAGCTTAGAAACTGGATCGTCACACTCACGAAAGAAATTCAACACCACACCGCAGAACTAGAGAGACAGCAGTGGAGCCATATTTGTGAAAATGTGAATGGCAATCTAGGCACGAGGCAGACGTGGAATCTTCTGCGGCATCTCCTTGATCCGGAATCCAACAAAGCTACCACTCAAAAGGAAATCACCAAAATTTTAAACATAGACCCAGGCACGGATCAAGATATTATAGACACGCTACAGCAGAAATACTTCTGCACAACCCGTGAGACGAAGTCCCTGCCCAATTATAAAGGAGAGCCTAACTCCATCCTGGATGCTGACATAACATTGGCGGAAATAAGAGCAGCCCTCTTTAAGGTACGTACAACATCCGCCCCAGGAGAGGACGGCATTAACAATAAGACACTCAGAAATCTAGACGACGCTTCTATCACAGCCCTCGCGGACTTTGCGAACGAGTGCTGGAGGGAGGGAAAACTCCCAGCGTCTTGGAAACATGCCATCGTTAAATTTATCCCAAAACCTGGCAAAAAGCTCGCGCTCGAAAACCTCAGACCTATTTCGCTTACTTCTTGCATAGGAAAACTGATAGAGCACGTCATACTAGACAGACTCCAGTCCCACATGCAAAAAGAGAATTTATATCCAAACACTATGGTCGGCTTTAGACCACATTTATCAACACAGGATACGATGCTAAGACTAGCAAACGAAGTCCTATCTCATGAGCAAGAAAGGAGTACCAGGGCAATCCTAGCCCTAGATTTAACCAAAGCCTTTGATAACGTTAAACACAAAGCAATCCTAGAATCTCTTTCACTGCTGAATGTAGGCGCAAGAACGTTTAACTACATCAAAGACTTTCTCTCCGATAGGACGGCTAAAATTCAAATTGGCACTATCAAATCCGACACCTTCACTTTAGGAGATAGAGGAACTCCGCAAGGATCGGTCCTCTCCCCCTTTTTATTCAACATAACCCTAATCAAAATGGCACACGAACTCGCAAGAATCCCAGACCTAGAACACTCTTTGTACGCGGACGATATCACCCTTTGGACCACCAAGGGGAGTATTGGCACGATACAAGATACGCTACAACAAGCGGTAGACGTAGTCGTAGAGGAGGCGCAAGCCGCGGGACTCGCGTGTTCCCCCCAGAAATCTGAGTTACTCATTCTACACCCAAAGCGTCAAAGAAAGAATAAAGCGCCTGCGATAAAAATCTACGCGGAAGGTGCAGCCATCCAAGAAGTGGAAACACTAAGAATCTTGGGAATGCTCATACAGTCAAACCAAAAAAACGACACACTAATTAAGAAACTGAAAAACACCGTGAACCAAATTTCCCTCCTCCTCAGACGAATCGCGAATAGGCGTGGAGGAGTTAAAGAAGCTGAGACCAGGAAACTAGTAGAAGCCTTCGTTCTTAGCAGAGTTATCTACTCTACACCATACGTCACCCTCACAGTTAGAGAAAGAGACGACCTGGATTCACTAATTAGGCAGTCCTATAAAATTGCGCTAAACCTCCCTCGTCATGCCCCAAATGAAACACTACTAAAGTTAGGAATTCATAACACCTTAGCGGAAATGGTGGAAGCACACCTCACCGCACAGTACGAACGACTGTCAAGCACTGAAACGGGACGTTTCATCCTAAAAAAAGCAGGAATACAATATGAAGGGACCCGGGCCCACACTTTGCCGATTCCAAGACACGTGCACGAGCAATTAATAGTCCGTCCTCTGCCTAAAAACATGCATCCAAAATATGATACGGACAGAAGAAGGGCTAGAGCACAAAAATTACACGAAAGATTTTCAGTACAGAAAGACACGGCGCACGTGGACGTGGCAGAACATGCGGACAGAGATGCCTTTTCCCTGGCAGTTGTCGATCATCGAGGTTCTCCCCTCGCATCGGCGACAATCAATAAAACAAAATTTCCGGAGGAGGCCGAAGAGGCTGCCATAGCTTTAGCCATTACCTCCACCACTGCCAAATACATCCTTAGCGACTCTAAAACGGCAATTCGAAATTTTGCAAAAGGAAGGGCCCACTCCGCAGCCATCAAAATCTTACAAAAAATCTCCCATACCCGCCTTATCACATTGATCTGGGTCCCTGCCCATTCGGACCATCCTGGGAACGAGGCAGCGCACCAATTTGCCCGAGGATTCGTAGTTAACCGGGAGGTGCGCTGCCCTGAGCTCAGGTCGGCTAGGGAGCGGATGACAACCTACAAAGAAATTACTACCCACTTCAAGAAAGAAAGACAAATCTTCCCAGAACCACATCGATCACTAAGTAAAACACAACAAGTCACCTGGCGCCAGCTTCAAACAGACACTTTCTTTAATACGTACATGTACTCCATATGGTTCCCAGAGCAGTTCAGCCCTGTCTGTTCTCTCTGTGGACATCAAAAGGCAGACACACCACACATCCTATACTCATGTAATCAAGACAAGCCATCACAGAGTCTGCAGCTCTCTACCCAATCTCAGTGGGGGGCCGCGCTGCTCAGCTCCGACCCGGAGGTTCAACTCCGAGTCACGGAGCGAGCCGAAGAGGTCGCCGAACGACATCGTCGGTCGGCCACCTGGCGTCCGGCCTAGAAGAGGAGCCCACCGCGGGGACGGAACGCCAACCCACCCCGCGCCTACGACCTCTTCTTTAATAAAGTTTACCTCCTCCTCCTCCTATCACAATTCAACAAGGGTTAACCAGAGTTCAACCACAACAAATTTTTTTGCGCTTCGCCTGAAACGGCATCCATAGAAGTGCAATAAATATGTAGTCATTGCTACCGGACTCAGCAGCAAACGTTTTATGCAGTGTGTTGGCCCGACCTACGTGCCTGTCCACACACACAC
>JAJIZL010000121.1:645893-661217 GCA_023969395.1 Amblyomma maculatum | reverse complement strand
CACACACACACACACACACACACACACACACACACGTGCGCTACCTATCGAAGACTGACATAATCCTGTCAACGTGTGTATACGTCTTACGTTTATACGCTGCTTAAAAAATTGAAGCAAGTTATTTCAGTGAGAATGCATAGCGTTCGTTGGTTGGTTGGTTTGTAGGTTTTAACGCCCCAAAGCGATTGAGAGAGACGCCATAGTGAAGGACTCCGGATATTTCGACCACCTGGGGCTCTTAACGTGCACTGGCATCTCACAGCACACGCACGCCACTCCGTTTCGCCTCCTTCGAAATGCAGCCGCCGGCGGTCGGAATCGAACCTGGTTACTCCGGCACGGTAGTCGGGCATCTTAACCAGTGCACCTCAACGGCGGGCCACACACTGTGTCTCTTGAGGTAGCTAGAGACAATGCTCATAATTTGTAGGGACTGCCGGCGTTTACCGTATCATTACTTTGTTTCATCCCGCGATGACAGGAGGTGCTTTTATCCTTCGCAGCTTGATGATGAGGTGCCTGCTGGCGTTCGTGCTGCTTTCAAGTGGAGTATTTTCTGCCGTACCTCGTGTAAGTGGCGCTCTAGCTTTGACAATTATGTGAGAAGTATCTTTCATGGGATATGGGGAACAATTTCGTATTAAAGGGGCTCGTTCTGGAAACTTAAGCGATGCGTTTAACTTCGTACACCATTGTCATCACTAAAGTCACACGGAAAAACGCTGAAAGCGATCAAGCTGTCACGGAATTACAATGAGCGAGGCATGCAAGGAGTGTTTTCTTTATATTTTTCACTAACCAAACTTCTTTGCAGATTTGTTTATGCCTTTTAAAGGATGGAAATTTGCATTTATGTAATGCGAATTATCAATTCAATATTTTCCATTTCTGCTCATTTGTTAACAAGGATGTTAATGGTAAAGATATGAGTCAAATAGGAAGAAGTATAAGCTCCCTCTGTGCACCGCCTCTGATACTCGAGGCGGGTGTGAGCGAGTGAGTGAATACCATCCACCTCTGTCTTTTGCACAAACACCCCAACGCACACGCGGCATGTGTAGTGCCAAGCCTTATATATAGGTTTGGATAAAGTACGCCGCGTACATTCACCGACTATTGGTATAACAGCAGGGTATTTATCAAAATAGCAAGTAAAAAGCGCTTGCGTTCTCTTAAGGAGATCTCGATGTGTTCAACAGGGAGGACACTTTGGAAACCTCTAGGACGCTAAAAGGTGCAATCAGGATTTCATTTAAACTCAGAATTTCTGGAGCTGTAGAAAGGATTAACCAACCCTGAAAACGCTCCTTTTTGAACTGACTCGATTCATTGTGCCGCTCGTGCTGCGTTCCGGAGCGCCGAATGTTTCGTCAACGAGGGCCGTCGCATCAAGCGAAGGACGCTGAAGGATCAGTAGTTTGGCGAAGTGCATTTAAATTTTAAAGAAAAATATATACTCCGATCGCACGACTCCTAAGAGCCAGAAACACAGCGAGAGAAGGAGAAAGGTCTATCAGAGTTAACCGGCTGTCAGATGCCAACGTAGGCCTCCCCCAGCAAGTGGCTTTTGTTCGTCATTATGAAAGAGGACTGAACAACAGCTGAGGGGGAGTCTCAGTTTGTAAGCTGTGTGAACGGTTCCACAAGTGGGCTATTTACCAGGTCCAGACGAAGTCAAGCCCCCTTGTCGAAACGTTGGCTCGGTTTGCGAACTGCAGGCTCCCCCTCAACTCTTGTTCAGTGCTCTTAAAGACTGTTTAGCTGAATTTTGTCTCTCGTTCCACCATTTTCTTGTCGGGTAATGCAAGACTTCATCCTGTGATTAGAGGTTTTCACCCGGTTGTACCTGCGCAAGGACAGGTTGATTAATTCGGAAGACACGATATAGCAATAGAAAAAATGAGCGAATATGATCGTGCTTTCAGTTTGACAGGACTGGAAAACAAATTGAAGGCCTATGTGGAGTGGTCTCATTTACGTACGCTGCCTTAAAGGAGCACGCACGAAATTTAGACAGCGGGCACTTCACGAACAGAGACTGACGCCACCGGTAGAGCAGGCAAAGTAAGCTTTCGCTTTTTTCTGCTCGTGGTAAACTGGTCCAAAGTGGACATTTTTTCCTACAACAGCTCTAAGTTGACTACGCTTGACTATGTATTGGGGAGAGAACCTTGCTGCTCTGGGAACATTCGTACGATACACATGTAGACTATACTGTGAATACAGCCTAAAGGTTCAGCACCTTCGCAAAACCTGTGCTGTATCCATGAACGACTGATAGCTGCTGATAGAATGTCTAACCGCCCCCTTCGCTCCACCTCTTGTGGACGCAGGGCGATATCCTTTCTTACCGAGTGCCCTGGCCGCTACCTGCCTTCATCCGGACAAGCTCCGAGTACTGGCTCTTGCGGCCTTCCAATTTCAGCATCTCTGTGCTGCCCAGGTAAGGGGCAGAAACGGTCACAACATGACTGAACCTGAAGTACACGTTTCCTTCGTTGCTAAGGTGCGCGGAAGTATAGGTAATAAGTCAACACATTTCTCGACAGGGTCTGCCCTGCAGTAAACATGCATCATGGAAATTATACGTGATAATTGAGCCTTTCTTCTGTGGGTCTCCAGACGAGCACACCACTTCTATGCCAACAAGGAACGCTTTATTAGAGATGATGAACAAATGTACGAGCACTCTTATTTATAGTGTCACAGTACAGGTGAATAAGAGGTGTGAGCGAACGGGCCCTCTGCTTTACACATTGTCACATTAGAACAGAGTGAAGGTGCTACGCGGTCGCTTAACACTGCTAATAGGACTTGATATTTCTCATTTCTTATTGTCATTTTTTTATTTACTTCAAGACACGCAAGAAGTCCTTTTAAACCACGTGCAATGAATGCATGGACCACAGCAGCTTCAACTCCCATGTAACTGAACCATTTCCTTTTGTGCATAAATCATTTACTTCACAACCTTACATGTGTCATAATGATGCGAGTGATGTTGAGACCTTATATGGGTAATATTTGTGTAGTGTTCTAGCTGTGCGCATGTGAAGCTCTCAATCATAGGCGACTTCGCCAACAACTATATGCCATAAAATTTTCAATTGCTCTTGACTCTTAGCGTTATCGGGTTGATAGGTGTTCCAGGACCTAGTCATTATAACATCCAAACGGCTGTGCCACCAGTCATATTTTCACTCCTGAGTCTCCAAAGCTATGTAACACCCCCATTCTCGTCTAAACGGTGGTGACGGAGTTCTTTGCACTACGTACCTGCCGAACGTAAACCAAGTGGCGGAAAATTTTCACGACAATATATAATACACTGCTAAACGTCAACTCATAAAGGTCAGAACTACATAATCCTTAACTGCTAATTACGAAAATGCCTGATGCTCTTTTCCGTTTACGATTCAAGTGCGCCACTAAAATGTGTTGCTTTTCCGCGCATGCCTTTCAGCGCCATGGACCTCGGCACGCGGTGTGCCGTGGTGGACGCGGCCGCTGCGCGCTACGAGTCCTCGCTGAGCCGCGCCGAATGCCTGCGCACTCCGTCCAAGGTACGACGTGCTCGTACTGGAGCACGAATGCTGCTCACTAGCTCACCGGCTCACCGCCCTAGTGAGGCCGTTGTGCGTGCATTCGTTCGCGTAAACAACCGACACTTATGCTCGAATGTGTATCCATGTTGGAATGCCAACCTTGAAAGGAAGGCTTTTCATGCCTTTTGACTGTTTTTTTGGACTTATATGGGTACGCACGAAATGTCCAGCCCGCATAGATCCGGTTTCTTACTTAGAGACAAGCTTTGCAGAATATACCTGCGAATTATAAGTCCATAGGAACGATGTGGAGAAGATGGTGCAATTGATGTTAGGGGTGCTCTGCTAATGAAGGTAATCCTGATTAGAGATCGGGACTGCGTCAGTGGAATTCATTGAACGCGGTTAAGAGGGATTTAGAATGCTAGTATAACGAATACTCGTCTTCACGGCGTATGTGACAAAAAGAACCTTGCAGTTTTACACTAACTGCCATGTATTTGTTTCGGTGAGCGGTGTATAGTATACAAATGTTGTTATCCGCACGCGCTCTTTTCCGCAGGCAGTCGACCGTTACCGGCTGGGTAGCGCCGGTTACATCAGCCGCTTGGTGCTCACGCTGCTGGGGGCTTGCGAAAGCTCTCCCGAGCCCCTCATGGACGAACACTGTGAGCTTCTCGCGAATACTGTTGCGGTTACTAACAATAAAGAGTGAGATAGACTCCAATTCAAATGAACTTTCTGTTCGGCTAAACAAATAGTTAGAACGCTGATGGGAGCAGGCCAGGTGAAACGTTCACGTTGCCGGAGACGAAGAATCGGGGCAAGCTTCAACTTAATACGCGGACGTTAGCAGATTCACGCTATTATGCTACCATTTTAGGTGACACAGAGAGAGCAACAGTTGTAAGTCAGCGCTCTTCTATCTGTATCTTCCTTCCGTCCTTGCCTAAGTCGCGCGGTTCTTGAAGTGGCTTACATATTCACATAAGCATCAGTTTTATGATAAAAAAGCTCGCTATTATATTGTGTTTGAATTTCCAACATGAAAAAAATAAATTAAGCGAGTTCTTGCTGAGAACATGCAGAACTATGTCAACAGCAATAATTCTCCGGCTGTTGCATTCATGGAAAGAAATATGGTAGAGTAAACAAATCCCTGCCTACCGCAGAACCGCGTATATAGTTAACATAACCATAAATGCAGTGGAAAATTTGCACTTATGCACTTTCTGACAACCGGAAAAAAATTGACGTGCTCTATTGAATGCCCACAATCACAAATTTAATTCCCTGTGCCTTCTTTCTACGCTCCGCCTTTACATTAATTTTCCTTAGAACGTAAGGAAACGTGCAAAGCAACTTTATGAACTTTTACAGACAACCTATTTTGATGGGACATGAGGAGTTTGAAACAATCCCATTTCAGATTTGTTCGACGTGCATCCTTCGGCCGAACGCCGAGAGTGCATCGCAAGGGGTAGGCAGCGAACGCGATGGTTAGATGGCATCCTCGAGGCACTGCAGATGAAGTTATGTGATGTTAGGAAGATAGTGAGAGACCGGAAAGCGTGGCGTGACATGGTCAATAGGGTCACGAAGAGTCGGACACGACTGAACGACTGAACTGAACTGATTGTCTCATCATCATTCACATGCAGATATTCTCCGCATATCGTCGAGTCCCAAGAAGAGCGTGCTTCTGGCCAACTCTCCTTGGGGTCTGCTTCGTGGCCTGGAAACTTTTTCCCAGCTTGTCTACGGGCTCTCGAACGAGCTGGTAATCCTGTTGTGTCTCCCGGTCAAATTTGCAGATGTTGCACCTGTTGCCGTGTTTGGCAACTATGGTTGATCCGTGTAATAATGGTAACGGGGACAGCGACTTCTTTGTTATAGATATATCCTACTGAAAAAATTGTATGAGGCAAAAACTTCGCATTTTCTCACACAATCTCACTCAATTCACATAAGAAATCACATACAAGTGGCATATAATTGCATAAGATCTCATAGTTTCTTGTACATTATCATAAATTATGGGAGATACTTTATGATAATGATGTGTACCGTATCAGAGTCTGTGCAATTTGATGAGATTATGTGAGGTTATTGCCTCGTAGAAATTTTCGTTTTTCAACTTTACAACCGTAAGCGACCTAAGCATAACCCGTCTTGTGTCGACGGGTGTCCTATCTCCATGTAGACCGAGGGGAACATATAAATGTTGTTTAGCCTTCCACCAATTCCAGTTAAGGGAGGCTTTAACATGCACACACCCCAGATGCTCCAACCCGATCAAATACGTAAGGCTGAAAGTAAGCAGTATAGAACGTTCAAAAATCATAGATTTTCCACGTGACTGTATCTATTAGCGAACGTAACGAATTCTAGCCTGAACCGCAGGAAGTCATTCGTAAACTGAAATGCATCGTTGCACAAAAACAAGAGAAAAGGCATTCTTCCTTTCTCGGAACTTCTCATGTCAGGTGTGCCGCACGGAAAGTAGTTTGGCAAAACAGCGCACAGGGCAGCCAGACACAAGCAAGAGGACACAGTTATAGCCCCGACTGACAATTAGGCCTAACAAGCAATAAATACGTAGGTTATTAGTCATTGCTATGTCATCCTCCTCCCAAGTCTGTGTTCCTTTACTCTGGGCGCTGTTCTGCCAAGAAAGAGGTGTTCATGTAGCCTTACAATTCAGAGGGGAGTAATGCTTCAGTTTCACCATGTTTCTAATTTTGATCTCGAATTCTATTGTTGTGTGTACAGTTTGCCATAAACAGCACATACGTTCGTGACTACCCGAGGTTCCCCCACCGAGGACTCCGCATTGACACCTCGCACCATTTCCTTTCGCTCAGAGCCATCAAGAAAACGCTGGTGCGTATTCTTAAATAACGTGCTTTGACCACCTTCCACATGTAATTCCATGTAACGTTCCACATATCAATCCTCAAAAACGCGCTAACATCATTGTTTCCTTAAAGGGCAGTTGCATCCTTTTTCGAGAATTCCGTGATATTGAAGGATTGAAATCTATAGAGGCTGTAGGTAATGCATGCAAAGTGGTTTAGCACTAGCATTCAAATTGATGACGTAATCGACGATTAAAGTTTGAGCTTCTCCTCACAGCAGTGAAGGTGTGCAGAGAAGCTCAGTGATGACGTCACGAACGCTATTATTTCTTATTTTCCTTGCCTTCGCTCACTTCCTGCGGTGCCTTTTCTGACTTCGCCAGACGTTTCTGGGGTTTTAGTTCGTTAGCTTTATTTTTACTTCTTCAAACCAAGCGTTTCTATGCAGGAAATGTGCTGGTACCGTCAATGACGGCATCATGCACACCCAACCCGTCCCTGTGCGGCGCAGAAAATCCTGATAAAAGTCGCGATTTTAATAGCTAATTGTGCCACTGATTCAAATGATAGCGCCATGGTATTCCGCATGCTTAAACCGCAAGCCATAAAAATTCGACCGCTCGAGACTCATCGAAATTTAAAATCGGTGCAGTTTCCCTTTAAGGAGCACACTACCACGTGCTTTTTGTCGTGGCCAGCATGTGAACGGCATAATTACCTTGTAATTGAGGGGATCTCCACAATTAAATTCATTTTGCTAAATATTTGATAAACGTTTTCAAGTTTGTTATTTCTAGTTACTGAGGCTGGGGGGGGGGGGGCGAGAAGAAACAATTAGTTTTATTTTAGCGGGTTTGCTTTTTGAACAATGACAAATGAGAGAAAATTACTAAAAAGCAAATGTACAACTTCTTGGGCTAGTACTTTCAGGAATCTCTACTTTAGGAAGGAAAGTTAGTATAGTTCAAAATGGTTAACTTTGTTATATACATAAAAAATGGTTTTACGACACTCAATACTAAATTTGCGCAAGAAAAATTTATTCCGTCAATTATCGTAACACGCAATAACTGACAATATAATGCCATGGGGAAAACGCTGTATCAAAACCGCTTGTTTCAGATTAAAACAATCGCTCATCCTGCCAAAATGATTTAGTGCCGCAATATTTTTTTCTTTAATGCGACAGCGTTTAGGGCACCGTTTATCCGAAAAATTCTCGCCGTCCCGTCGACGGCATATAAAAAAAATTTGTGACCCGTAGATCAGCCGGATAGAAGCGATTACTGAACATGACATGTAATACGGACTAGATGTCACGTGGTACACTGGTGCCGGCAAGCCGGCAAGCGGCGGTCACAGTAAAACACCGCGACCTTATGTACGCCATTGCCCCAAGAGATGGCGCGTAACCAATTTAACCAGGTACGCGTCGTCTTAGTTTGAATTCTCATTGCGGAACCTGGTTAGAAGGCCATTTTGTGGATTCAGTTTTTTTTTTGTTTGATGGCAGACCTTGCAGTGCAACCTGCGTGTCATCGTTGGATTTTTCAGTGCGGAAGGACCCCACAAGGCCTCGGGTTCTCAAGGGAGCAAATAACGCTGCTGCATCCTGTGGTTAACTCGGCGCCTATATGTCCACCTAATTTTGTCCCTTCTCAGCTTTTCTTATCTACCTATTGCCAAAACATTTAAAGAGTGTATCACCTCTTAGTAGCAAAAATCAGTATTTGGTGGTGCCACAGGTACTGTCAAGATAGCGAAGTCCTTGCAAAATGTAATGTAGCACTAACCGTTCTCTTAACACTAGTACACGTGCAAAGATAAAATTAGTATAACGATTCTGTGAATAATTTCAAGGTTCAAAAGGGTTTTTCAACTTAATTTGTGTGTACTATGCGCGTTAATTGATTACCTTGAAGCACCCTCTGCCGTTTCTTTTTTTATGGTCCAGTTAAGTGAAACGCAGTTACGAGCATCACGAGCTAATGCTGAGCAACCATAGCTACCAAGACATGTTCATTGTGGAGATAGCAAATCAAGTGGAAGGGCTTAAATCGAAAAAAAAAATGGCTAGCCCAGGAAATGGCGACATAAAACAGTTTGCGTGACAAGATAGAGGAACGAAACATTGTCAAAAATACCACTCTCCAGATGACGATACAGGACACGGCTTAAAGAAGTGACTAAATGAGTAGAGCTAAAGTTTACTAATTGTTTGTGTAAATCAAGGATACATCACTGCGTCCAGGAAAAAACAGCCTCGTGTTTTTTCAGCGCAGACATCAACGAATCCGTTGCTCTGCTTTCAGGACGTGATGACAATGAACAAGATGAACGTCCTGCAGTGGAAGATGGTTGGAAACGACTCCTTTCCGCTGCAGATGACTAGCTTGCTCGAACTTAGCTCCCAGGTGAGGCACTTGAACTGAACACATCTTCAAAACACGGCGTAGCCTATCGTGCCGAGCCCTACGGCTATAAATGGCGCTGCCAGCGTTATACACTAAAAAGAAACTGCTAGTATCGTAAGTAGTAATAGCAGCACAAATAATTATGAAAGCGGTGCGGAGTGCTGACGTAATGTGATTGGCACGACAAGATAATGAACTTCAGTAGGAGGAGTTGTATTTCTGTATTAAGCACAGGGTTTCGACAGCCACTTTTTGACAGAGACGGAACGCGAGCAGCTGCGTGCACAGACTACCCCAGGTAGTTAAACCATGCTTTCGGGGCCTTTGCAATGGCATCTCTTGTGACTCATTCCTTCCTTCGCCCCCTACATCCCTTCCTTCACTGTGCAGTTGGCATGGCGACCAATGAAAGGCACGTCTGTCTTTTCCTGAAAAACAAACTTTTTAATGTATTTTTGTTCATAGTGTCATTTCAGTTGACCAGGTGCAATCCTGCAGCCGAAAGTATCTACGCATTGCAGAAGAGCCTCTCCAGCACATGAGACAGTACTGCTGCCGCAGTGTATAGATTATTAATTAACAGAGAAAACTTTAAAATGTGATATATGGTATGATTCGAACTATGAATAACGGCAAGGCTTTTGCAAGTAAAGGAACAAAGACAGCAAAAGTTTAACGCATTTTTTTTTATACATTCTGTTTTATTCTGAAGAGACGTTATTTCCTGACATGCGCATCGCAGCATGTTGGCTACTGAGTTGGGGTTGCTCTCAGCCAATACGGCAAACTGGGTATGGAAGGCGGGGGAGGGGGGAGGGGGGTCAGGCTGGATTAAATTAAGGAAGTGGAGTTTCTGAGATATTGCTCGGCTATCTTACATGACTCCGCAGACTGAAAGGCCCTTCAATAAACTATCTGCTAGCCTATCCTACTGAAAAACCAAAAGTTCTACGGGGCAATAACCTCATAAAATCTCATCTAATCGCATAGGCTCTTATACGGTGCACATGATTATCATAAAATATCGTATATCATTTATGATAATGTACAAGAAACTATGAGACCTTATGCAATTATATGCGACTAGTATGTGATTTGTTATGTGAGTTGAGTGTGATTATGTGAGAAAATGTGAGGTTATGGCATCATACAATTTTGCTGTTTACTGTCTGTTTTGGGTTGGCTCACGATATTTAACGCCCAAAAGTGACCCAGGCTCTAAAGGACGCTGTACGAGAAGGCTGCAGGGCAATCTCGACCAGCTGTGGATCTGATGGGCACTGACATAGCATAGTACATGGGTGCCTTGTGTTTTGCTTCCGTTAAAACGCAGCCACCGCTGTCCAGTTGAAGCACCGGTCTTCCGCCTTAGTAGACGAGTGCCCTAACGTCTGATCCACAGCGGGATGATTCTGCACTAAAGGCAGATACTTGGTTAAGTTCATTTCTCCTCAGAATATGTTTTAAGCATCGTGCCTAAGCGTCACGAGATATTTATTTGTTCTGTCTACTGCAGCGCGGTTCAGAGGTAGTTCTACTGCTGCAGTAGGCATACATACGCAACGCGATGCTCCGCTCTCTCGTTCAACAGCCCAATGTAACAAAATAATGTGGCCTTTTTTTTAAATTGAAATTTTTTCTAACGGTTTCTTTATTCAGCTCCCAGTGGTTTTTAAATGTTGTTAGCCTTGCGTTAATGGCAGAGAAATCGATTGCTCGTGCTGACAGACTGTCTGCAATATTTTTTCATAGTCTGTAGACAGCGCAGGGATACTCAGATATTTTGACGACCGAAAAAAACAAACAACCTTTATTCATATGCGTTAAATAGCGCTCTTCTAAGGAAAAAAAAGATGACAATCCGCAAATGACGCTCTGAATTGAACATCGGAAAAATAATTGCAACATAGGAAAAAGGGCGGAGAGGGGAAAGGGGCGCGAACTCCGGAATAACTTCGCCAATCAGGGGTATTTTAGCGTGTATTTTGGACATACAACGCGCGGACATTTCTGTTTATGCTTCCAATGAAATAGTAGCCGCTGCCGAAAGTTGACCCACTCGTTTGAGGTCAGCAGCCGATGGCCATAACCACTGTGTCAAAATCGGCAGTAAAGCTTCGGTGCGGACAAAAACAAGGCCACGACGACTACAATGAAGCCAGAATGTTACGCCAGACCACGGCTGGTCTCAATGCAGAGGGGAGGCAGAGCGCGCATTGAGACCGGCCGTGGCCAGACAGACTAGCCATATCATGCACAAAATAAGGCTAATAAAAGCTCACTGAGGTAGCCTTCTTTCCTGTAGTGCTTCTGCTGAATATGTAGGTTAAGCACGGCGTGTTATTGTGCATTTATTGCTCAATTACATCATTACTTACATGTAGATAAGGCTACTTTCTGCAAGGTTTCTCGGATACTAATAATATTTTTTTCGACTGAAGGCACATGAAACATTGAACAGGATAAATGACCTTTGTGTAATAAATACGCAGGTGAAGCCTGACTGAAACTTAGATTCTTGTTTGTGACCACAGGGCGCCTACCACGCCGGTTCCCACGAGTACCGCCCAGAGGACGTCGCCCATATTGTTGATTACGCGCGCATGCGTGGTATTCGCATACTGCCCGAGGTGCATAGCCCAGGTGAGCCGCTACACCCGTTACACTTTTTTTCTTTATTGCCAGTTGTTGACAAAAAACCAAAGCCTGCTGCCGTGTTCTATTTTGGTGCGTGAGTACATCCACTACAATTAAGCACCGCAATACAACATTCTATTGCCACCTATGGCAGTGAGAGCGGCCTGCTTCGAGTAGTCCTGATGGGGCTGGAACAAGTTGGTCGCCGCCGCTTTCGGCGGGGGCTAACCTGCCACAAAATTTTTATCTGTTGTAGGCAGTCATTGCACCCGCCACCGTTTCGGTGGTGGTGGACGACGGCTGTTGTTGCGGCGCGCGTCGTTCTCTCCCTCTTGTTTTTTTTTTTCTTTCTTGCCTATATATTTTTTCTTCTGTCCGCACGAGGCAGCGGAGGGGGCTCAGCTACAGAGACAGTAGCAGGCCTGTGCATTTTCGTTTCTTTCTCCCTACAGCCACAACAACAACAGCTTCGAGTAGTGTGAGAGAGGTCGACTTACAGCGCGCAGATCGGCACATGGCAAGCAACGAAAAACAACTTGAAGAACCGTGAAGAAGCGAGAAGCTACATTGCCATTCCTCCTAATTCCCTAATTACCCAAACAGCGTCCGAGAGCCATCGCTTCAATCAAATAAAGGCTTTGATCATTCATTCTTGACAAATTCAACAGAACAAACACGAAAGCATTCGTATGCCGCCTACCGACAACTTGGCGGAGGCTTTGTTCCATTTAAATTCTCTCAGCGTTATAAACGGTTCCGGCCGTGGAATCCATTCTGGCATGGATGAAGTTACTCTGTGTTTTTACAGAATCGCGTTAAATACAGGGGTGCCGTGTGATCCACCGGGCCTTGAAATACTTTACATGAATTAGCGCAAAAAAAAAAAAAAGATCAAGACAGAATAGGTAGAAAGTGGCAGAACGAACAAACGAACTGAGGAATGACCGGGCTAAAAAAATGACATAAACGGCCATTTGAGAATCTTCGTGTTGAGTAGTCTCAGCCCTGTGTAACACAGTTCACACGGCTTTTATCTCGCAATTATTAAGCAACCACAGCAAACCCAGCCCTGCCGCCGATGGTATTAAATAAGCCGTTGCTTCGTTATACAGGGTGTCCAAGCTAACTTTAACCAAGAGAGAAACAATTCTAGGGGGCACTTTGGACCACTAAAGTGCGATGAGGCAAGTCTCTATTGTGCGGTGGTCCGTAGCCCTCCACTACCCAGCACCTCTTTTTTCATTGCCACCCTCCTTTTTCTTACGGCTCGGGTAGATGTCTGCGGATATCGGCCCCGCCGGGGTGGTGCAGTGGTAAGACGCCCGACTACTGTGCCGGAGTATCCGGGTTCGAACCCGACCTCGGAGGCTGCGTTTCGATGGAGGCAAAACGAAGTGACGTCCGTGTGCTGTGCGATGTCAGCGCACGTTAAAGATCCCCAGGTGGTCAAAATTACCCCGTAGCCCTCCAATGCGGCTCCTCTTTTTCTCTTTCCACTTTCACTCCCACCTTCCTCCCTTCCCTTGCGGCGCGGTTGAGGTGTCCACAGAAAACAAGTGAGACAGTTACCGCGCCTTTCCCTTCCTGTAAATCATTCAATCAGTTTAATCTGTTATCTCCTCTCCTTGTACGTAAGCTGCAGGTTTTTAGGTAAAGGGGGCACTATTATAAATTCGCGACACTTTCGTGAAATGTCCATTTTGCCGCTTGTTTCTCTCTCTGACTGCAGTCCCACCCAGCCGAGGAGGCTTGATACAACGGTAAAGCCACGCAAGTCACGGGACTGATCACTCAAGGGTCGGGGCCTTAAGGAATGAAACATTCATATATACGTGAATCGCCTGGTGACGTCATGGCCAGTCGTGGCGTCCTTATGAGGTCAGTTCCGGTTATTAGACCTGGCCGGATGAGACGTCATGATGACGTCACATGCGGTCATGGCGTCACCAGGTGTTGACGTCATAGTCCTCTCTGTCATCATCCCTGTCACCAACTACCAGTAACTATCATTATCGGTCAGTATCTGCCACAGACTAGCGGTGGCGATCTCCATGGCTACCGCGCAGGAATGACGCTACACAAAGAGAACTAAGATACGTTTCTCACGTGTCCGGCGTGGCTGTCAGGATGACTGACAGCTATAGTGGGACAGGACTCCGGACACCGCATAAGGCAATAAATTCTTTCGCGTTAAAAATCAAACATTTGACGTAGGCCAGAAAAACCACTTGCATATAGCTGTCAGCCAATCTGGTGCACCAAAGACGATTTCTTAATTTTGCAGGGATGTAACTATAACTATGAAAATTGTTTTAATTTACTAATTATTGCCTGTAAGCAATGTGATTATTATTGCTTTCTTCAAATAAATGAAACTGAGGTTTCAGAAAGGGCTCTTTAACTTTGCAAATAAAATTTGTCTACAGCAATAATAATACGTAAATTAGAATATTATAATTGTTACTGATTGTAAATTAGAATAATATATTTGTTACTAATTAGTTAATCGCAAACTAAAAATTGTCTGTGGTGCGCCAGAAGGCTGACAGCTGTATGCAGGTGGTGTCTCTGGCCTTCCTCAAATGTTATATTTTTAATCCTTGGCTAATGTTAACTTGGATACTCTGTATATGTGTAATTTTCCAGCTTAAGTTTCAATGAGTGCAAAGAAGTTGCTTTGTTTTCATTCTATATTGTTGATGTTTTCGATTTATTGCGTTTTTCTGCCAGCCGTTGTGAGGTGAGGTGCCAAAGTGAGTAGCTGCGAGTTTGGCGATTCTCTTCTCCTACCAACATTGTCGTCACGCAAAAAAAAAACAGCTTTACAAGTACCAAGAAGTTAATGTGGTGAAGCTAAATGTGTAGTGCAGCAAAGGCAACTTTCAAAGTTTGTTATTCTTAAATGTTTGGAAAAGGCGGAGATAAGAAAAATTCGACGAAGAATTTGCAGCAGAAAACGGTATGGTTTCCCCACTGTCCTTTACTATGTAATATTTTCAAAAACTTTTATAATTCGCGCCACAAATCGTGAGAGACAAAAACACTTTAATAAGTTAGGCCAATCGCAGGCTGCTACGTTTAATGCAATTACATATTCTCTTCCCCAATACCGCATAGAACATGCTTTTTCAAAACGCTGTGGTCAATAAATAGGCAAGGATGGCGTCCTATCCTTTGCCACGCCTGCACTGCGGTCCTTAGCTGTGACTTGCTGCTCCAGCCTACACAGGACAAAGACGGTATCGTCGTACTTGACCCATTGATCGACAGGACTGCGAACGGTGGTGCTTAGAGCGTTAGGATTTTGATAGCGCGCTTTTTTTTTTCTTGGCACGAGATAACCAAAATTCATTCAATCACAGCACCGAGGATAATGGCGCTTTCGAATTTCTAAAAACTGATATGGCTATTACTAATGGCCGGTTACAAAGGTTTTTCGAAACTAGACGCTTAGGAGTAGTTTTTGCAAAATTGTAAAAAAATTACTTACCTAGTATGCCAAGCCACCTTGATATCTAAAAGAGCTTAATTTAAAAAAAAAAAAAATAGTATGCGGGCTCTTCGAAACACCTGATGTCCTGAATGAATAGAACCACTAAGGTCACGAACTTGGATGCGTAGCGATTACTTGCCGTCACTTATGAGGCTGCATTAATACCACGATCGTACACCAAGCTGACTTAAGGAGAAGATGAATATGTTACACCACATAGAGGGACCTGCGGATTTTCCTGGCCTACATACATACATACATACATACATACATACATACATACATACATACATACATACATACATACATACATACATACATACATACATACATACATACATACATACATACATACATACATACGTGCATACGTA
>JAJIZL010000121.1:617281-645493 GCA_023969395.1 Amblyomma maculatum | reverse complement strand
ATATATACATATATGAGAGAGAGAGAGAGAGACTTCTTTCTTAAATGGTTAAGTGACTTTCTTGCCCTGCAATCTAGCTTGTTCGTCCCAGCGTCCATTGAGTGCCGTACTGCCTTGTAAGACCTACTTTAGCTAGGATGGGTTGCGCCGATTTGTGTAACAACGTCTCACACTGTTAAAATGTACAGATATCAGTAGCACAAGCGAGGGCGAGATTAGCTAACTAGTTTTATTTGAGATAAGGCGCACAGTGTGCAGTATTAATTCATTCCAGAAATTGGGGTCGAATTTTCTCGAAACATGGTGCACCGAGGCAAGTGTTCATTTCTCATAATGGTCAGCATGGCAGTATGCCTTACGGCATTAGTTGTACGTTGCGGCATTAGACGGACACGCTCTACAGGTCACTGTTGTCCCAGGCAGCCCATAATGATGACCAGGGCCCTGACTTAGCACAGTTATTAATGTGATATTTGTAACTCAGGGATTAATGTTGTGAGGCGCATTAGCGAAGGGCTTTTGATGAATATACTGACTGGAGAATACTGAAGTTCTTCAACGCGCGCTAAAATCATGAAGTACTACAAGGGTCTCTTTTGCTCACTTCGGTTCCATCGAAAAGCGCTGGCAGCGCGGAGATGTTTTCTTGCGACTCTTGGCACAGCGCTTGAATAACACATTAAGTGTGGGTGGAATTTATGCTTTATTTAATGTTGTCAGTAACGAATATGATCCCTGAAATTACATTGATGCGTTGTGCCGTGAAGGGGTGTAAAGACGATGAAGAAGTAAAATAGCGAGGGGACGCGGGCTGAGTAGCTGACGGTACTCTTGAGCGTTCCGCGACGTTCCTAATTCCTGTAAATGAATTAGTTTTACGCATCACTACTTCGTAGCAATATCTATTTCGAGAGACAATTTATCCCTGTGTTCACTATTATACTGTCACTATTATTACAGGACGTCAAGGATTCAAGGATACTTCATAGTCAGGCGAGCCGTGAACCGACATTGAACCAGTGATTGACAAGAATGTGAAGCATTTTCCGTATGTAAGCAAGCAACAGGGTTTGATTGTTAGCCATATAGCGGGATATTTATGACACCCCTTAAGCTCCAATCGGAGTAAGAGATGGAGAACCCCATTTGCAGGCCCTTTCTTGCGGGCCGTATACGTGGCCACCGCTATACGGCTTTAGCAGCAAACCCTCTTGTTTGGTTAACTTTGGCAAAGCGGCACATAGCCTACGTCCGCAGGTGAAAGTGTATTTGACAGGTTATTTCATGCACTAATCCGACGCGCCCGTGCAGACGGCATGGCGTCCGTGGGCCGCAGCCATCCGGAGCTGCTGTGCGGAGACTCCGGAGTGCTGGACCCTACGCAGAAGGACGCCTTGAGCCTCCTGCGAGTGCTGTACGGCGAGCTGGCTCGCCTATTTCCCGAACAGCTGGTCCACCTGGGAGGTCGCGGGTTCTCGCCCTCATGCTGGTACGGAAAAAATTGCCGCCCGTTTACTCTAAGCGATTACCGGCTTAATTCCTCTTGAATAATTGAGCCGAAGACAGCTGCATTATAGCTCAGCTACAGAAAGTAAGATGGAGTCCAAAGCCAGACTTCTCCCGCACCACTGATGTATCGCGGGTAATGCTGCAGTGACAAACAAAAGCTTATATACTTCGTATAAATTCATTCAAATAATTTTTACCACACTGAAAATCACTCAGAGAATTTCACAGCTGTTAGAAATCCTACATGCCTTCAAAACCTATTGTTATACTATCATGAAGATGTCGTCGCGACGTCTCGGCATTTAAATAGTCTAGACGTTGTGGTGCGCAATGAGGTTGCCTAAAATAAGCTAATTGTACCAAATGTCCAGCCACCCAAATACTTGTCCATTTGGGGTCACGAATCTTGAGTTGTTTTTATCAAAATACTTGGCTCTGGTTACCGATAGACATCCTTGATGTCTACCGTGTGGCCCTAACAATTTTATACGTACCTTGTTTATCTCAACTTTGACGACGTGTTTATGGGTTATGGATCACTTTATTTATTCATTTATTTTTTTTTTGTCATCAGGAGCAACGACACTGCGCTAAAGAAGCGAGTGGAGGACTACAAAGGGAGCGTCAGTGCGGTCACAAACCTTTTCTTCGAATCGTAAGGGCTGAGCAGGGAGCCAAAGTTTGGTCCGTAGTGCGTCACGAATTGAAATACTCGTATTTACGCCTGCCTAAGCTCTGAGGGGTGGAAGGAAGATATGGCAACGATTGCAATCTCCGCATTCCAGCTCCAAAGCTGCTCCCCCCCCCCCCCCCCTTTTTATGAACCATAAGATATCACGACAAGATGTTTTCATCACTGCAAGCAAAGAAACTTCATTGTTAGTTTCTGCACAAAGTGGTGCACGACAGTGAGAGGTGTGAGGATGCTCTCTGCAGCTATAAGCATGATGGTTGCGTTCGTCAAGCGTCTCAACGCTATGTCCGCCTCACGTGCCCACGTGTGCTTCAGCTAATTATATTGCTTGTAGTGCATTTTGACGTCATGTACCTTACTCTCTGTGCAACATTCGCTGCTCAGCTTGTCTGTGAAATAACGATTGGAACGTCACGGTAAAGCAACAGGTTTTTTTCAAAAGTGGTAGTCGTGCTTCACTGTGGGTCGCTATCTTGACAGCGTAGAATAGTACGGGCTTCCTATAGCATTCAGCACCGATCGTCAAGAATTCCGCGGAATGAGGAGGAGAAAAAAGGAATTACTGATGGCAAACGCTAAGACATCGAGAAAAACACTGCTTGCTCCGTGGAGTGTACATGTGACATGTCTTGTCATTTTAGCTCTTGTGGTGGCAGTAGTGTACCTTTATCTTTCGTTTTTGGTTTTAATATTTTTCTTTCGTTGTCCTATATGTTGTAACATGGAAAAAATAAGCTTCCAGTAAGGGCTGAAATACATTTATGTGTAACTTTTCGAAGCCACGCGTGTTAAAGGAGGTTGGTGTTTCCACTTTACACAGTGTCTGTCACTGCGTGTGCGCTGAAAATGTGAAACGGAGCAGTGTCAGAGAGTGCCCGGTTTGTTAGGTCATTGCAGCTGATAACACTTCATTTTGTTCGTGCGAGTCACGTTGCAGCTATAGCAGACATACAACTGCGACGTGAGTCATCTATCTCTTTCAAAATGTAGTGGTGACTGTGTATTGGCAATAAGAGACTTTGACCCCCCCCCCCCCCCCCCCCCCTTCCTCCGTCCTCCTCTTCCCTTTTGTTTTTAAAGTTTAAATAATTTAAATAATGTATTTAAATTCCTTGTGGTGCAGCGGTTGCGCTGCATGTATCTCAAAACGCCCGATACATACTTTTGAAAGGTTTGCGTTCTTTTCAGTGCACCTTTAGACAAAAAAAAAAGAGCTGTCAGAAAGCCTGGTTGAAGGCTTTAATTTGTTTCAAGATTGTGTCGAAATAGGCGTCCGTGCAGAACAACCCGAAAACGTAGACAAGATCCCGATTATGACTGACAACAAGTATTTGTCTACATCCTGACCTCTTCCTTATGCTGTTATTTGAAGGTCGAGGTAGGTTAAGTGACAGTCGTCGTCTTTGACACTGGTATAGCTTTCTCTTAGTACGTACATGAATGAGCTGAAGCAATCATAACTATCCTGCGGACGATCTAATTTCTTTGACATTGGCAGACGCTTCAACTACTATCTAGAGCACGTTTGTCTTCTCAGGCCACCGGGGAAGATTCTGAATAGCCGGGGTAGTAAAACAGCATTACAAAATACACACAGTTCAGTAGTTGTCGCGTAACATAAATTAATCTGCAAATTCTAGTAATTTATCGCGAGATATTAAAAACCAGTAACGTATAAAAACAATTATAGGTTTTATTGACTCTCTTACATGCAGTTTGTACATTTAATGAAGTATAGGCAAAGACAGTATATCCACGAAACGTATTTACGAGAAAGACATCCTCACTGTTACTCCAAAAACTTAAGAAGATGCTCATGGAAGTGCTATGACGTAGGAATTAGCTTCGCAGAGGTTTTTGGGCATGCACGACGATGACGCTGTGCCGGAGGCCGCATCCTTCAGGAGTAGCGGTGGACGCCTCCTGCAGCAATGCCCTGCAGGTTTCCTTGAAGGCTTCGCGCTTGTCGTTCGGCACGTGTGCGTCCAGTCTGAAGAAAGGCACGTAGCAATCTGCAAGAAGCATATTGTAGGAAGCTATAAGTCGTTGAAACAGGGGCATAATGAAGCTCTGGGCACAGCTTTTGCCAAAAATAGGGACAACGCAAGTGATTTATACGGGGTGTGATGCATGACTCGAGTCATGCGCTTTGCATTTGATCCCAGCCGTGAAGAGCGGCTTTTCTTTCTTTGTAACTTCCGTGCGGTATCGCGGTGTAAATTGCCCTTTTTGTAAAGCCTGCCTCGTCTCCTCCCATGTCTGTGACGGAAGTGCACGCGTACACGTGCGCGCACAGACACATGCGCTCTCATTCGTTTAGAAACTATACCGGCCGCAGGCTGTATGGCATCCGGTGTTACACGTTAAGACATATGGAAACGTATAATTAAAGAAAGAAAAATACAGAATGTCAAGCAAAAATTAATAAGCTAAACCTTCACTTCAAGAGAAACAAGCTCAGGTCTCTAAGGTTTTTGATGTGACCTTGAAGACGAACTTCAACTTAAAATATTATTTAGGCATTTTTCTGTAACGCCACATTTGCCGATTCGACTACACAATATTGAGCCCTGTTTGAGTGGTAACAAACAAGGCTCACATATTTAGGTAAAATAATGGGGTGGAAGGAAGAGAAAATCCATTGTGATACTGAAGGGTTCCCTAAATAATTTTAGTGCTGATAGCTTCATTTTACGTACGGAGCGCTCGAATTGACTGGCAATATTTCCCGTAGGGCGGCAGAAACCGCGTGTGTTTTAGGCTGGAGGCATTTTTTCTCGGTGTTGAGTCTAGATTCTGTCACTAAAGCTGCTATGTACACACTTACTCTAACGGCTTGTTTGTTACAATGACGGACCCCCGATGCCAGAGGATTGACAATTTTTGATACAAACATCATGTCGGACAAATATTCTGTCATTTGTAAATTATTGTAGATGTACCTGGGAAAATTGTTTTGATATTCGTGCCATTCCGGATGCTTTTGGACAATATGGGTTGCTTTCCGAGAGAACTTCGATGTGTCAGTTTGATTAAGTTTGTTGCGATGATGTGAACATATTTTATCTCTCCAAGGTTGCCTTTTTTTAGCTCTTTAATAGGGCGGTTTCAAAATTTGTATATTAAAAATATTTCTTTTGCGTGTATTGGCTTGGTTCAGTTTATGGGGTTTAACGCGCCAAAGCGGTTCAGGCTATGAGAGACGCGGCAGTGGAGGGCTCTGGAAATTTCGGCCACCTGGGGTTTTTAACATGCACTGACATAGGACAATACACGGGCGCCTTGCTTTTCGCCTCCATGGAAAAAGCGGCCACCGCAGCCGGGAATCGACACCGCATCCTTGGGCACAGTGATTGAGCGCCCTAACCACTGCACCACCGCGGGTGGCACTCTTCGGTGTTGAACATGCTTGTCAGTTCGGAATGTTCAAGGCACTCCTACATTTTTACGCCTCTCAGATTTGTTTCGAAAATTCTGAATTGTGCAAAACGTTCAGCCAAGAAAGCAGTCACCTGAGTAACTTTCACCGTGAGCGAAGGCACTTGGAAAGAAAGGAAAGCCATATGACATAGCCCTCACCGTTTTGCAAATTCAAAGGATGGAAACAGATACCACTACTGTTTGCCAGCTAACCTACCAGACACAGTAGAAATTGGCGAGTGAGGCCAAATCAACCAGCGACTGAATGCAGGAATGATGTCAGTGTTACATTTTCAGGAGAGTTCCTTCAGACGGAGTAGCATTTAATTCAGTAGTCCTGCATTTGTATTGATGTGCCCAGCAGATGTCAGCGAGTGATTACTGCTGTTATCATAGTCTAAAACGAATACGTTGATTACTGCTAGGTTCGATTTATATTAGCCTTTTTCTTTTTCAGTTTTCCAAATGGCTGTTTCGAGAGTGAAAGCAATGAAAGTAGCGTTTAGGCCTTTTGTAGACTGCATTCACCATTACTCCACTGCACAACCAACATTAAAATATTCAAACCAAATACAACGTATGGATAGCAGAGAAAAAAGATTTATATAATTATGCACATATACTAAAGAAATACAGGATATACAAAATAAGTTACAAAAAAGTAAAAATTGGATAAATTCAAAAAGCACTTGCAGAAAACAGTGCGATATGGCTTCGATAAAAATGCACATGATGATATAGAATCTTTTCACAGGGAAACATTCCATTGCCATCTCTGCTATCGACAGATGTTGCTGCAATATCACCGTATCGATTAAGTGTACGAGGCGCATAGTTTCGAATGACACTCAAAATTGTACAGACTACGAACACGACAGGAGGCCACATTCGTTCTACAAATGTAACTATTCATGTAATCAAATATCGTTTTAAAATATTTTTAAAGTCTTGCTGTGAACTTTTGCGCAAGCTAAATTGTTTCACTGCGTATAGTTTTATTAACTGAATATTTCCTTTCTCTGTAGCGTTTCGGATCATCATGTAAAAGTAACAGGTAGCACGTCAAACAAAAATTAACAAGTAGCGCTGGCAAACGATTAGTACTTTTTTGCGCTACCACACAGCTACTTGAATTCTTGAGCCCCCATAAACATATAATTATATCCTACTACACTCTTTTTGTATTGTTTGTGTAATTTAAGTTTCAGCTCTTAACTGTAAATTAAGAGTTACGAAAAGCTTATCTCAAAGTTGACTTATAAGGTGTGTTGAAATTAAGCCACGAACGGATCTGTTTAAAGATAGACCCTTAAAGGTGTTACAACCAGCTCTGAGCATATTCACACGTGGTTTGTTGACGTAAAGTGAACATGCAGAAAACGAAACGAAAATATTGGGGTCCATGGTTAGCCCGGCAACCGCGCAACGAGGACATAAGGACAGAGTAGTATGAGACAAGAAAGAAAGACTTGAGCTTGCCATCACCGCTGGTGTATCGCAGATATGTAGATAGATTTCTGATCGGAGTATATTTGGAGAAATTACTTACCAGGCGGTGAAGATCTTCTAAGTTGCTCTGCTTGAGATTATTCGTTTGATGTGTCTTAAACAATGGCTAAGCCAAATATTAAACTGGTCTCACATCGATCGGCTCCACAACACCAGTCGCATAAGCTATTATCTCATATTTTTCAAGAACATTTAACTCGTGGTCTGAAATTGTGCAGCGAGCTCGCAGAGAGGCTGCGTTGATTCCCATGTCTCAATGTGTTTTCATTTTTTTTTTCTTCTTTATTTTTTTAAGCGCGATAAGCGGATGAATATCCCGACGGGGTTCCAGCTAAGCGTTTTACACTTTAGGATCATTGTTCAGTAACTGCGAGTTGATCCATGGTGGAAATGCTTTAAAACCCTTGCGATATTACCAAAAGCGAGATGCTGCGATATTATTTAACATTTGATAATAAATTTCGTTCATAAGAGCCAATAAAGTCATAAATTAAAATTGCGGAATGTACCCAGGAGAAACAGGGTACGGAGTGGACAGGCGGATGTTCATGGTAATAATGTTATTGGTTGTTTATCACCACGTTAATAAAGTTGAGGAAAACTTTTGGCATCCGCAGTGAAAGCCCACTGCTATTATACCCGAGCTATATTCGGACTATATACTTCTAAAATGGGACAAAGGCGGCGCGATAATAGCACTGTGAATATTGGCTATGGGATTTTAGTCCCAAGGTGTTCCTTGAAAGACTCCAAACATAAGCTACAAACAGAGCGCTCTTTAAATGCACAGCTGCAAGTGCAGGCTTTTTGACTGTTGCAGTTAGAGCCGCACACGCACAAAAAAGATTCACAGACGATCACGAGATTCACGTAGCCTATAGGCGTGCGTGTTAATTTTCTGCAGAATTTTACATAATCATGTTATCACCTGTGTGAACAAAGCAGATATAACAAAGTGGACACTAATGATTTTAACACCTCTGAGTGTTCTTGAGCTGTAGAAGACTTAACCTATACAGAGGTTTCGCTAGGTTGGCACATATCCTTTGGTATTCGACAAACTTTTGTGCCACTTAACCAACATCCCTGAAGGTATAACTCGGCAACATTATTGGTCCCCGTCTGCAGCACCCATTAGGCATCCTGGGTTTTCCTACATTCTACTCGCCTAATCACTAATCCATTGTTCGTGCTCCAATTATCCTACGCATGATCACTAGCATACAGTCGTATACCTATTACATAATGTGAAAAGC
This sequence comes from Amblyomma maculatum, assembly GCA_023969395.1. Taxonomy (NCBI): domain Eukaryota; kingdom Metazoa; phylum Arthropoda; class Arachnida; order Ixodida; family Ixodidae; genus Amblyomma; species Amblyomma maculatum. The sequence goes on along the minus strand of JAJIZL010000121.1, from coordinate 637,105 downwards.
CCTGCTGACAGACATATAAAGCCGCCGTTTAAACCATGCCGTACAAGCATCCCTGCGTGGCCTACGAGTAGCGTATTTGACTATGAGTGCAAGGATCTCCGGGGATTTGATTCCAGTCTCCCCATTCGATCTCAAAGGATAAACTGGAGCTAGCAGCGCCTGCCAAGTCATCTTTGCCACCTCCAATTAGTCGACGCCGCCAACGTGGACACCACTAAACTTTTTTTTTTCGTTCAAATTTCAACTACGAACTCTTACGCGTCTAAAGGTCTTAACCTGGTGAACTTTATTTTCCGCATTCGCACTTACCGAGCCAGGCGTCGACATTTGGCAACGTCCACACGCTGTCGTATTGGCGGCATGACAACAGCTCGAGTCCTGCCGTACGCAGAGCCCTCCCTTCATTGTCCGATATCCTTTTGTGTGGTATGGGTGTAGTGAAGCAGAACCTGTCGGAGAGGAGTTCCCTGGGATCCTGCGACGAGCCAGTACCAGTTGAACGTCGTGGATATAGGACGTGACTCGCGTTCACATCATCATCATCATCATCATAATCATCACCACCACCACCACCACCATCATCATCATCATCATCACCATCACCACCACCACCACCACCACCACCACCACCACCACCACCACCACCACCACCATCATCATCATCACCACCACCATCATCATCATCATCATCATCATCATCATCATCATCATCATCATCATCAGCCTGACTATACCCACTGCAGGGTGAAGGCCTCTCCCATATTTCTCCAATTAACCCGGTTTTGTGCTAGCTGCATCCATTTGACCCCTGCCAACTTCTTAACCTCATCCACCCATGTAACTTTCTGCCGCCCCCTGCTATGCTTTCCTTCCCTTGGAATCCAGTTTGTTACCCCAAGCGATCATCGGTTATCCTCTCTTCGCACTACATGCCCTGTCCATGCCCATTTCTTCTTAATTTCCACTAGAATGTCAGTAAGTTCAGGTATTTCTCTGACCCACTCTGCACGCTTCCTATCTCTTAATGTTACCCCTACCATTTTTCGTTCCATAGCCCTCTGAGTTGTCCTCAACTTATGTAGAACCCTCTTGGTTAGCCTCCCCGTTTCAGCCCCATAGGTGAGTACAGGTAAGATGCAACTGTTGTATACTTTCCTCTTGAGCGATACCGGTAAGCTGCTAGTCATAATCTGCGAGTGCTTGCCAAATGCGCTCCATCCCAATCTTATTCTTCTTGTTATTTCTTTTCCATGGTCCGGATCTGTGGTTACTGCCTGTCCTAAGTAGACATATTCGCCTACTACTTCCAGTGTACTACCTCCGCGTTCACAATGTAAATTTATATAGCGAAGAGTAGAATCGTTACTATTCATCCGCATTTATATATAGTTAATTTATCAGTACTCCACGGCTGCCCTAAGTGTTGAGAGAGCGAGCAGCAGCAGTAGGCGCTTTGAGTGTAGAATAGCAGTACTCTGCACTGGCTAGATATGAAGAGCGTAGAGACGGTGGCCCATGTTTTCGCATGGGGGTAAATTTTTGTTCTCATTTCATAAAGGAGAGTGATCTTGAGCGTTAAGGATAGCGTATCAATATTCCGTTTTACAAGGCGTGCACAACACTATGAAAAATAAGCGTGCAATCTAGGACAATCAGGATCGGGCGCACCACATAACTGTGCTCGTAACCTTCTGTTGAGCAGGGTGTAAGAATGTGATGCAAACACAATCCTGCTGTGTGTGTCATCCTGTTTGTCCCAAGTCACTATTAGGTTTTATAGCGTGGAAAAACAGGATTGTGAAATGGCATATGATGCTATGCAGGCCTTTGAGGTGTACTAATCACACGTCTACGCATTCACTGGTGTCCCCGCGGAACAGGAGGTATCAGCAGAATATCTGAGCTTCGACAATATTGTTCCCGGAGGAATGCAAAACACAGCTATGTGTGACTGCGAAAGGCAAGTCGATAAAGTGCGCACGTTAGCCCTTAACATACAAGTCAGAGAATGACAACAAATAACAATAGAAAACTAAATATAATCCCATCATGCTCTCTGTTGAATTAAATAGACTCCATAGTGCCGCTCGCTCGCTATGCATTTTATTTTCTTTGAGGAAAAGAAGGAAGGTGACGTACTCAAGTTTCTGGTTGCAAGCTTGAAATTACAACATATGCAGATGAGATTCGTTTCTGTAAGGCATATAATGAGAAGGTAGAACGCACTAATGGTCCTTTTCCAATATTTTAGGTACTATAGCTATACACGAAACGTTTTTTTCCTATACACGAGAATTTGCGCGGACTATCGCTGCCTAAATATTTTGTTAGCCAGATTGGTCAGAGTTATAAATGCCTGCATTTGCGATTAGAAAAAGGAACGATGGTGTATGTGAGTGTGTGCGTGAGTGGAGAAGGGAGGCTACTTACGGTACACCAGTTATTTACTTTACTCCGGCGGGGGGTGTCTGCGTTGACCTCAGCCGAAATTTGCTGTTCCAAACTTCGATTCTTTATCAAGGGCACGAACAAAGGCGACAGCCCCATGCACCAACGCCTTCTCTTTTTCTCTCCTTGACCCCCGTGGGTAAATATTTTAAGGAAGCGGTTGGTAAAAACGAAAGTGTTCATTTTACATTGCGCCTCTTTTGTATTGGAGATGCCTTCTATGCAGCTACCACCAAGAAAAAAAGTAAAACGTGAAACTACTAAGTCTGCTCAAAAGGTTATGGCGATTACGAATGTCTGCATAAAAGGTGCTTCGAAAATAGTTTAAATTCGGGCATGTGCACTCACGGACACAAAGTGCTTCCACGTCTCCATGCCATGCAGTCGATGCCAGACGTCTGTTATGGCGGAGCCCGTGAAAGATACCGCCAAGAATTCGCCACCGTCCTTCAACAGCCGGAAGACGTTGCGATATGCCCGATCCAGGTCGCGCACGTAGTGGAAGGTCATGAATGAGTACACCCGGTCGAATGAGCCGTACTCTTCTAAGATTCTTTCAGCATCATCACTCTCAATGTCCAGAAGCTCGTAGAACACATCCGGGTCGGAGAAGTGTTCTTTGGCGAACTGCATCATAGACTGTGACTTGTCCGAAGCAACCACTCGTTGATAAGGGCGCAGACGAGGTAAAAGGACCTCCCTGGTGAAGCTTCCGGGCCCGGAGCCGATGTCTAAGTACTGAGGATTTGTGCTGATTGGCTGCTTGAAAGAGACGCTCTCCAGGGCGTTAATATTGTCCCGGTAGTTGTGCTCTCGGAGCCATAGGAACGTCTTCGGGTCACGTTCCTCTGTTTTGGAGGGACCATTCTCACGAATGGGCTTAGTCGAAGGCGCCAATGCAGCTGCCATGGGTCGCTGTTGCAGATACTGGGACAGTTTCATTGTGGCCTACTAGGTGGTCGTCGATGTGAAGCTTCAGAACTTTAGGCGTAGTCTGAAACACAGGTTTGATTTCACGTTGTGGGCATCATACTTTCTCCTACCATCACAGGGAATAGCTCTTGTTCAAGAGAAGTGACAGTTTAGTTTTGCACTGGCTCTGCCGAATGGCGTCGCATGACCAGAATGCTGAGCTTTGGGATGATCTGGGATGATCTGAGCTTTTGAGAGACTCGTACTCAACTCCTCGGCAGCAGCCCAAGGATGTCTTTACGTAAAAGATGAAACTGGTGTACCTAATATACTGCAGCGTTTCCAAAGTAACTGTGACTAGTTTCATGTCAGTTCATACGAACTCGCTGTGCCTCCTTTGACTGTAATTGCCTTGTCAAATGCTCGAAGCCAGTTGCAATGACCTTTGCTACGGAATGACAAGTATTCTAAGCGTCTATGGGCTGTATTTGTCCGCTGAAACCAAAAAGCTTTATTACCTTCATAGCATTTTAGCGGTTTTGTGTCATGCAGGTAGAGGCCGATCCGTGTTATTTCCCCGAATGAATCAACAATGTTAGAGGCAATCCTGTCGGCGAATATTTATTTCTCTATACCATTATGGGGCACTAAACTTTACGAGCGCATTGTCTACGCAGCAGCACACGAATGATAATTGATATCTCAGAGTTATGATGGTAAAACCTTGACGTGAAAGCAGAGCACAAAGTGCCCGAATGAGCGCCTCATGAAGTCTGTGCATTCCTTGACAGATTTACTGCTACAAGTTCCGAGGTCAGCCGTCGCCTTCCTCGCCAAATAATGTTGCTCGAAGTGAATTAGCATTTCGTTGTCGTTTTTAAAGACATATGTCGCCATTAGCAACTCTTCCAGTCGAGTGCGATCACACTAAAATAAGGTCGCTGGAAGAAACCACCAGAAGCGAATTGAGAATCATGGTAATGGATATTATGGAACAGGTACACGTATGGGTGCTTTTTGAAATAGCCACTAGAAGGAAGTTTGATGATGGGTTTTGTTCTTTAAGTGATTATTCTGTGCGACGCCAGTTAGCCAAAATAAAACAAGTCACATGATTCTGTACAACTTGCAGCACTTACGCTGCAATACCGCAACAGCCCGATACTTTCTCTCTCCCCCTGTCAGATTGCACAGATTTAGAGCGTTCGTTAACTCATTAATCGCAGTACAGGGAGCCTCGAATATACACGGTGACCTTCGTGCTGTCTACATTACTGGTTGCGGACAATTAAACACGCCTGCGATCAAGTTACGACTGCCCTGTTAGCCACTACGTCCTACTTTCGGGTTACTAGTAGCTAAGTTATAAGTGCAAGCATATCGTCATCCATGTTTACTAGCAGTTGGGCAAAGTAAAGCGTGGCCCACTTCGCACAACAGAACAGCAGTCATTGTGATACAGAGCAGCAATGGAAGTTCAATGACAGCGCCCAATAGCCCATGTTGTTCAACTTCCTATTCCACCGGCGACAATGCATTTACTCACATGACACCAGGTCACGAATGAAGCAGGCTTGAAAAGGCAGGCGACGTGCGATGCGAAGTTATACCGCCGATACATCCACCGATAAACCCAACAGCGTCGTTCTAAAAGCGCCCTGACATCTGGCTTTCGCCGATGATTGGACCCTGCCTCCCTTCTGAGGGTGCGGCGTTAATCGAGTGTCTCTCGCTTTCTCCTCTCTATCTTTGTGCGATATCAGTGGCTGAAAGTTGCGGCACGTGTGGCGTTTTTTCCTGATTTGCGGAAAAAGCTTAGGGCAGGGGAAAGGTTGAAGTGTCCATGCAAGCACATAAACAAGCAGCAAGTGGAAGGGCAGTGAACATAAGTGGAGAGATGCTCCCAATTTGGGTTAAGAAGGCAGATACACAGAGACAAAGGGAGAGAGGCACGCACGTGTGTTTGTGAACAGGCAGCCAAGAATCCACGAATTACTACAGTGTTTGGCAGGTCATCCTTGAATGCATGGCGCGACGTACTCGCCCGACGGCAGAAGTGGACGGCATGCCATCTCGAAATCGCTCGATTCCGCGTCAGTGCTTTCATTTTCCTCGTTTGTGGGTATTATTCGTTTTCATCATGGCCCCCTTACATTAGCACTGAGGGAAAAGAAATAAAAGGAAACTTTTATCCGTACACGCAAGAGTCCAGTCGAAGACGGGAGCTAACGGAAAGTTCTAACATTTTAGTCTCGACGCAGGATGAAGAGCTGCGAACCCAACACGTGTTTTACGTCGGTTAAAGATTTCTTAATCAGGTCACCCCAGCATCTGCCAATGAGACGTTACAATGATCATGGAAAGAGTAAATTCTGAAAGCAATTGTGCGATTAGGTATATTATTTCTTGCATATTTCCTACTGAACAGGCATTAAGATATGAAGCGTTTCCACAATTTCGGTGCTTTAGCTTCACATGCTGTTGTAGGGCGAGTTCCTGATGTGTCTTTATAGAACGATAGCTCCACTGAGTGAAGAATTCAAGCACCTTATCCAGTGCATAACTGTGGCCTTGATATTACCCCCAAAGGCAACAATCGCTGCCAATCTTTAGCAACTTCCGAGCGTTGCTTCAGCAGTCATGAACGACGAAGCGGGGCCGTAAGACCGTGTGGCTTGCCATGCTGCTCATAAGCAGTGTCGGAAACGAAGAACTGAATCGGATAATCAAGCTCATATAGCTCGCCTGGAAGACGAGAAATGGCAGCGAACCAAGCAAACGGCGTAGCGCATGTAGAAACCACAGAGTTTCTTACTCTTACCTAGAGGGAAAGCTGTGCTGCCGTCTATGGGAGTTTACATGGAGTTTCCAGAAGGCCAGTTCAGCCACCATGGGCGCTCAAAGCATCATGGGCCGGAGAGCTACCGAGTGCAGAACTACAACTTTTGGCCAAAACTAATTCAAAGATAAACGTTGTTCGACCGTAAATAATGTCCTAAGATTAAATATTGTGACCATAAATTGCAAAAAGGGAGAGAAACAGCATGTCAGTGTGAGATTTATCCAATAGAAGCGATGGCTCTTTTTCCTATTGGCTTAGTTTTGAGCAGCACAAATGCCAATATTTCGCACCTAATACCCAAACTTTGAAATAAAAAAAACGTTATGAAAATATTTATGGTTGTACAATCACTTAAGGAAGTTTTAGTGGCATTTCGGGAAACAGAAACCATTTATTGGCGACGTCTGCTTTTGCGCCTTCGCTACTATGGCTTTCGCGGTCTATGTACGCACTTTCAGATGATGATGATGACGAAAAAGAAACATCGCAGTAACGCCACTCCACGTACCCGAGAAAAACCGACTGTCCCGCAACAAGTAGCACACCGGCCCATGATTCTTAGCGCGCCCATGGTGGCTGAAGTGCAGCGCCCTCAGCTTTCCCTCTAGTTAGTGTAAGGAACTCTATGGTAGAAACACCGGAAAAACAAAAGGCTCGGCTCTCAGCGATCCGGTAACGAGAACTTGAATGAAAGCGGGCGTTATCGAGCTATCACTCGTTAAACCTGGTTAAATACAGTTAAACCGCTGGCAATGCTTTCTCTTTTCTTTCGGTGTTGCTTCGATATGAGAGCAAAAGGACTACATATTTCATTGCTCAGTGAACCTTGGACCCACGTCGATTGCTGAATAAGTACTACTACCTTCCGGAGAGAAGAGCTTGATAACGTCTTTCTGACTAGTTATTGGTTGAATCGCCGAGTCGTCAGGTTGCCTGATAACAATATTTTAATTTTGCGACCAGATTTCTATTATCAGGTATATAAACAGCAAACGCAAGCAATTTCTTCTGTACCGGTCAGAGGTGTTCATTGATTTAAAAAGTATGGCAATTTCATGGCTCTGCGTCTTTGTCTGTCAAATTCTTTTTCTTTTTTTGGAACAGAGTGCCACGTTCGGTTCCAGGTCGCTGAGTAAAACGACAATGTTTGTCTTTTTTTTACTTTCGTATCGGAACTTAATTGCAGGCTACAAAGCCACATCAATAAACTGACTCACTAAATTCATTTATAGCCTTTCCGAAAGTATCAGGACCCGTCATGGTGGCTCGGGGCTTAAGGCTTTGTAGTGCTGGTTCCTATAGAACGCGGCGACTGGTTTTCGATGGAGGCGAAAATCAATTTGGCCGTGTGCTGTGCATGTCTATGCACGTTAAAAAATCCCAGGTAGTCGAAATTACTGGACCCCCCTCTCACCTCCACACACACACTACGGGATCTCTCATAGCCTGAGTTACATTAGGACGTTAAGCCGTAGAAGCAAACAAAATCAATATTACAATCACAGACTCTGTTTTTTATGACTGTTTAATTTCAAATTTCTTTAGCATATAACTCAAGCAGATTACGTTAATTGTCCAAATCGAGCAGCTTACTCATTTTCAGAAGCACTGGGTTTGTTTATTCATAATTTTAGCATTTAGCTTTCGCTTGAGATCTTTGGTAGGATCACGTGGAAACTCAAGGCTCTTAATGAACCTTGTTTTTCTCTCTTGCGTTCCCAAATCGTCGTCTTCCTTGGCTCAAAGAATAGATTGATTGATCCTCTGACTTGATCTTTTAGCTTTGTAATGTCAGATTTAAATTAACTCTCAAGTCACCTTCAAGAAGCTTTGCAGTCATTCGTGTATGTGCGGCTTATAGTCAACCAGACCAAATAATGTGCGAACAGGAAAGGAAACGGCAGAAAGCAGCGATAAATTTTGCGGTATTAATAATGTGCATTATCAAAGATCAAACTTGCACTAACCTGCGATGAAGACATACGTAGGTTAAGACGTATCCGAAACACTAGTCGCCGTTGTCTGGTGCCAAATGATTTTATTTCGCAGGGACACCATGACGTAAAAGCAGCCTGGCGTTTGCTTGTGCTTACACCTGTTTTTCACGCTGATAACGTATTCACACATTAGGAGTCTGACTTTATTCCTAAGTACAACGACGGGTTTGTTGTCGCCTTTGTACACAACGTGTAAGCAATTCGTTATCGCGGAATGATGACGCTAAGTGGTAAAATCCAAGTACGTACGTGTCCGATACGGACGCAAGGCTGTAGCAGAACTGCCTAGCTTGGCAAGCTGCCGCGATAAGGCTGCTGCTCAGGTCTGTTGTGTCGTCGCTTGTTTTGGTTCCTGCTTGCCTAAACGCTTCGCAGAAAAAGTTTGAACAATGCGGTATGATATAACGACATATATAGTCAGTAGTATATACTACTACTACTACTACTACTACTACTACTACTACTACTACTACTACTACTACTACTACTACTACTACTACTACTACTACTAGTAGTAGTAGTAGTAGTAGTAGTAGTAGTAGTATCAGTATTGATGGACGTCAGAAAATAGATGAATAATTCTAGCTAGTAAGATAACAAATTTCAAATAGTAGTAGTACTAGATGCAGTACTACTACTGCTACTACTACTACTACCATTACTGTAGTAGATGCAGTACTACTACTGCTACTACTATTACTAGTAGTAGTAGTAGTAGTAGTAGTAGATGCTACTACTACTACTACTACTGTAGTAGTAGTAGTAGCAGTAGTAGTAGTAGTAGTAGTAGTAGCAGTAGTAGTACTGCATCTACTACAGTAGTAGTAGTAGTAGCAGTAGTAGTACTGCATCTAGTACTACTACTATTTGAAATTTGTTATCTTACTAGCTAGAATTATTCATCTATTTTCTGACGTCCATCAATACTGATACAAGAACGCCACAGAAGCCACCTTGATCATTGCGTGCAGATAAAAAAAACTGATTCACTGTCGCCGGAACACCTACTTTAATATATATGGAAGTTGCACTATATATAAATATATTGTGCGATATTTGACAGAGAGCTGATGTTATGAAGCACTCACCAGCGCACCACGCTAACCACGCATAGCTGCAAAATATCGGCAAGTGCTCCCAGCTTCAGTTTCTTGATATCACCTAGAGGCAAAGCAGGAAAGCTGAGTGCTTGATGCAGCATGTAGAAGCGTACGATTGCCGAGAAGATAGGATTTTGTATTTGGCTTGGCCATTATTTTTATTAAAACGCAGATTGACCCGTAATGGTTCTGAGAATTTTAATACGGGCCTAAACCTTCCGTTAAAGTTGCTGAAGTAGAAAAGGCGCTCTTGAAAAGGAAAATTTACCTGCGCTAAGAGCAGAGTATGGCATTGCAGCTACTGATTCTAAGGCAGAATTCAGATTTAGGGTGCAGCTATAGGTGAGACGAATACGCAGCCTGGTTTCCAGAAATTCCCGCTGTGTGTGTAATCCGCCTTTTTCACAAGGCCGCTCTGCGCATGCGCTCCTCTCCCCTGGTTGAACACAAACCACCAGCCCCAGCTGCGCATGCGCAGTTCTTGGCCTCCGAGATCGACGCAGCCGTAGCTGATCTCGGAGGACATGTGTGGTTAGTATTCATGACACGCGTATGCGATAGATGGCGGTAGCTGTCAAGAACCAAGGGCGTTTTCAACCAGTAGCAGACGAATTTTCAACCACTCCCAGAGGGCGCCACATTTTGTAAAATAAGGCGGATTTCTGGAGATCGGAATGCGTATTCGTCTCGGCTATAGCTCAGCTGTAAACCTGAATTCTGCCTTATAATTGGTAGCCGCAACGCAATACTCTCCTTTTTGCGCAGGTAAGTTTTCCTTTTCAAGAGCGCCTATTCTACTTCAGCAACTTTACTGGAAGATTTAGGCCCGTATGAAAATTCTCAAAACCATTTGTCGAGATTTTCCTCGACAGGAGCCGCTTGGGGGACGGAGAACCTGAAAAGGGGCTTCATGTAGGGAACCTGTCACGCCGGAGACCCGGCAAACACCTTGTGGTGGTGGAATGATCTCAGGCCCGAGGGCCGCATATTTGGCTAAGAGCGAGTGCTCGCCCGTATGGGAGTTCATCTCGAATTGTCTGTCAGTCAAAATCCTACGCTGCCCACATTTCCTTCCAACCTCCCAAAACCCTATCCTCATACCTACTTCTCCTTTTCCTACAACCTACCTCTTCCACTACGTCCCAGGGGAGATACGTGGGGTCTCCCCGGGCCCGCTGCCTCGGCTGTGGGTCGCTGAGTAGCATTCCTCCCCTTTCATTTAATAACTTCCAATCAAAAACTTTTGTCTGAATGGACCTTCTCATTTATATCTCCAATTTCGGAACTTTCTCTACCGCGATACATTAGTGGTGCGGGAGGAGTCTGTCTTTGGACTGTATCTTGACTTATGTGTATGACTTGCTCTTTAGGAAATACGCATAGACAGTGGTCACATCTTTGCCTCCAGGTAAGGCTGAGAAATCTTGTACCTACTCCACATCTGGCCCGAAAGTTCCCGGCCGAGTGAGCAAGACACCCTGGTGCAGTGACACTATGATAGCAGTATATACACACAGGGAGGCAACAGCGAGTGATTGAATCGGTGGTTTTTTATGTGCTGATCGTGCAATAATGATGTAATTGGGGATATAATTTATTAAAAAGTAGAAAAAACAACCTCAAGACACCGGTGGGATCAGAACCCACGATCGGCGATTTCGCGTGTGATGCTGTACCAACTAAGCTGCAGCAAGAGCAGTTTAATCTTCTTCTTTCTTAGGTATTTATGCTCCATGTAACTTATCCTTGGGAGTGTTCTCCAGCACCTCTAACATAGCGGCTGGCGTGGGTCACTCTGTGTTTCTGCTTGTGTCACACAAAACTTGAACTAACGGGGGTAGAGAGAGCTCTTTGATATCTCTCTCACTCTGTAACTATGACATCAAGGCTGCCGGATTCGAGGCTGTCGTCAGGCTAATCAGTAAACGAATATAGGGAAAATGAAGGCCTCGATTTTATACATACGAAGGGTTCAACAGCCACAGCCACAGAAGACCGGATAAGGGGTTTTTGCTTAGTTCGTGTCATGTGGGGTAGACCTCTCCACTGCTTGCACTGTACTTTGGATTGCTAATTCAGACTTTTTCCTAGCTTCTTTAATTACTTTTCTCAAGAGTTAGCCCGTCTGCTGAACCTGAGGACGCAGGTTCAATCCGTGCCGCGGCGGTAGCTTTTCAATGAAGCAAGGAGCACGTACACTGTACAGTGTTAGGTCATCATAAAGAACCCCAGGTGGCCGAAAATTCTCGAGTCCTCTACTAGGGCGTCTTTCGTAGCCTGAGTATAGATGTAAAATTTCAGAAAATTTGAAAACCGAAAAAAGAAAATAGGAAAGAACGCCATTTTTTTAAATATTTAAATGTTTTGTAAAATACAGATTATTTATAATTTTCAAGACACACAGGTGCATTGAAGCAGAAGCAGCCTGTTTTGTAGCTATTTGCTGGTCATATTTTGTTGCACTGCACTATATGGTTATAAAACGGCATAAACGACACATATTGGGGTTCTATAGAAGGTTGTTGCTCCATGTGTTGTAACCACATCTGCCTCTTCTGAGACGAAGTGGTCAACGTTCGTCTGTGTGCACAAAAAAAAAAAGAAGGGGGCGGGGGGAACGGGCTCAAGATTTTGACACTGAGTACAGAGTCAGAGGCTGGTTTCCATTCCTTCCAACTGTGGGCGATTCCTCTGCCCGAGGGATGCGCACGACAAACACACAGTGGGCCGTATGACAAACATCTTTAATCTCACACGGATCGTCGAAGTCGGTGCTAGGTCGTCGTCCGGGTGGCTGCGGGTCGTTTCCGTGGAGAGCGCCAGGAGCGAAGCAGGAACGAGGAGGCAGGGACCGAGAACCAAGAGAGAGCGAGACGGCGGCGCGTGCCTTCTTTTATAGCCCCCTCGCGCGGGACCGGTTATCCCCGAACAAGCGGGGAAAGGGAAACAGGCCGCGCGCAGGGAGCATCGGGAAGTGGCGCGGCCTTCGAATGCGCGGCGCGCCACGAGCCCTACACAACTTACACCTTAACTTCTCTAGTTTAATGAGAAGTGCCGGAAACTACAGCAGCAGCGATTTGTAGTAGTACGAATGAACAAAGTTCTGGCCGCAGATATTTTTAAATCCTGATTTTTTTTCTATCGTAATTTATCGTAATAGTTCGCAGAAGCGAATTCTGATTCAAAATAAGTTGCGTTTTTTTTTGTGGTCCACGTCTGCTGTATTCTCCGCGTTTTATAGTGAATTTGGTTTAAAATAGCAAGTGTGCAGCGGATAACAAGCATTTTATGGCTAAAACCGCGCGTTTTATTATGCTACATAGATTTCACGTCTAGAATGCGAGAAAATGAATTTTCTCGGGGATGGACGCTGCAGAAAAGCCCCGTCTTTTACGAGCCTTGGTAACCTATCTGACCGCGCCTGCTCTTGCTCTACATTTACATTTATGTGTCACCATATTTATTATTTATTTTTATTCCTTAGGTGCCGTGCATGGGCTCACAAATACATTAAAAACACTGCAAGTCATTCATTCTTCGCTACTGCGACAGCATTCGCTTACATACCGAAGTTTATTCCATATCAAAGTTGATTTTGCTATGTTATCTAGTGAGGTAACATGTCGTGAGTAGCCATTTGGGACACGTTTCTTTTGTTTAGCTTTTTTTTTTTATAGCCACCGGTAGACTTCTCCGGTTCTGGCTTATGATATGAAAAAATAAAATAATGCATAGACCGCGCACATACACAGTCTGCATGACGCAAAATTTCAGCTTTTAGACATGCGTAATGCGCGGACCAAATTCTGGAAATCGCGGTATATCCTAATTTCCTTTCCTCTTTTTTCCCAATCAGTGGAGTTGGAATACGGTTTGTCAATGCTTTTTTTTTTCTTGCTGGTTTGTTCTAGTAGTTGTATATTTAGATTCAAATGGGCTTTTTATTTTCCAGTCAATTTTACTATTTCAGGTTTATCTTAATATTCCTTACATGTAACACGTGACCAAATGTGCAGACCACATTTCTGCATGTTCCTCTTCTATTTTTTTTTATCTATGCGTGTTCTTAGGTGTGTGTGCTTTTATGTGCGGTGAATGTTTTCTGCAACTCAGCCACATGGAGATAGGTATTAGACAAATTTGAGCATTTTTAAGCTGCATAATATTCTGGTCCTTTGTTGTCCACTGGTGCTTTCATCTTTGTGAAATATTAATAGTTCTTATCACTTTTTTTTTTTCAAGTTGGGTTTTGACAAAAAAATGTGGGCTCTTTTCTTGCGCGTGTTCTCCTTCTTAGTTTGTTCTAGTAATACATGTGAACTCCCAGGTGTGTTCATTTTCCTATTAAGTTTTTTTACACAGCCTAAAGTTCGTCGCATTTCTCCTAAATCAAATACACTGCAAGGAGTATTGGCGATCTTTCTGTGCTCGCTTCTTCCTAGATGTTTCAGTCTGTTCATGACGAGGTCTTCCAGTTCATTTTGCGTGCATTAAAATTTTGTTATTTTTAAAGAAGCTATAAAAAGCATGTTATGTGTTTCGTTTATAAATAAGGTCACCTAATAACGACTCACTACTGGAGACGACAAACTCTTGAAATATATTTATTTCGGCTCCAAAGTGCCGTTTAATGCTCTTTATCCTGACCAGGACCATCGTTGCCACTCTGGGAAGCTGAGAACCATATCAATAAATATTAGTGAGATCACAGTGACATACTATAACGGCGCTGTGATGTACAGCAGCTACCAGCTCCTGCGTCCTCGTCGGACGGTGGACTAATCGGCAAGCGTCGCTGCTGACGCACCGGCATCGGCCCCCGAGAGAAACATTCTTGCCGATAAGACTACGACCTGACTAGCTTCTTTTCGTGCTTTATTCGAAATACAAATAAACAAAACAAGAATGCATTTCATACTTTCATATTTTGAGGTGAAGAGGAAAAATAAATGCAGCATTTCGGCATACTGAAGTATTTCAGTATATTGAGAATTTATCACGAACCTTCACAACTAATTTAAATTGTACGCCCAAAACCAAATCACAGCAAACAAAAATAGTGTACTGTAACTTTCGAAGTGTTCTTTCCTACTTAGAAGCAGCCATCTGTCAATGTTAGGGATTAGCGCAAATATTAAAAAAAAATAATAAAGAGCATCATACCGTATGGTTTTTTTTCCTGTTTTCGATATCCGCAAAAAAGCAAGCAAAACTTTTTTTTTTTTAATTTCCTGCTTTTTTTCCGAGCCCTGTCATCTCTAAGCCTGAATCTTTTTGGGACGTTAAACCCTATGATCCGGACTCAATAGTGTTTATTAAAGAACGCCTGACAACGCCGGAGTCCGAGGCCAAGCAGGGACGGCCTACAACGTCAGCATTTCTGCTGTGTCGTCCAGCGCCTTTGACCAAATCAACCTATAAATAATAGTACGGGTGCTTACATTCCACAGTGAGATAACATTGTCCAATGGACAGAATGCAGCCGGTTGCGGAGCGCGGCTTCAAGCCCGTGATGTTGCGACTCGTTGTCTGTGTGCGGCCTTTCACCTATGCCTTGCTCGGTTGTTGTGCGCTCAACCGTCAAATTATGATGGCGGAGCAAGTGTCCGAGAGCACAGGCTTCGTTTTGATCCCACGGGGCGTTTAGCACGAACGAGAATTATTCCCTGAAACTTTTTTCGAATGAGGTACACTGTGGCGAGCAGTAATTCAGTTGATTTCTATTGCTATTCGGAGACCAATATTTTATTTAGGGATAGTTTCCCGTTAGCTAACGGATAGCGTTGTCAAGCATGCAAAGCCGTATTACTTGTAATACTTCTATCGGCATACATAATGGCCAGACTGATCGTGTTTGTTCAGTTTATCTCATGGTAGAATTACACGGTCATAAGCCTATTATTTATAAATTTCAGCTCTGAAAAAAGTTTTACCGGAATGGACATTACGTCTACCGTGCAGTCTTGCAAGCATGAGCACGGGAGCGGACGCGTCAGACTAGAGAACGCTATTACGTTTTATTTGCAGACTATTTCAGATCCCTTATCGATTGCGGAAGGCGGCGGTCGTGGCAGACGAGATACTTGAACGTTGGAACATTACGGTGAGTGATATTCGCTACCCTCAGGTTTATTGTAAGACAATATTTACTGGTGCCACACTGAGCTCTCTGAACGCATGATCACGCACTTCAAGAAGCGTTTATCGGTTCATCGACCATTGTGTGGCTCAAGTTCTTGAAACACCATTCACAGTGAACACACCAACCTATTGAATATCTCCACCCGAATAATTTTCAGGGCATGAAGTCGGAATTTGTGAAGCTGCGCGTCGCAAAATGAAGGTTGTTTGCACTCATCAGGGCTAAAAAATCGCACTAGAACAACTTATTTGGCTTTATGTTGTGTAACCGTCCAAATGAGCTTCGCGGCTGTCTTCAATATGGATCCTGGGCACATTCAGATCAGGAAAGGGCCAATGGAAATATAATCACAGGGAGGCTGCAGAGGCAAAGGGGGGAAGAAAATTTGTCGACATGTTTAAATACTGTGTCTTAGTGGCGATTACAGTAAGACATTGGGAAGGATACACGCCTTACAAAGAGTGAATATTCCACAAAGACGTAAAGGAATCATGGCATCATATTTAACGAGGTGAAGAAGTCCTATCTGGAAAGACCCTCTGACGGAGGCATAAAGCCTTGTTAAAACAAGCCGTATGAATGTGCCTGCATGGCTTCGGTCAAGCGAGCTGTAAACAGAATGCAAAGGCCCTGGAAAGCTGATTCTGATTGTTTCTTTTTATTCCAAGATGACACTCATGGCTGGATGGATGGAGAGATGGATGGATGGAATATAGGAGCGTCCCCTTTGAAACAGGATGGTAGCAGTTGCTATCATGCTCATCCCCCCCCCCCCCTATATCTTAATTATTATTTTAGATTGGTTAACTATACCATCATTCTATTTATTAAATTTTTCTTTCTATATTACTAACATTATGTCACTTTTCTGCTTTTAAGCCACCAATCTTCCAATCGTTTTTTGCTAGCTTCCAAAGCAGGTTCTTTCACCCGGCCACTGGTGTTTCTAAACCCTAGAACTTCAGGAAGAGTGACTGCACCTGCATCGACTTTCGGATGGTTACCATTACATTCGAATATAATATGGGTAATTGTTTCTACGGATTTACCACATACTGCACATGTGTAATTTTCTTTGCTTAATTTCTTTTCGTAGCTGCGTGTTCTAAGGCACCCTGATCTAGCTTCAAAAAGTAGGGCACTGCCTCTTGAGTTATCAAAGAAAGCTTCCTTCCTGATCTGCCTTTTCCATTTTCGGTATAGTTCCACACTCTGTTTCTTTTCCATCCCCTTCTGCAGGTGCCTCGCATCGTGCTCGTGGAAGTGCTCTCATCAAAGCTGGCGGAACGCATGGCCTCGGTGACGATGGAGGGCCACCGTGCTCTCGCCTTCTGTGAAGGCCTGATGGAACGCAACCTTACCCGCCTGTACTCCTGCGACCCGCACGAATTCCAGGGTGAGTTGAAGGCTGGCCCTGTGCAGGTTTGTCAAATACCCTATGAGGAGTTAGTCTTTGCCATGTGGCAAAGGCTTCTTTTTCCCGCGCATTTGTATCAACTAGGGCGCATAGCCTGAATAATGGCCCCGACTGTGCGGTCTAACAATGTTATCACATGGTAGGCGAAAGGTCTGAAGAAACGAAGAAATTGAGAATAGCGCTATTTCGGCCTAATCCAGAGCGGGCTGATGGCAGCAATTGCAATATGTGTCATTATTCTTTTATTCCTAAAACTAGCGTTGACTGGAACGACCTTCCTCCCTCCATCGCTGCCATTACTGATATTGCAAATTTCAAGAAAACTGTATTTTCCGCCATCATATAACTTCATTATTGTATAGCTATGCACTGTATATTTTGTTTTTGTCTGTACCACTCCTTTCTGTAATGCCTTCGGGCCTGGAAAGTATTTGAAATAAATAAAAATAAATAAATATATTCTCCCAGCAGCATGAGAGTGGTCCCTCTGGGCACTTTCTTGAAAGCTTGCACTCAACCCGTCCAGTTAAGTGGAATGTAATTAGCACGTGATAATCAGCAGGTGATAATGATAATTAGCAAGTGAGAAAAGTCATTCGCAAAGCCAAAATTTACATGAAGTAAGATAATTAATGAGTATAATGATCGTTAGTCCATGTATGACAATTAACAATTAGTAGGTCATAATAATAATTAGCAGGCAGATAAAAATGGGAGCTATCTTAGAGACGTTCTTCTGCGGCGCTGTTCACCTCACTTGACATGAGGTGAAATCCTTTTTCCAGTCAGCCGGTTGAAATACGCGGGGAAGCCTAAAAAAATATAAATGTTCAAACACTAAATATCGAAACGTTCGCGCTTGCCTACCAGCATTGTCCGCAGCATATGTTTTAAGCGGCTTAGTCACAAGCTTGAATGACCACCTTCCGTGCAGTCTCTGCCACATCATACTCATCTTTTGCTGTTGTAGTAGCCTACAGCTGCCCCTTGGTGTATCATTCTGCAGAAAGTCTAGTAAAAGCAAATAATTTTGTGCCGGAAACGAGAAATTTGAGTAAAATAAAAAGAAGCAAGAACTTTAGTTAGAAGCAGCTCATGATGTATGTGGCAGATGCGTTGATAATAAATGCGCTTATACGTATTTATTTCAGGGACGGCGGCGCAGAAGAGGCGCGTTCTTGGCGGCGGGACAGGCATGTCAGGACAGTACGTCGATGGCACGAACATCATCAGCAGCACCTGGT
Source organism: Amblyomma maculatum (assembly GCA_023969395.1). NCBI lineage: Eukaryota > Metazoa > Arthropoda > Arachnida > Ixodida > Ixodidae > Amblyomma > Amblyomma maculatum. The sequence continues at coordinate 619,003 of JAJIZL010000121.1, read as the reverse complement.
GAGCCCGACATACTAGAGAAAGACAAATATCGTGACAAAGGACAACATTTAGAAATACTTGCTTCTGAGAGAGGACGCGTGGCTCCATTAAAGGGTCCCTTGGTGTAAAATTATAATGCAAGCACACCATAGAGGTAGTCTTAGTGATCATTCGAGTCAGATCTGAAAGATTTACGCGTAACCGATGCATAGCAAATAATTTTTAAAAAGTGGCCTTGGTGACCAGTCGCGGCCGATTTGGGCGACAAATTGCCGTGCGCAACCTTCCCTGCTGACGTCATGGGGCTGGTGGGCGGCCGCTCATTGGACGCTCCCTAGTTCGGCCGGCGTGGCGAGACGCCGTCACGGCTTGTTTTCTTTCTTTTTTTTTTCTTGAGCGCTGGTGTGGATTGAGTGTAAGGAGAGAGAAGGGGCATCATTTCTGATCGCCCATATTTTTGGTGCTAATGGAGCTAGCTTAAACATTTTTGCTTTGCATAGAGGATATATGGTATACATCTTGCTATTGCGCGTTTAAAATTCTAGTAAATAACTTTTCATGGGCCCTTCAAAAACGCACTAAAGTAAGAATCATGACAAGGTGGATCACACGGGCCTGAATGTAAAGCTGATTTTGCTGCCCTTATAGTAAACAGTAAAAATAATGAATAAATACGCCTTGAGAGTTACGCATCTTTCGTTAGCCACCTCACGAATAAGTTATACAAGTTAACTCAATCTTCATTATGAATCATATGTTAATTTAGTTTAGTTAACCGGCCTCGGCGGCTGCTTTTCCATGGAGGCGAAAAGCAAGCCGCCTGTGTGCTGTGCGATGTCAGTGCAGCCTGAGTCGCTTTGGGACGTTACACCCCACAAACCAAGCAAACCAACCTAAACTAAACTAATTAGTTGCATAAGTTAATATGTATTTTTTACTTATAATTCACTACGTGAAATCAACTCCATCGTGACAATTGGCGTTTTCACTTGAAAAATACTGGTTGTAGTAGTGCGACAACGTTTCAGAAATACAGGCTGCAGTATGCTGTTAAGAAATATGTTAACGAGAAATACGTGATAGAATGAGAATATGTCCGGAGCTTGCTTTATTAGGTGCTCTGTACTGCGACGTGCTGGCCGTTAGCTGTCTATTGTTTTATAAAGCACCGAATGCTACAACTGATTCTTCTTTAAATTATCCTTTCAAAATTGCCGCGGTTCGTCTCATGCAGTCAGTCGTACTGAAGTGAATGTTTTTCGAGTTCGCTTTTACTTATGGGGCAATGGGGGAATATTGTCAAATACGCCTAAGAGTATATTGATGGAAGCGCCTAATCTTCCGATGTAGAGCTAAAATAAAATACAGCGCTGAAATGTAATTGCAGCTCAACATCCCTATCCAATAGCATGACGGCAGGTCTACCTATACCAACGCTCTATAAAGCACTCAACGTTTTCAGGCCTTGGGCGTCAGCTGTGGCGGAAGCGCTCTGGAGCCCCCGCAAGCATCGAGACATGCGGGATGTCGAAAGAAGGCTGGCGCAGATGCGCTGCCTGATGCTCAAGTAAGCACCGCGCTTAGTCACAGGCCGATAACTACGCTGGGAAAAGCAAAACGCGAATCCCTACATTCGGCCAACCTCCCACTTCTACAAATGAAAACCACTGTTGATGGCAATGTTCCATGCGTAAAAAAAAAAAAAAAAAAAAAAAAAAAAGAAAAAAAAAGGAACGGACGGG
>JAJIZL010000121.1:521614-573814 GCA_023969395.1 Amblyomma maculatum | reverse complement strand
TAGTAGTAGTAGTAGTAGTAGTAGTAGTAGTAGTAGTAGTAGTAGTATTATAGGCTTTCTCAAGTTAGGGCCGCGTCCAACGTGACGCCCATTGAAAAAGCATGCGCCGTTAATCGCTAGGCTGCTCGGCTCCTGGGGGCGGTAGACGCTAGTCGGAACAGCCCCCTTTCTTCGTCTCTTCTGTCGTTTTGTCCCTTGCGGAGCCACCGTACCGAGCAAACCCAAATACGCAACCCGGGCATTCCGTACAGTAGTCGGGCGTCTTACCACTGTACCACCCCGGCGGGGAAACCCCTAAACCAAAACGCAATTTTAGCCAATTCCCATATTATTTCACAAGAAAGGAAAGACGCAGTATCTGTCACACCGGTTCTGTGGACACCTGAGGAGCGATGTAAAAAAGAGAGGGAGGTGGGAGTGAAAACGGAGGGAGAGAAAGGATGTCGTAGTGGAGGGCTTCGAAGTGATTTCGACCACCTGGGGCTCTTTGTGCACTGACATCGAGCACATGGACACTTCATTTCGCCTCCATCGATACGCAGTTCAAAATTCTAATATTCACACCAGTTCTTTTTCAGATATCCTGAAGTGTATAGGTTAGGACATATTCGGTTAAATGCTATGTAGCATACAACGTCGTAGCGGCAAAGCCACATATTAGTAACAATACAGTGTTTTCCTATTCCTAGATTTTCTAGCGAGAGCTACACTAGGCCAACCGCTTTGCCTGTTCGCCATGAACGACCTTTCATTGTGGCCGCACCTTCGCCGTGGTCCTACTGAACTTGAGCCGTTGCTTAGCAACCGCCACAGCTGGCGGCTGAAGCACCGAGTCTGCTTCTTACTATATGCTGTGTGGTGCGGCGTTCGAGGAAGCGCCAAATGAATGGCGCAGGAAGGACACCTGGATCGACCGCCGGCGAGGCCAGCTTCGTCTATGTATGAATCGGCTGGTGACCTCATGCCCAGTCGTGACGGTACATGGTGCGCCCCTTGTCGAACACAACTAGCATTCCATTGAATACACCAAACTTCACCGGCGTTCTATAATTCGTTTACAGGGAAGAAAAAACGTAGTATATTGTTGTGCCCGGCCAAAGCCGCCAAGAAATTCAGCCGGACGCCAAACTTCTTCGGCTAACGCCTCCTTCACAAAATACGGATACTTCTCTGCAAAGCACCAGTGCACTGGAGGCGAGCCATGCCAAAGGGAGAGAAGCGACGTGTTTCAACATGAGCGGAGCGTCCAGACAGCACGGCGCCGTGGCCCTGACGGTGAACCCCTTCTCGCCCCGCGGCATATTTGAAGCGAGAGCGCAGCAAGCTCTCCCATTGGCCCTGCGAAAGTGCTGCCGTCGGATTGGACCATTTTGAGCGTCAACGGTTCTCGGCGACGGAGTCTCAAGTGCTTCCGTTCGAGACTACGAGTGTGAGTTCGTCGCTAGCGTCCATCGGGAGCAGTTCGCCCCCTGACAGTGTGGACGCGGCGGAATCTCCCCGGCCGTCGCTGCGCGAGAACAGTCGCGTACGGCTATGTTAGTTTTCGGCCCCAGAGCCGAAGTCGTTGTTTAAATACCTGTAAATAGTGTATAAAGCTTTTTCTTCATCTCGCCAACACCGACTCGAATTCATCGCTACCGCCCAGGGAGCTGACAGCCCTCGTTCGCGAAACGGGTGACGAGCGCTGCGTTACCAACTCCTTGGCACAACCCTGTTGACGGTGGGCTACTGTGTGATAACCTCACCGGCACAACATTGGTGGCAGCTGCGGGAGCCACTGGCACAACAACATGTCACTCGCGGAATCTTGCTATTGTCCTCACGGTAGACAAGGGGAATTATGATAGCGTTTCACGATCCATGCGCGTGGCGCAGTTGGTTAAAGCGCTCGGCTGGGGATCCAAGGGATGAAGGCTCAATCCCCGGCGGAGGCAAGATTTATTTTATCTTCCCGTCCGGTCATGGTCGACGACGTCACCAGGTCATGACGTCCGAATCTCGCGATATCCAGCGGAGTTTCGCGAAATGGGACACACCTCGCGGACGGACGACAGTATGAGCCATTAAAGGCTTTCGCCTTAATATAGAGATAGAGGGGCCGTAGTGAAGGGCTTAATTATGATGGGGACCCTGCGTCCAAGCAATATATGAGTATAGGTTATTCGGCGCGAAAGTTGGCCCTTCTGTAATGGGATATCCCTTACCTGAGTAATAGGTCGGCAGAGCCAATGTGATCGATTCCTAGAGAATTGTGTCTTCGAAGAACTGCCTCTAAACCGTAGCGGAGTCACTTAAGAATTTCTTCTTCTTCGTCGTCTTCTTCCAGGCAGCGGCCGAACATCTTCTTTATCTAGTGCATTCGAGAACTATTGGGCTCATTCAAGCCGTATTCTAAAATAATTTGTAGTTACAGTCAAATAACTATAAATGATTACCATTAATTTAATATATCATTTATATATGTGCAGCAGTATATCTATCTCCAAATTTACCTTACATGGTTTTGGCATACAAGAAAAGTACGGGTATTCCAAGAATCAGTCACCCAATAAGTGAGGACATGAAGGCAGTGCTGGTTTCTGCCCTCCAACCCTCTCCTGTTGTGATGGAGGAGGTTGTGTCGGCTGCTGTCGTAGAGCCTGTCTCCTCGGAGCCAGCTAATGTCGCCGCCGAATTCGCGCACTGCATGTCCTCACGTACACAGGCTATTGAAGCCAAATGCGATTCCCTCGCTGCCAAAATTGAAGGCGTTCCCCCCAAACTGATGCCCGCCTAGATGTCAAACTCGCGATACTTCCCGCCATGCTTGAGGCCAAAATTAAGCCACTTTCCAACCTTTAGTCACAAAAATTACGCCAACAATCCTCACCCCGCCCGGTGCAGGCCTGACTTCTCCCTCAATTTGAAGAGTTTCAGTCACGCTCAGGCGTACGCAAACGAAAAATTCGCTGCGCAATTCCCGCCGCCGAGGGTACGCCTTTCTCCACCTCCGAAGCCCCCGCAGTGCCCGGTGGAGCTTCCCCTGTAGTGGCATTAATGGACGGGAAAGAAGACGACGAGTTCCCAACATGGCTAGGACACGTAATTCACGCAAATCACAACTCGAACCACTTGCCATCGCCATCGCATGGCACGATGCTACTGCGGCGCTGTCCATCACAACACAAACTCCAACGCGAATTGTCGCTCCTGTAGGGCACGAACCGTTCTATGAAATTTCTTTTATAGCAGAAGCGCCCTGAAGGCAGTTTTTCTGCCTATAACAGACTTAAACTAAACTTTTACTATAACTAAAAAAATTATCAAACAAAATGTTTTATCAAAGCAGAGACGTTGTAGCGTGCGCGTATAGAGGATAACGACTCCATATGTGCAGTGAAAGGTGCGGCCGTACCTACGGCGCATGCCTTTACACATGCGTAGTGGTCATCCGGTAATCTTCTATACGGGTACGATAACATGTCTCGGCTATCATAACCATTCGCTGTGTTGTGCCCACAGCCCATCCTGATCGGTATCCGTGGATTATGAAGAGATATATAACCGATAAATAAGGATCCTGGTTTTCTAACCTTGACCACGTACGTCCCATCTGCAATCCTGCAAACTGGATTCAATCCATGGCGTCAGCGTAGGCACCTACCTCCTCCGGACGCCTAGAGACAGCAAGGGGGAAATACGCGAGCTGATAGGAAAGAAAGAAGGTGGGAAGAAAACATCACAAGACCGACTTTCATTGATTCCAAGTTCGGCTCGGCGCTCAATGGTCTCAAGAATGAGGAGAGCAGGAGATTTGAACGAGGCGAGCCGCGGAAAAACCCTGGGGAGCCAATCGTAATCACGTAATCCTCGATCTATCATGTAATTCAGTTATTACTCATTTCATTGGTTTCAGTGCAGAGAGTTGTCTAATTGGACAACACGTGTCTTATAATACTCTTCTGAAATGTATTAATTCATGCATCCAATAATTCAAGAATTTCATCACCTCCTCGTTTGTAACTGCATGAATTTCAGAATGTAACTCTCCAAAGGTTCAAAATTGCCGCGCCAAATGAGTGAATTGAATGCGTGCCGCCATCGTTTGGACTTTTGGTTTACTAGGTTGTGCGTCTTTATTAGTAGCCGCTAAGAAGCCGCACAAAATTAAATGTAGAGACATCCACACAATGCGCACTTCTTTGGCAAGTACAGTGTTTTGGTGTTTGCTGTATAAGGTCAATTCACATGACACTTCATATCTAGCAGTTTGTGTTCTCCGCAAGAGATGGCGCTACAAAAGCATTACAGTAGCGAGCCGTACACGTTTCGCCGGACGGCGGTCGGCGGTGAAACATGTTTGCTTCCTAATATACAGGAACACTATTTAAATAAATCCCGCGGTGCATTGAGTAAATGCGCTTTGAACCATGAGCAAGCGCTGTACTAATATTAAAAGTAGATTGGAATTCGACTCGCTGTCCTCACAACGAAAAAGTTTAAATTGTATACTATTAAATATTTAAAAAAAAATTAAATTGTATGTAGTAAATTACATTATATATATATATATATATATATCCAATTATATATTTTACTCTATCAACACTTTCGGACGGTGAACCGTCCTTCTTCAGGCTAGAATTCTACCCCGAAGAAGGACGGTCCACCGTCCGAAACTGGCAGTCCTTTAAAAATTCAGTTCCTTCATCGGCACTACCATTGTTGGACAAGTGATGCAATCGTCCCCATACGTCTTCATAAAATAAACTTCAATAATTTCTATAGATACTTTATGTGTGAAAAGAATTGCGGTGCTCTCAAAAATAGGTTTGCGTACACACGAACGACGATGGTAAACAAGATCGGTCGATGATGCAGTAGAATCATTATCACACGACTTGGGGTGCTTTTGAAGTCTTTTGTATGTATATTGTTACGGACGAGCGAGAAAGAAGAAGCGGGCAGTGCCGCGTGCAGGAGCACTCGCGCTAGGCCCGCTAACATTTTCATTAAACGTCATCTCACGGTCATCGAACATTTTCTCTCTGTTCCCTGTTCTGTTTTCATCGGCTTGCCGCTTCGTAACATTGTGTTGGAGGTGCGGGGCATGTCATTGTCACCACTCGTCTTGGCCCGGAGCTTCGGCGCCCTGCGACTTTTGCGCCGTCGCCTGAAGGTTAAGAGGCATCGTTCCCTAGCCTGCCGGACCCAGCAAGACCTTGCCGTTCCTCCGTCCCGTCCCCCCGCCCGACCACAAGACACGTCGAAGGAGAAATTGACCCGAGACGCCACACATGACCACGAGACACAAGACGAGACCCGAACGACTATGCATATGGGACTCCACTGAACAGATGTGCCGACCAAAGACCCCCCGACTCAAGACACCGCTACACGTGAGACATCCTCCCCTGCCTATATGTCATGTGGTGGGTGCCTTGGCCTCCGCCATTGAGTCGTGGCAACGTGTGGCCCGAGAGTGTCCCGGCCAAGGTTCATCGGGAATCATCGTACCGGCAAGCCGTTCTAGTCTTCCTTCTTCCTCTTCTTCTCCAAGCATCCAGACACACCCATCATCATGCCATGGAATCAACATCGGCAAACTTCCTCGTCCATGATCGGGACGATCGCTCGGTGGCCGCTGGTTATCTTACGGACGAGCAAGAAAGAAGAAGCGGGCAGGATCGCGGGCAGGAGAGCTCGCGCTAGGCCCGCTAACATTTTCATTAAACGTCATCTCACGGTCATCGGACAAATCTCTGTACCCTGTTCTGTTTTCATCAGCTTGCCGCTTCGTAAGTTAATCGTAACAATATGATGTATCGCCTGTTCCGGCTAATATACACACCACCGCAAGAAAGCGGCAACTTATATACAACGCCAGCTTTGCAGAATATGAACTCTGGGCGATGTTTAACGTGATATGCAGCACATTGACATCGTGGGCCAATCTCAATCCTCTTCTGCTGCCCACAAATACTGCACACTTTTATAGGTGCTGAGAAAACAACCTTAACAAACAACCCAAATATCTTCTTTGAATTATCGTAAGTATTATGTAGTTGTCTAATTTCCACCACTTAGAGATCCCGAAATATTGCTAGAATATGTTCACGTGAATGGCTCTGAATTTGTCCCCATCTAAGCGTATTCACCTTGGTCGGGATATTTGCTACCTATAGCTCATGCTGAGGGCTAGCAAAGCGTTGTAGCAACGAACCATCAAAATGAATAAAATCACTTCACCCATAATGCGAGTTACGTGATAGTCCTTTCAGGCCATGCTTCTGCCATGCTTCCAAAATAGCTTCTAGAGCTCCAAAGCGTTTCGAATATAACTGATAATTACGAATGCAACTATTTGGAGGATGTTGTCCGCAAACACCTGGATGTTTTTTAGGTACAATGGCATTAGGTGATGCAGCAGAGGTGTGAAAATGAAATCGGCGATAGTAAAATACCATCAATAGCGGTGACAGGTACATTAGAGCCGGCACACTTGGAGGTAGCAAGGATCTCGCGTCATTGTAGTGATCAGTACACAGATAGTGCGGGGTGCTTGAGCCAATGACAGTGGCTGTATGCACAACTGGATGCACAGTGAAGTACAGAATACCAAACACGCATAGGCTGGAAAGATGAACTTATATTTAGAGTAGGCAAGAGGAATATTCGCTTTAGTTAGGTATCCTAATCAGTCCAGCAGTCCGTGGACCCTAGCCATCTTCAAAGTCTGGTCGATCCGTACACGCTGATCACCCAGGCTGGGGTGTGAAACCAGGTATGCCACTGCACATCTGTTATGTATTTATTGGTGATGGTGTCATGTGGTCCCTTGCATCCCCACACCATATATTGTGGGGTAACTGAGAAAAACACTAAGTTGGCCTTTGCCAGCCGACCATGGCATCATAACCACGAAGGGGCCTCATTCGTTAACACCCGAGATTCTGTAACCCCAAAAATCGAAAAACAGAGTGCAGTAGTTGTGTGCACACCGGATGAGTTCCCATGTATACTGCACATGTCAACGCTATATTTTTGGAGCGTAACCCAAATGACTGTGCTTCATAGTCTTAGATTCCCGACAGCCACACCTCGGCGCAGATTTCGTGGGTTTAAATGCGGTCACGCAAAATGTAGAAATTACTCGCCATATCTGTATGCTGATTTCTTGTGCTTGCTAAGACATCTTTAACTCGAGCTATTCCTAGACCCACAGATACACGGCCCCTGACTTGTTATATGTCACTCGTGTCACCTGTCTTTTCAACGTGAGAGCATTAAAAGGTTCTGTTCGAAAATCCGACATCGGTTCTGTGCAAGAAATCATGGGCATCTGCTAGTAGTAGCGAACTTACCCCTGAAAGGAGAAAACAGCGGCGAGGGGGAACTAGTGGTCTTTAGATAGTGAAGTGGAACTCAAGAGACTTCTGATGCGCGTACAAGAAGAGAGTGAGAAGTTTGGACTTAAATTGAACATTAAAAAGACAAAGATCATGGCGTCTTGCCCTATCAAGTCCTGGAGCATCAAGGGACAAGAAGTGGAAGCTGTGACAGATTTTCTCTTCTTGGGCTCCAAGATTACCCCGGAAGGAGACTGCAGTCATGAAATTAGGAGACGCCTGCTTCTGGGAAAGAGAGCCATGGCTAGCCTTGACCGCCTAGTAAAGAGCAGAGACATTACACCGCCAACCAAGATCCGTATAACTCGTGCTATGTTCTTTCCAGTTGTGATGTATGGATGCGAGAGTTGGACTGTGAAGAAGGCTGACCGCCGAAGAATTGACGCGTTTGAATTGTGGTGCTGGCGGAGACTCTTGAGAGTTCTTTGGACGGCCAGAAGATCAAATCAATCGATATTGTCGACCATAAACCCTGACTGCTCATTGGAGGTTCAAATTCTAAAGTTAAAGCTCAGCTATTTTGGTCATCTGAGGAGAAGAGAGGAGTCGTTGGAGAAAGATTTGATGTTGGGAAAGGTTGAGGGTCACCGGAGAAGGGGTAGGCAGCGAACGCGATGGTTAGATGGCATCCTCGAGGCGCTCCAGATGAAGTTATGTGATGTTAGGAAAATAGTGAGAGACCGGAAAACGTGGCGTGATATGGTCCATAGGGTCACGAAGAGTCGGACACGACTGAACGACTGAACTGAACTGAACTGAATTCGATATGTGGATGCACGAAAACGTAGCTTTACTGTTCCCGTTGAGTTGTTGACGAGGCTGCGTTAAAATTATCCTGCCAGGAGCATTGTCTATTTTGAGATAAGCGATGCGCATGTACACTGAACATTTAGATGTCTTCTTCCTTTGTTTTCAACGTACCCGTGACCTCAATAAAGACAAAGTAAAACGTCCAAACTGTTGTTTCCAGTGTTGATTCAAATGTCATTACTTATGGCTCAGTACTAAAAACTATTCACAACATCGGGTCTGCTCAATGACTACAAATTTAACGCTAAGAGCAAGGAGCGTTGTTATTTTTTGGCTGTATTTACCCTGAGTTTCGGCTCTTTTGAGTATCAGCCCAACGGCAATCAAGCTGGCTGGTAGAAGCCATTCTTTCTATGACAGGAAAGGCATGCCAAAGAAAGGACGCAGAAGAAGAAACACATATAGCGTCCAGCATTTACCACGTCTTCCGTGTGAAAACTTTAGTAACTCTCATTGCAGACCGCATTCACATAAGAATGAGGGTGGGTAATCCAATTTACTCGGCCGAAAAAAAAATACGCCTCGGAACACTGCGACTTGATCGCCAATTTTGAATGTCAGCACTGCAAAATCACATAATTCACGTGTACAGTAGTGCACGTGAATTCTGGGAGTTATGTGAATTTATTCGTACTGCAGCAGGCCCAAACCAGACTTGCTTAGTTTGGGTCTCTGGCGAGTCGGTCTTTACAGGTCGGTCTTAACTTGGCAGCAAGCCCGAGGCAGTGGCTGCTAGCAGTGCCTGTAGCCCTACAATATGATGTGAGGAAGCATTTCCATGGGGAGCCAGCTACATTGCGACGGCTGTTTTTTCTGCGCGCGTCTTTCTCTGCCTCTTCCTTTTCTTTCTTCTCTATTTTCTCTTCTGTCTGCACGAGGCAGCGGAGGTGGCGCAGCTACAGAGCCAGTAGCAGGCCCGTTCGTTTTCTTTTTTTTTTTCCTACAGCCACAACAACAACTCCAGCCGAATGCTGATCACTATTTCGCATGAACTACTCTCCTAAACTACCTAATCCCCTACCTCCATTATTTCACGAGGAGCTGCAAGAACGTCACAACCGGAATACTGCGCTCGTTCATCCCATGTAGTGCATTCAGCCATCACATTACCGATGACTTTATTTCAACCAATCAACATGGACTCCAGCCAGTCACCTTGATTCGCCAAATAGGTGCTATAAATTACGATTGGTAGCTCGACCGTCCGTCATGTCATCTTCCGCTCTCTTCAGCCACTCATTGGTTCGACTAGATAGATAGATGGATTTATTGAAAGCAAAAGGCAGAGAGGTTGGCCCGAATAATTCAAATCTGGCCTGCTACTCTGCACTGGGGAAGGGGAAGGAGAGAAGAAAGAAGGTCATGATGGGTGGCGATGTGGGAGAAGGCATATGAAATATATATACAGACACAGCAGCTTGCTTTACAAACGTGAATCAAGTCCGCTGGCGCTCAAATAACGGCAAAGAGCGCGCACTGCCTGGACGCCCTTCCCCTTGTCCTGCCAAGCGCCCAGCAGCAGTTCCTCCGACAGAGGCCTCTTGTCTAAACGCTTCAAGGAAGCAGCTAGCACATTTCTTTCGTTCGCATACTCTGGGCACACCAATAATACATGGTCCACAGTCTCTGGGATGCCACAAGTTGAACATTCCGGTGAGTCCATCTGTCCAATTAAATGTAAGTACTTGCGCGTGAAAGCCACGTTTAAACGAAGTCGATGTATCAAGCATGTCTGATGACGCGGAATATCACGCGGAACATTAAATTTAAATGTTTGATCGAGCCTTCTTAGACGGATGTGTCGGGCGTCTGGTTGAGCCCAGTAAGCTGCTGTAGCAATATTCATATAACTCTTTAGAAGACACGTCGTATCCGCTCTTGAAAAAGGCACAGCTGTTTGGAAGCCATTGGTTCGACTAGACATTCTGGTTGTTTCCAGTGTTGATTCAAATGTCATTACTTATTGCTAGGAAGCATTTCCATGGGGAGCCAGCTACATTGCGACGGCTGTTTTTTCTGCGCGCGTCTTTCTCTGCCTCTTCCTTTTCTTTCTTCTCTATTTTCTCTTCTGTCTGCGGGCCTTGGTTGCAGCTCACTCATTTCCACTCTTTGCAATAATAGTTATAAGGTTCTCTGCGTCCCACTTTGCCTTTGGCATCCCATGTTGACTCCGCTCGAGCAGTCAGCATAAAGCAACGATAGCACAAGGACGGAAGGAAGACAACACGGACAGGCGCTGTCCGTGTTGCCTTCCTTCGGTCCTTGTCTAAGTCGCGCTGTTCTTCAGAAAATGGCATATCAACTCGCCCAAGCATCAGTTCTAACAGCCATTGATTCCCTCCCTCTAAACACATCGTCTCACAATCCATAGCAAAGGAACCACGAAAGCGGCATATACCGTGTGCTTCAGTGAAGGTGAATCATGAGGTATTTGTATAATTTTGCGGTCGTTTGAGTGCCGATGTTGGCTCTCAATTAAAAACAGGTGCATCATGCTGACTTGCAAGCTGGTTAGCTGAATTTTAATAGTTTATTTTTTAACTGCACTATTTTATTTATTTTTTATTTGAGCACACTGTTGGTCCCCTCTTGGGACCGTTACAGGAAGGGATTTATAGACAACAAAGATGCAAGTCAACTACACAATAATACAAAATCTAACAATCAGGTTTAAAAAACGAGAAATCAGCATTCATATGCGGAAACATCGAGTGAGAACAGAAAATGGAAGATAGCCAACTCTGGCCTCCAAAGCATGCGTTCAGATACGTCTCAAAGTATTCTTTAATACAATCATACACTGGGTACATGATCGAGTGTGAAAAAACATAGAACATACAGACTGTGGATGGTCATCAAGTCTGGCTTCATGACAGAACTGATGAGGCTGCAAGCTCCATGATTTATTCTAACGAATGCTTGCGACGTGTCTCTTTAGAACGGTTAAAACTAATGTAAGTAGCAGGATCCATGTTGAATGCGTTATGAATTAATTGATATAAAAACTTGAGTCTGTGGAGTGTTACGCGACTTGATAATGTATCTATGCCTGCGCGGGAAAGCAGTTTCGTTGGAGTGTCAGTGCACCGGTATCTGTGGTAGATAAAGCGAACCGCTTTTCGTTGAACTGATTCGAGCATGTGTACATCTTTTTGTGTATACGGAAACCAGACGACGTTTGCATATTCTAAGATTGGACGGATAAGGACGTCATACGCGAGTAACTTGGTATCTGAGGTTGCAATGCGCAAGGTGCCATTTAAGGAAATATAAACTACTCATGGCTTTTTTGGTAATGTTTTGTACTTGGGTTTTGGAGGTGAGATCGTCAGAAATAATTACTCCAAGATATTTCTTTTCAGTTACTGTTTTATGAACTTCGTTGCCTGTGCCACACGTAGGTGGCTGAAAGTAATCGTTGATTGGAGATTTAGTAACACTTTCTAAACTTTCGAAAACGTGACCTGCTTCGGCGCTGCGAATCAACGAATTACATCCACCGCATGCCCTTTCCGAAGTGCTTCGCTTCTAGGCGACATCAGTAACTACACGTCAATTTGGAGCCCGCCTGCCGCGTTACCTTCCGGTCGGCTGCGCTCTTCGCTGCTTGCGGCTCGCGATGAACGAAATTCACTGTACCATAAAGCCGAAGGAAGTCGCATTTTCAAAATTTCCAAAACTGGTATGGCTACCACTAACGGCTGACCACAAATCTACAACTACTTTCAAGCCCCGAAATGCATTAGTTAAATACAAAACTCTTGGAATTTGATTGAACGACTTGTTAGGTAGCATGATTCAGCTGTTTTCTGATGTCACTATGTACACTGGTGTTTCAGCGCCGGTAAAAGAATCTCGACGTCTCAGAAACCCTATGATAAGAAAACTTCTCGTTGACCTTCGCTGGAGCACCTGGGCCGGCTTGCACGATAAAGTCCCAGCTAAGTCCAGACTTAAATGGTGTCTTTAGAAAGCCCAAGCTTATTTAAGACGGCTCGTGTTCCGAACGTCGAACGCTTCGTGTTCATGTTCACCAGAGTGGCTTCCCAGAACGGCCTCAGCAACCACTTGGGGCATTTTTCCTCGTAACACAATCTTATGCCGCAAAAAGCAATGGCACGGATTTCACACAACGCAAAATTGACGGAATGTGTACATCTTAAAGCAGGGACAGTGCTAGCGCATCCCTGTATTTCCCTAATTTCTCTACTTAGACATCTGGCGTCCTTGTGTCTTAACCAAGACAGCACTAGAGTCCTAATCATACAAGCGACTTATTCAAGTCAGGACTGAAGCCCAGTCTTTACTCCAGTCTTAAGCCGCCATGCTAGTGGCCTATTCTTAAGACTCCAGTTAAGTCTGGACTTAGCTAAGACAGTCTTAAGATTGTTTTGTGCAAGCGGGCCCTGGTGCATGTACCGTCCCCCAGTGCCTTGATAGCTGACGCAACCCGCCACGCTCTCTTAATCAACATTTGCTGGCCGATCGAGTTTGAGCCGGGAAGGATAGCCTACCATGCGGAGATTGAAGGCGGAAGATGAGTGTTCGGTTCCTTACCTAATTCTTGTACTCCCAGACAGCATGACAGTGTAGATTTTGAATCATTGTCCTCCGGACTGAATTCAGAGCATTTCTAGGGGAACAAAAAGTGCTTGTGAAAAATGTTGCAGTACGTAATAGTTAGGAGCTGGCGCTAGGCAATGATGGCCCTATGGTAGGGTTCGTGGCAATGTGCAAGCGTTTTTCGGTCATTTTGTAGTAAAAATCCTGTCCTCTTGACCTCATTTAAAGGAGCCTCTCAACCATCCAGTTGTAATATTTTTATTATTTACTGGTTGCGTCACGCACCAATTTCTGTACTTATGTATACGGACCACAGTATTAATCACATATACCGCAATAAATGCAATCTGCGGCAGGCTAAAGTGAGGTAACGCAGTTTTCCTCGTGTTTTCTCAATGATAACGTTATTCTGTATATAAAACCTACATCATCGACATCACTAACTTGGTTAGAGCACGCGAGCTTTATCCAAGGCATGCCCGCGAGGCATCATCTTCGTTCCTGGAACCAAGATAATATCGAATATCGCCAACAGGGAAACTACATAAATCCAACTCTCGCCTTTCGCTCCCGCGGCGGCTCATTTTGTTCCGCGTTGAGAAGCTACTCCGCGAAGGGCGGTTAACTGAGTCGCCTACTTCTGTAATAGCAAGGCGAGCTTCTGTCGATATCTGAACGAACGACCGTCCTTCGCCTCTTTCCTTCTTCTTTCCGCGAGCTCTCATTTTTACTTTATTCTTCTGCCCACTCTTAACAGCAACAACGCTGGTGTCCTGTTCAACCCCCCCCCCCCCCCCCCCCCTTCCCTCCTTTTTTAAGAGCTGCGAGATAAAGGGCTTTACGTAATTCGCGCAGCTTACAAAATCCGAAGCGGCAATCGCTCTCGATACGTGAGAGCATTCGACGTCTCGAGGCGGTCGCGGAGCCGAGTTCTTTTTTTGGTGACAAACACGAAACTGGAGCCACCGTTGGAAACAAGGTGACGCTTCCTTTGGGGTCGCCACTCGGACTAATTTCGGCATATCGTGTCATGGGCGAACTTTTTTTCTGTGGAATGCGGTGACTGGGCCCCACTTACTTGTGGCGCGGATCGTTGGTGCCATTGTCTGAGCAAGCCGCTCGTCTTGGGCTATATAAAAACTCGCAAGGTTCGACTTAAAACCGCTGTGAAAACCTTGACTCACTATTTATGATGCGAACAAGAAAATTAACTGTTTCACTGCCTTACTGATTATAATACGCATGCAGTTAACAGCTAACGTTTGAAAACAAAACGTTGGTTGTTGGCATTTTTGTGGACTTTTCTAAGGCCTTCAATTTAGTGGACCATAACATTTTGCTGGAAAAATTAAGTTATTATGGCATACGAGGACAGTCACTAGCTCTTATGAAATCATGTATTTAAAAGAACTCAAGTTGTGAAAATAGGTACCTTTACATCATCATCATCATCATCATCAGCCTGACTATACCCACTGCAGGGCGAAGGCCTATCCTATATTTCTCCACTTAACCCGGTTCTGTGCTAGCTACATCCACTTGACCCCCGCGTACTTCTTAACCTCATCCGTCCACCTAACTTTCTGCCGCCCCCTGCTACGCTTTCCTTCCCTTGGAACCCAGTTTGTTACCCTAAGCGACCATCGGTTATCCTCTCTTCGCACTACATGTCCTGCCCATGCCCATTTCTTCTTCTTAATTTCCACTAGAATGTGGGTAACTTGAGTTATTTCTCTGACCCACTCTGCACGCTTCCTATCTCTTAATGTTACCCCTACCATTTTTCGTTCCATAGCCCTCTAAGTTGTCCTCAGCTTAAGCAGAACTCTCTTGGTTAGCCTCCACGTTTCAGCCCCATAGGTGAGTACAGGTAAGATGCAACTGTTATATACTTTCCTCTTTAGCGATACCGGTAAGCTGCTAGTCATAATCCGTGAGTGCTTTCCAAATGCGCTCCATCCCAATCTTATTCTTCTTGATATTTCCTTTTCATGGTCCGGATCTGCGGTTACTACCTGTCCTAAGTAGACATATTCGCCTACTACTTCCAGTACTTCGCTACCTAATGTAAACTGCTGTTCCTTTCCGAGGCTGTTGAACATTACCTTAGTCTTCTGCATATTGATTTTCAAGCCTACCTTTCTACTTTTCCTGTCTAGGTCATCAATCATTATTTGCAGTTCATCCCGCGAGTTGCTTAGCAAGGCAATGTCACATCGAACGCTAAAATTCTCGATTGTGAAGTGACGCAGGGAAGCATTAAGGCCTCTACTTTTTAATCTATATCTGAATGATATCGTCAATATTTATCATCTATGCAGACGACACTAGTATTTTTTTCGACGGCAATCATATTAATATCTTGTTGAACAATGTAACAGTGCAATGAAATTCTTAGAGGAATGGTCGAGAGTGAATGCAATGAAGATAAATGAAAGCAAAACAAAAGCGATTATATTCAGGCCGAAAAACAAGCTCATACCTGCGCATCAAGATATTGTAATAAACTCACGATGCATCGATTTAGTCGAAAATTTCAATTGCCTTGGAGTTATCTTTTCCGCTAACCTGTCCTGGGATAATAATGTCAAGCATGTTCTCAGCAAAATAAGTCAAATAACTGGTGTAATAGGTCGTTTAAAATATATCCTTCCCACACGCATAAAAAGTTTTGCTTTATAATTCACTCTTTCAATCACACTTGAACTGTTGTCAGTTAGTATGGGGAAACACAACATCCACTAATATAGAACACATCTACCTGTTACAGAAAAAGTATCTCCGACACACATACAATGCTTCTTATACTGCTTCGACATCAATTTTCTTTAAGAATTGTGTTGTAATTCCAGCTTACAATTTTTATAGATATCGCTTAAGTCACATGTATAAACAGGAAACCCACAGGAATGTGAACAATCTACGTAACCTATCCCAATTACAGGACAGAACTCAGTTACATCACGAGACATTTCGAAGATTAGTCAGTACCAACGCCGTGTTCAAATTACGGGAAACAGTGTCTTAAGTACGCAATACCAACACTTTTAAATTATTATAATTCTATCCATTTTGATCTTTTCACGGCATCCTACAAAGACCTCCGGGAGGTGTTTTTGATTTCTATGTTGTATTGTCTAGCATGCTGGTGTTTTCTTTTCCATTTGTAACAATGAGTTCCTATGTTGTTGTTTTTTAATTCTTGCTAATGAGTGCGATGTTTACATAATTTCAAATATGTACGTGCATGCGTGTTTTAATGAAGAGTATGTGTACATATGTGATGCTGCCATGCAGCCGAAATAAGGGATTGTGGACCCGCCAAGCTGTCCATGGACAGCTTTTTTTCTACAATCCCCCCATCTGTATTTGATGCAAATAAAAGATTTGATTTTAAGTGGGTGAGCGGCTTTGGCTTTCCGCAGCTGACCCAAAAGTCGTGGGGTCGAATTCCATCTACGTTAATTCCGTCAGTCTTATCGCAAAGCACGCAGTAAGACGAGTGTAATTAGAGAGTTTTAGTTTCACGTACGTGGGAGCTTCACGTACGTGAAGCGCCTACGTGTGACCAGTGCGCATGCGCAGAACGTGAAGAGTCCGCGGGAGTTTCACGGACGTACGTGAGATTCGGATTTTCACGTTGGCGTCTTCACGTTGCTGGCGTACGTAGAGTTGACAACATGGCGACGCCCTGCCCGCCCGCTTCATAGCAATAACAGCTTCGCCGCTAATTCCTCGGCGCGATATAGTGTTCTAAACTGTTGTATTCGCTTTAAGCTTACCCAATCTTACCCTCGCGTAAAGTTTCAAGTGACAAATAGCCTTTATTTTTTAGATAGAAGGACGATTTTTCAGCTGTTAAGCCTGACGCAGAAGCGTTTGTCGTCGTCATAGCAACGATCTCGCGAGGTCACGCCAGACCAGAGTTGAGCGAGAAGTGGCTAGAGTGCAAGATGCAAGCCGGCAGCCAACCAGAGCCAATCCGTTGTAGGGCGAAGGTTGTGAAGTTGTAAGCATGAGTTCTGTTGCCCAGCGAATTCTCTTTTCCTAAAGCGACGATCTGGATATGCTTCGCGACGTGAGAGAATGCAATCCATTCGAAGACTGCATGCGACACGCTGTGGGGTGGACGCATATAGGTATGCGTCTTGCTAATTGTTCACTGTAGAGCAACGACGTTGAGAACAGCAATTTCCAATTCGACCGACTCTTGGCTACGGCCGCAGCGTGGCTCGGTTCAAGGCAGCTCGACTAAACAAAATTAGTTTGGTTCATCTGTACTAGATGGCGCGGCATAACACGTACGCACAGTTTTTCGAGACTTGTATGAAAGGTCCATACATTTTGCTTCACGTACACCACGTACGTGAAACTAAAAGTAGTCCTGGCGAAATGCGCGCTGCGCACGTAGACTTCTCACGTTTGCGTACGTAACTCTGTACGCACGTGAAACTAAAACTGTCTATTGTCTCTCTACCCTATGCGCTTAAAATGGTGAGATGCAGAAGTTAGAGCACCATTTGATGTTACGGTAAGGGTGCTTTAAAGAATCCCCAGGAAGTGGAAATTCATCCGAATCCGTCCTCTAAGGAGTTCCTTGGAATGGAATGTCGGGATGTTGAAGCTCAAATAATTTACCGCGCCGCATCATTACCACGCAACACCGCTCGACTAAAGCGCACTATTGTAGCAAAACTTTGCATCGGCGTATTTGCTTGTTGATTTGTTTCGTGGCTGTGGTCCGCTCCATAATACGATGCCTTTTTTTTCACCTCTGTAACAAGAATGAAGGCTCTAGTAACAAACTTGCTTCTCTTGCTTCGGTAAAACGCAGCTCACATCTTTGGATCTTAGCCTTCCTCAAAACAGAGAGAGATAATAAACTTTATTTGGGAATAAAGTTTATTTTCAAAACAGAGAAAAGCATGATAAATATGCATCTTTTAAAGCAAAAGTTCATAACCTTGCTCTGCACACTGCCTCTTAGCTGCCGACGCCCTATACCTAGTAAGAATTAAATGTGCGCAAAATATGGTACACTTGACTTTCAAACTGTATGCACTAGTTTGGCAGCGGTGCGCGAACGAAAAGTAAGCCTCTTATCTATTCTGCTTTTTGCAGTGTCAAACGCTTATACTTCACAACACGTGCTGGAGCTGGATCAACACCGAGGAGACCCTCGGTAGCGACCACTGTATCCTCAACACAACAGTTTACACACGCCCCCTGAAGCGCCCCACAACGAAAGCCCGCATCCCCGATTGGACTACCTTTCGCCAAAATTTCCCAACAGAAACTAACACGAACATCACAGAGCAGGGCTACACGACCTGGTCCCAGTCAGTCATGGCGCACCTTCACTCCCATGAGAAACAAATACAGCTCACAGAGGTAGTTACGGACGTGGACAACCACCTCCTGCATCTCTGGGAAGCACGCCGTGGCCTCACGCGCCGCTGGAAGCGTCAGAAACACAACAAGAAGCTGAAAGCTCGCATTGCGGATCTCACCAGGCAGGCAGCAGAGTACGCGGCCCAACTCGCTGACTCTAACTGGGTGGACCGTTGCAACACGGCGGCGAGGCAAATGCCGAGCCGCAACACGTGGTGGCTCTTCCGAGCACTCATCAATCCAACACAGACACGCACGGAAACGCAAAATCACCTACACAAAGCCATGCACTCATTCCAAGGAAACACAATGCAGCTGGCAGTGGCGCTACGCGATCGCTACCTGTGCACAATTCAGGACCCCCGCGGATCGGCCTATTCCTATGCAGGCAGGGAAAACTCGGAGTTGGATAACCCATTTCGGCTCCACGATCTGCGGGCCAGTCTGGCCAAAATGAAGAAGGGTACTGCGCCAGGCAGGGACAAGGTCACCGTTAAACTTCTTGCGAACCTCCCTGACACGGCGCACCAGTGCCTTCTTGACTATATCAATGCAATCTGGACAGGGGAAACCCCCCTCCCCATTGAATGGAAGACGGCTCTCGTCACCTTTATTCCCAAAGCTGGGAAACCAGTCGACACGGACAACCTCCGACCCATCTCTCTCACCTCGTGTGTGGGCAAATTGATGGAGACGATGGTGCGGGATCGGCTGTCTGAGTACCTTGAACAACACAACACTTTCGCGGACACCATGTTCGGATTTCGCCCACACAGATCCGCACAGGATGTCCTGCTTCAACTCAACCGCGAAATACTGAACCCCATCACATGCACAAGAAACGACAAAATCGTCCTCGCCCTGGATCTCAAAGGGGCATTTGACAATGTAACACACGAAGTCATACTCACGCACTTGAGTCAAACGCACTGCGGCACGAACACTTTCAACTACATCAAACAATTTCTCACAGACAGACTGTCTTATATCCGAATACAGGATCAAGAACACGGACCTTTTTTGCTCGGCACGAGGGGCACTCCGCAAGGCGCAGTGCTGTCCCCTCTGCTATTCAACGTTGCAATGATGCGCTTGCCGGCTCTGTTGGGTGCGGTCGAAGGTGTGCAGCACGCGCTGTACGCCGACGACATCACCCTCTAGACCACGCAAGGGCGTCTGGGGGACATGGAGACAAGCTGCAAACGGCTGCTAGCATAGTGGACCGCTATGCCCGCGGCTGTGGTCTCCAATGCTCACCGCAAAAATCTGAATTCGTGCATCTGCGACCCTCGCGCTCATGCACAACTCAAATCAATCTCTCCTTGCAAAGCGGTCCCATTCAAGAATCTAAGGAAATCAGAGTTCTGGGGCTCTTTATACACAACCAGAGACGATGCGACACAATACTCGCCAAGCTCCGGCAGGTGGCGGACCAGGTGGGCCGCATGGTCCGCCGGGTTTCCAACAAGCGCGGTGGGTTACGATGCAAGGACGCCTTGCGGCTGGCGAACGCATTCGTGACCAGTCGAATCTTGTATTCGACTCCCTACCTCCACCTGCGGAAACAGGAGGAGGATACTCTCGAAGTTATCCTCCGTAAAATCATGAAACGAGCACTGGACCTCCCGGTCTCCACCTCTACCAGCCGTCTCATGGCGCTGGGTGTGGTGAATACTTTCAAGGAGCTTCGGGAGGCCCACCTCACCAATCAGTACACGCGTCTAACAAAGACAGAGTCGGGTCGCCGTCTTCTTGCCCGACTTCACATCCAACACACCCAACTCACAGAGGAGAGATGTCGCATTCCCGAAAAATGGAGACGCGCCCTCCATGTGCGGCCTCTCCCCGCCAACATGTCCAAAGAGGACCATAATGGTCGGCGCCTGGCGCGGGCGGAAGCCTTGGACCGCCATTATGGAAGCAAACCAGGAGTTTTCTATGTGGATGTCTCCGGCCCAAACCCTAGGGGTTGGTACACAGCCGCGGTCATCCACAAGGGCAAAACAGTAGATGGCCTTACGTTCAAGGCCCAGTCACCAACACACGCAGAAGAGGTTGCCATCGCCCTCGCAGCCTCTGACTCCTCCTCCAAATACATCATAACCGACTTGCGAGGGGCTTGTCGGAACGTCCAGCAAGGGTGGACTGCTCCTCTAGCTTACCGCATATACAAAAATTGCAGTCGAGATTCGGATCCCGCGTACCGATCTCTCGTTTGGGCTCCAGGTCACGGTCTCCAAGGGAGTGAGGCAGCCGACGCCGCCGCCCGCGCGCTTTCTCTCCGGGCATTTCCCACGGGACCCGACGCGGACCGGGATTTTGATTTCAGCCCAGTGTACAAATTTAAAGAAATATGTGAATATTACAGATCTACGCACCAAACTCTTCCCACCCCGTGCAAAGGGCTGGGGAAGGCTAACGAGCGGGTGCTCCTGCGCCTGCTCACCAATACAATGTTGTGCCCGGCTACTATAAAACATTTTGATCCGCAATTCGACGGGCTGTGCTCGCACTGTGGGGAGGTGTCTGACATCTACCACATGGTGTGGGCCTGCCAGAAAACCCCATCTTTGCCCCCTATCCCCAACCCCACCCGAGAGAACTGGGAGGCGACCCCGTCCGGCTGCTGCACCCTAGAGGCCCAAAAGGTCTTAACGCAGCGCGCCCGGGCTGCGGCAAACGCCAATGGAGTGCCTGTCTAGGCATTCCACCTAGTGCACATACCTATATGTATTATAATAATAAATGTTTTCACCACCACCACCACCTCGGACTGCGACGGATAACCCTGTCTGCCTGGTCACAGCAGATCATCGGCGATTCCGGTGCATAATCTGCGTCCAAACGCCGTGTGACAACTGTCTTCTGCTTCCTTTAAAACAGACAGCATTCCTGGGACTGCAGTAGTTTGGCAGCGGTGCGCGAACCAAAAACAAGCCTCTTATCCATTCTGCTTTTTGCAGGTGAGCGATTGAACGTTTTATTTTTTAGCCCATAGTTTCATTGCACACTGCTGCCAAACGAATTTTTGTGTAGTGGGTTTTTTCCCTCTTGTGCCATGTCGAAAGATAAAGAAATAGCGAAAGCATTGGACGATTTCAAACGCGAAATGAGAGCTGAGCTGCGTTCTGTCAAGGATAGCCTAAAGTGCTGCATCGACACTTGTGACGAGACGAAAGCTATCAGCTCTGAAATAAAGGCACTATGAAAAGAGTTTAGCGAGCTGGTAAGCTGCAATGACAATTTGAGAGCCGAAAACAAACGTTTGGTTCTAAGGGTAGAAGAACTTGAGCAGTATGGTCGCCTAAACAACCTAGAAATCAAGGGTGTAAAGTCAGATGTTGAACTCATCGAAGTGGTAGAGAAAATCGGCGAGGTCATTAATGAATACGTTTCTTCCATTGACGTTGATAAGTTTCATAGAATCCCCACTAGTCGCAAAGATGAAACCAACATCATAGTCCGCTTTGTGCGCCGAGATAAGCGCCATGAATTTCTTTCCAAGGCCAGAAACCATGGGCTGTCTAATAAGGAACTTGGCTTCACAGACACAGACAGCGGGCGTATTTACGTCAATGAACACTTGACATATGCCAACAAAAAACTGCTAGGAGCGACCATTGCTCGAAAAAAGGAACTCAGCTGGAAATTTGTGTGGACGAATGGCTGCAAACTTTTCGCACGCAGATATGAATCATCTGACACAATCAAAATATCTGTGGGATCTGATCTGGCTAAAATGGCTAATTAGGTGTTGACTTATCCGATAACTGGATTGATATCTCATTGACATGGACAGCCCGTTCCATTGCATTCATTGTGATACACGATGCTTTAATAAGTTTGCCACTTCCATGGGAAGATTCTCTGGCATATATTTTAACGCCCGTAGTATGAAGAAAAAACGTGACAGTCTTGATAAGTTCCTTGGGTCATTAAATCTGCAGTTTGATGTGCTTTTCTTTACCGAAACTTGGTTAAAATGTCAAGATGATCATTTGCCATTCAAGAACTACCGGCATCATGGGCTCATTCGCCCGAATATGAGAGGTGGTGGTATTGCCTTCTACGTGAAAAACTGTTATCCACAATATGGACTAGAAGACATTTCGATTATAGATCCCAATGTCGAGTGTTTAGCTGTACCATTGTCCGATATCATTGTGGTTGTGATATACAGACCTCCTGCTGGGAAAAAACTGCATTTTTTAAAGTTTCTTGCTGATCAAGCGCAGGACTTGATCAGCGCCGATTCCAAGCAAAGAGAAGCGATCGCCCTTTTTACTGTCTTAGAATGTGATGAAGTGATGAATTCTATTTGCTTGGAATCGGCGCTGATCAAGTCCTGCGCTCACATGATGGAAGTAAGTTTTAATATTCAGATTAACATACTTCAAAAGGCAGGCTTCCCGTGCTCTGTTGTGTCTGCTGTAGCAGAGACCCTGTTACAAAAAATGAAAGGCAAGAAAAGCTCCACCGCTAAGCCTCGAAAAGGGAGACCACAGGTGGTCCCTTATACGCACAGTGTTGCCCACAGCCTGAAAAAGGTTGCAGCCAGGTATGATGTGCCTGTCGTATTCTCAGCCCCGAGAAAGCTGAGCGGTTTGTGTGCACGCATCGGGCGGAAAAAGAAGCCCCAGTGCGAAAAGAGGCATGGCCAACCCTTTGTGGAATGTGCGGTCGGTGTGGTGTATGAAGTACCACTGACCTGCGGCAAGGTCTATATAGGCCAGACGGGTCGTTGTATTAACGACAGAGCACTGGAGCACTCGAATTCCCCAAGGAATGGAACCGGGTCTAATTTGCTCCTTCACTGTAAAGAGTGCAGATGTGAGCCAGTTCTTGACGGCATTAAGATTCTCGGCAGAAGTCGCGACAAAATAGCGCGTGAAGTTCTTGAAGCATTTATGATAACACAGAAAGGAGATGCATGCTGTAGTGATTGTTCTGTTGCCTTACGAAGTAAGGAAATCAGGTTCATTCAATCTGTTTTGTAATCACCTGTTTGTAATCACGTGGATGTTTGTATTGTGTATGACTTTAGTTCCTTCTGACGCAGCTTTGCATAGATAGTGTTGTTTTATAGTTTTATATGTACGTTGTGATTACTGGTAAACGTAGGTACGATAAAGGAGTTACGATGAAAGTGATTTGTGGTTCCACGACGGAAGGATCTGATGGCGATTGTGGAAAGGTCATGTGACTGAGCGCCTCTATATATTTGAGCCCCGTTCTTGCTAATAAATCAGTTGGTAGTCCAGCCTCTCTCTTTCTTTCTGTGTCGATTTTTCCTGTGTGCGTCTTCTTGGCCGGTTAGTCTTACTTCATGCAATGCACCAACTAGCCCAACAACGTGTTTTACTCAATAAGAAGTTATTTAACGAATACAGTTTAAAAATAAAATGTACCATAACTTCGTATGCACTCGTGATGCAAACATTTTTACTGAGTTCAAGAAATTCCGAAATAAATTAAACAAAGAACTCAAGGCAGCAAAAACGGCTTACTCTATAGAACGCTTCTAAAGAATATATAACGACCCCAAGAAAGTTTGGCATGAGATAAATGAATTACTAAACAAGCACAAGTGCAGAGATAATGCAGAAATTCTTATATCTCATTCCAAGACCAGTGGAACTGATATAGTAAACACCATAAACTACTTTTTCATTGAAGCTGGTAAACCCCCTTTTGATCAATCTTTATCAAACCCCTCCATGCGTGACCTCATTGAACCTTAATAACTAACTCTTTATATTGGTAAAATAAAAAACAATGTTTCCGCCGGCCATGACGGCATCAAAGCTATACCGTTAAAGTATGTATCGGCATCAGTTTGCGACGTTCTAGCTTATCTTATAAATCTAACTTTCACCAGCGGTGTGTTTACAGATGAACCAAAAATAGCCCGGGTGCGCCCACTATATAAAGGAGGAAATAGAAATGATTTTACGAATTATCGACCAATTTCCGTATTATCTGCATTTTCTAAGGTATTCGAAGGAGCCATTCACAGCAGAATGGAAAAGTTCTTCAGTGCTCATAATATAATTCACCCGTCCCAGTATGGTTTCTCGAAAAATAGATCGACCGAACAAGCCTTGCTCGCTGTTAAAGAGAAAATTATTGATAACATTGAGTCCCGAGAATATACACTTGGTTTGTTTTTGGACCTCCGAAAGGCTTTTTATTGCGTGCAGCACGGAATTCTTTAAGCAAACTAACTGGGTATGGAATACGAGGTACTCTCTTGAGCCTGCTTAGAAGTCACTTGAGCAACAGACCTCAATATGTTAAATGCAATAATTTTGTTTCAGATTTCTTGTGTGTTACTCAAGGTGTGCCGCAGGGATCTACTTTAGGCCCACTTTTATTTTTAGTTTACATAAATGATGTTTGTAACATACCTGATTCACCTGATTTGGTCATGTATGCTGATGACACAAATATATTTTTCACAGCCCGAACTCTGCTAGATTTAGAAACTACTGTAAATGACTACACGGTAAAATTGCACGCTTGGATGCAGACAAATCAATTTAGCTTAAACTTGTCCAAGACTAGTTATAATATTTTCAGACCTATCAACGCCCCAACCCATTACTCACTTGATATAAGGTATGCTAACAAACAAATACAGCAGGTAACCACTCAGAAGTTTCTCGGTGTCTGGTTCAATGAACCTTTATCCTGGATTACACATATTTCTAAACCTGCCACAGATCTTAGCAGAAATGTTCGCTTTCTCTACAGGACCAGTGACCTTTTACTTGTTTCATTAAACGTATCTATGTATCATGCTCTATTTTTTTCTAAGTTATCTTATTGTGCACTGGTGTGGGGCACCCCAACAAATAGCAATTATCAGAAGCTTTTGATCCTGCAAAAAAAGGCACTCCGGACTATTGAGGGTTATCATGGTAGACCGGAACACTTACCAACATCACCTCTATACCAAAAACATAATCTAATTCAAGCTAACCGAGTCTACACATACCGCTTGCTTGAACATATCCATTGTAATAGGCTTTTCTCCGTCTCTCCTAACCGATTTCCTACTAAATATCATCCCAGGTAACACAGAAACCTCGTCCCGAAAACAAGGATAAATTACGGTAAACAGTAGCTTAATTACCAGATTCCAACTATTCTCAAAAACCCATCCCTATGTTCAATGTTCCATCTCTCTGAACGCAGATTTAAAAAGGACATAAAAAAGCAGTTGATACTCTCCGAAATGGAATAATTGTTCTAGTCTGGTTTTGTATTTGTCAAATGCAAATTTTTATCCTGTTATGTTACTGTACAAATTTTTATTTATTTTTTTTCGTGTTTTGTGTGCCCTATGCTGTTGTTTCGTTTTGAGTGTATAGTGTACACTATTTCTTTTTTTAGGGTTTACTCCAGTATGTTTAATTACCACGTTTGCTGTAATGCTCTGTTATCGTTTGTTTTCCGTGTTGCGCGCTGCTGTGAACTGTATGGGGAACTGTGACCCCGTCAGGCCCAGCCGCCTTTTGTCGCAGTTCCTTCTTTCATTTTTTGAAAGAGAAACAAAGAAAGAAAGAAAGAATTACAAATAAAAAAAAATATTTCGATTGTGGCGTTATGGCAACGCAATCGTATACGTCACATCACCTCGTCGCCATGGCGGCGCAATTTAAACGTTTTACACATTTAGCGTCACAATAAGGATTTTACACTGCCTGTAGTAAACAATAATAAGCGGCATAATCGTGATCATAATCATCAGCTCACCTACGCCTATATTGCGGGAAAATGGACCCCTGCCCAACGTTACTAGAAAAAAAAACTTTGTTATAGTAACGCTGCCCTTGTCTTTCCCTGTCTTGAACAAGCTACGGCTTCTTTATCGACGCTAACATCCTAATCTCACCTGGCAGCCTGATTCTCTGACGCCCTCTATCCCGTTTGCCTTGTTGTGAAACCTATCCCGGCAGCCGTAGGCACCAACGGTTATCTTACCTTCACATTACATGCCCTTTCTATGCCCATTTCTTCTGGAGTTCGAGTAAAATATCATTTTTTCAACTTTGCTTTCTTATCAACTCTTTTCTATTTTTGGATATTAAAGTAATATCACTGTAATTTTACTTTCATGGCTCACTCGCCAGTTTAATTTCGAGCTTGTTAACCTTCAAGTTTCTGCCCCAGGGGTTAGCACTGGAAAGATACAAATGTTAGGTATGTTCTCTTCAGGAAGGTTAATAAAATGCTATTTCTCACCTGAGAGCACTGCACAATCAGTACCACTCGACTCTCATTCGCCTAGTTATTTCAATCTTCCAATCTAGGTCAGCGGTCACTACCATACCTAAGTAGATATACTCCGTTACCAGTTCCAGAGCTTCACTGCTCACTGTAAACGCCTAGACAATCAAATATTTCTTTCGTTTTCTTTAAAGTAATTTTCAGACCCACCACCCTTCTCCCTGTCGAAGTCTTCGATCATACTTTGCAATTCTGCCTTGAGTTTCTTTGCGGCCAATGTAATCAGAAAATCGATCACTGATGCAAAATTCAGCAATATATATCCCCACCTTGTTCCAGTCCACTTCTCTGAATACTTTCTGCATATACGGGGAGGGAGAGCGCACCCTGCCACGGAGATTTTATCAGCTCCTCCATGTAGGGCTAAGGTATAGCTACACAGCCGCTATATGCATTCATTTACAATACATTTACCTGCGCCTATTCTTTATTCCCATAAAGAAAGGAGTTAGGCAAGGAGACACAATCTCCCCAGTACTCTTCACAGCTTGCTTAAAGAAAGTATTCAGAGACTTGGAATGGGAGCAGTTAGAGATAAGGGTAGATGGAGAATACCTCAGTAATCTGCGATTTGCTGATGACATTGCCTTGCTAAGCAACTCGGGGGATGAACTGCAAATAATGATTGGTGACCTAGACAGGCAAAGTAGAAAGGTAGGCTTGAAAATCAATATTCAGAAGACTAAGGTAATGTTCAACAGTCTCGGAAAGGAACAGCAGTTTACATTAGGTAGCGAAGTACTGGAAGTAGTAGGCGAATATGTCTACTTAGGACAGGTAGTAACCGCAGATCCGGACCACGAAAAGGAAATAACAAGAAGAATAAGATTGGGATGGAGCGCATTTGGCAAGCACTCACAGATTATGATTAGCAGCTTACCGGTATCGCTAAAGAGGAAAGTATATAACAGTTGCATCTTACCTGTACTCACCTATGGGGCTGAAACTTGGAGGCCAACCAAGAGAGTTCTACTTAAGTTGAGGACACCCCAGAGGGCTATGGAACGAAAAATGGTAGGGGTAACGTTAAGAGTTAGGAAGCGTGCAGAGTGGGTCAGAGAAATAACTCAGGTTACCGACAGAAAAATGGTAGGGGTAACATTAAGAGATAGGAAGCGTGCAGAGTGGGTCAGAGAAATCTCAGGTTACCGACATTCTAGTGGAAATTAAGAAGAAGAAATGGGCATGGGCAGGACATGTAGTGCGAAGAGAGGATAACCGATGGTCGCTTAGGGTAACAAACTGGATTCCAAGGGAAGGAAAGCGTAGCAGGGGGCGGCAGAAAGTTAGGTGGGCGGAGGAGGTTAAGAAGTTCGCAGGGGTCAAGTGGATGCAGCTAGCACAGAACCGGGTTAAGTGGAGAAATATGGGAGAGGCCTTCGCCCTGCAGTGGGTATAGTCAGGCTGATGATGATGATTCTATAAGTTCCAAGTATAGGCAACGCCAGTTTGTCTACTATACTTTAAACTGAGTCAAATACTGCGCAAACGATATAAGGGGCGTGGAAGATGTGACCACAGTTACAACTGGAGATATTACTGGATGGTGCCGCTTCCGGTGGCTCTTTCTAAAGAGTTGCTATAATACTTGCCCTGCAATAACTGTTGGCGCAAAGCAAGCCTACATTCATAAAGCAGTGGGTAACGCAAGCATTCGGAGCAGGCGTGCTATGTTGGACCTATGGCTTCATGAACAGGAGTCCTTGCTTCGCTGTAAAGCCTGTAGGTGATCGGCATTCCAGAGCGAAACTAAACAGTACAAGAACCCAGAACAGCAGATTGGGTTTATTGACGGAAAACGCAGATTAAGATTAGTCAAGCTGCTTACATACAGCTTTTAGTCCTCGTCCACGCATTTCTTCAGTACTGAATGGTAGTGAAAAATAAAGCGAATGTGAATTAATGTGGATGTGTCCTCGTCTCATGTCCTAGCCTAATTTCCGCGCTGTTAACTTCAGAGTATAGAAGGGATTGGATGCCTGCGGGAGATAATTAACGGTAATTACAACTGTGCATGAGTGTAGGTCGTGCTGTGTATCTCTTCTGTCCTGAAAAGGCGACAGTTTAACGCCCTCCGAGATAGCAGAGCTTCAGGTAAGAGAGGAGAGTGTTCGTCTGCATTTCGAGGATGGCGTGTTTTACCCGCCAGGTCGATACGCGTAGAGATGCCCTATAGACATTTGACTAACATATAATTTGAGAATAATGTGAACTTTCGTGTACTTTGTTCGTTAGAAACCAATGGAGGGAAACCAAACGATGGAGACAGAAATTGAAGCAAGGATACGGGAGTAGGAAATAGACAGAAATATACCACCGCCTGCATGTGGTGTATGCTAGGGGTTAAGTGTATATTACTGATAGAAGTCCTTGCCTTGTCCTGTGCCTCGACGGAATGCAGGCTCTGATGAAAGACGAGTGGTGGGCTCCTGCGACACGTTGTACTCCCCGCTATGCATTAACATATTTGAGGGCTGCTCACGGGGAAGAAAAATCTCCCGCTAATGTCGTCACAATGGCTCAAGAAATTTATCTCAAAGCTTACGAGGCAACGAGAAAGCCCACACGCTGGCCCAAAGTCTTACTTTCCGGGATGCCAGTGGTGTCTTGTGTGAAGAGCGCCTACATTTTGTCAAAGAGCTTAACATGTATCAGGAGATCTTTATTCATTACTAGTTGGAATGTCAGTTGTACCCAAGGGCACACAAGAAACTCTTAAACAGTGGTGAGGTAGTATGGAAGAAAGTGAAAACGGGCGTCTTTCCAAATCCGCACCTTTTACGCAAATGACACTCTGAGGTGTTTTGCTCTCGGTGCAAGAAATGAGATGAAATTGCGGACTTGGTTCACGTTACTTAAACTTCCCCTAGCTTTGGAGATCCGGAAAAATGTAGAGATTGCTGGGAGGCACTGCTGTTCAACTGGGATGAACAAGGGCAGCGTCAAGCCTTCAGTTTGGCCATGACTTTTATCGCGATTCAAGAGATCCTGACCGGCGGCTAGGGGGGAATGATCAGAAATTAGAACGTCACTACCCGTCAAATCATATGACGAGTGCAAATAACGTTATTTCTCTCTCTCTCTCTCTCTCTTTCTCTGTCTCTTGGCCACTGAAGTTGTTAGATGTTCGAAAGAGCATTGCCAGGTAGTCCAGGTTTGAGGTTCACATCTGTTAAAGCGAGTGGCCCTAGACGCCTTAAAACACGCCGATGAATTCTCGGGTATTTTTTTTTTTTTTCAAAAGCAGATACCAGCAATCGAACTCGAAGATCTCAACGGTGTCGTTGGCCGACCGCTTTTGTCCGACCATTGATCTTTTTTCTGTTTCTCTGGTTGGTACTCTCGTGTTTCTATTTACTTCGCGTTACTCCGCTTATTTCTTTCATAATTTTCCTCTTATTTTTTTCTCCGTCTCTTAGGCGAGGCACTCGGAGCCGCAGGCAAGAACGTGCCCAAAAACAGGCCCTTATTTCTGTAAAAAAAGGGGGTTGGCCTCTCCGCGGTGCTCTCTTATCCGGCACGCATTTTTCGGCCGCTTTCTCCTTGAACGTTGGCAGGGTCACAGATGACGGGAGAGGATGAGGAGAGCCGGTTGGAAGCTGCGGCGCCCCCATCTCGCTGCTGCCACGTGCTGTCTCCCTTTGTTTTCTTCTCTCTCGTCGGAGCTTGACCAGAGTCTCTCCCGTCGCGTCACGAATACGACCCTGCGGCTGACCGATCACCGCGCTGCGCCCAGAGGAGGATGAGGCGTTGCTGAGCTGCATGCCACGGTGCTGGAGAGACTGCAGGCAGACAGTGTTACGTATAAAGGCGAGGAGGAGATGTTGCACGAGACTCGAAGAGACGGCGGCAGGTGTGCCTACTGATTTCAGATGCAGGGTGTTGGTGATGGGGCGCACTCGTTTTTCTTGAACAGCGTGGTACACTACGGACACGGGCATGAGGTGAAATTTAAAGCGATGATATAGTCTTTAAAACCTTTGTCCAAATGGCACGCTTTTCTTTTCGAATTGGAAGGAGAAAGCGACGCCCGTTGATGGTCTTTGCAACAAGGCCAAACATGATGTTGGTGATGTCGAAAACAGTTGAGCAATATGGAGGAGGGTGCTCGAGCATTAGGTGGAATTCGAGAAGGCGGCTGTATGCCCATTGCAAGATGTGGAGGCGTTCCAGAACAGCCAAATTTCTATCGCAGATCCGCTTTTAGATATGACGGAGGCTACAATTTATAGTTCACGTGTTTAAACCCTGGTCTCGGTGGGCTAGTTCCGCAGAATGAAAATACGGTTTTAAATAATATGTCCCTGAACACTTCCCTTAGTGATGATCTCTAGCGCTCACAAGTTCCATTAAGGGTTTCTAGATGGTTGGAAGTTTTGTTGTGTTGCGTAGTTTTCGTTGCAATTAATGAAATTTCGTACAGAGCAAAGGAACTCTTGTTGCAACAAGGTTTAGGCTTTGTTTAGGACACTAAAGCCGCCTATGGTGTGTTCTACTCAGGAGTGTGGTCAATTATATTGAGACTCTTCTAAAATTGGTTAAGGAAACCGAAATAATTTCCAATGCAGGAAACGCATTCTGCACTTATCCTGAACCGACCTGGCCAGGCGCTTCACGACAAGAACATAGAAATACTATGTAGAGGCTCAACCTACGCTCCAGAGTACTGGATTATCGTTTATAGGTTTATATGAGTTAACGTCCCAAGGAACGCATATTGCGGGGTGCCGTAGTGGAGGACTCCATGCAATTTCGACCATCTAGAGCCCTTTAACGTGCCCTGATATCGCACAGTACATGGGCGCCTTGCTTCACCTCTTAATTCAAATGTGGCCGTAATAACCGGTGTAGCCGGAAGCAAGCACGAGTCCTTCGGTTCTTTAGTGGAATGCGCTAACCACTGAGGCACAACGGCGGTGCCGGACTACTTATTGACCAGCTCTCAAGGACTTAAACACCAACCAAAAAGATTCTGCATATTCAAATATCTCTTTGCTCGAGAGCGACTATCATTGAATACGATCAGTGTTGATGTGTGGTTCAGTCATATTACGCTTGAAAACAGGAGGTTGCGATATCTACAGCCTACTTTCCGCACGCACAAGCATTCTCAATAATTTCAGAAAATGTACTAGTTCCCAAAGGTCCTCGACCCACGTAAATCAGGTGGGCCATATTTTTTTTTTACATAATAGCCTGTTCTATTTTTGCGCGATTTTGCTCAGGTGGATTAGGATTTCTTCTGAATTTAAGCAAAATCATGGTCTCCATCCTCGTGAACTTTTTTTTTTTCTGAGCTACACCAGGGCTGCTTACGGTTATAAAAATATGCTAGGCATTCATTTTTTTTCCAATACCAATTATAGTTTTGCAGCTCTTCAGCGTTAATTTGCCTCACGCCTTTGGCGTTGACTTCCTGGATCAATATTTAACAGTTTTCGGCTGTAAATCATGTGGAATTTGAAAGTAACGTAGTAAATGAGTTTATTTGAAGTTAACTATTTGATATTCGATGCTATTCGCACTTCTTCGTATCATTCAAAACGATGTGGGGTTTGCGCACCTCTGGTTTCAAACGATACTGCTAACTTGTAGAACGTCAGGCGAGGAGCAGCGATGCGCCTTCCTCGTTGTGAGCTTAGATTTGAAGTCGCTAAGTGCAGGCTAGTTTCAGTACTCGCAAAGGCACGGGGCGAAAACATAAGTGATGGAATTAGCTCTTGCACATATATCTAAATGGCCTGCTCAGCGCCAAGTGGGCAGTACAAACACCAAATCATTGCCACTGGGGCTATGGATGAAACAAGGTGCACATGGGGCAGCTCTCAACGTTGTCGTCACCCTCTGGCAGCTCAGCTACTACACTCTTAAAGAATCAAATGAGGATTTTAATGCACAGTGCAAATCTTGTGGGTTTCATACTGGTTGAAATCACTGGAAGCCCAGACAAAGGGCAGCACCCTTAACCGAATCGGGCACTAGAATCGGGAACCAGAGTGTAGAGTGTTTCATGGCTTAGTTTTCTTCATAAGCGACACAAGCGCTTCTTGTTTCCACTTGTCACCTGTCAGCGTGACCACCTGCCACGCTGACAGGTGGTCAAGGGCGGCGCTTGATCACACTTTTCCGGCTCATAGGAAGATCACAGAAAGTACCGTGGCTCATCCAGTCCCCTGGCATCACTGGAGAAGCCCATTTCCGATTCTCCTCGAACAGAAAAGAGGCCACATGCTAAAGAGATGACCCTGTAGGGGCGGCAGTCGTCATAGGGGCCAGGCCTTTCCCTTTGGCACTCTTCGAAGAGCACCCTACCTTTTCCAGTTGTGCCCGAACACCTCCGGTGGTCACGCGCCTCACGACGCACCCTGGCTCGGCGGGGGCAGATTTCACGCCCCGAGGTGAAAAGCAGAGCCTAGAATGGACAGCGTCTTTTTGCACGCACGATCGGACCTGCCGCACTGTTGGGTCAATGTACCCTGCGTGGTCTTTGTTTGGAAAAGATCATCTTGCCGCAGGTGGATTCTCTGTTGGCAGTATCGTTTCAGTGCACTTTGTCCTTCCTTGGCGCGATTGTGGCATCCGGTATTTTCAAAAGGGTCTATTTACTAATCGTAGACTAAAACCCCGGCGTTTACCAACTAAATTTTGACATAGACTCAAGTCTTACGTATCATGTATAGAGCGGTAAATTCGACTTCGATCTCTGCCCGTCTGCTATACTCGGTCTCTGAGACCATTTCGCTATTTTACCGTCGTTTTCTTAAGCTCAATAAATCAGGCCAGATCTGCATTAATTAGGCTTCCTGTCAATAAGCGCGATGAGGTTCACGCTGTATTTGCCCCAATAGTGTCCATCATTTTCGGGATGATTTTGCATGATCCTCACGCCACACCCTAATTAATCTCTTCGACCAGCGCAACGCTCTAAGGCATTTTTGATCGCCCAGCTTACTGCAGTCGTTCTTCGATCATGAGGCAATAACACTGCTCAGGACGCTGCCTTTGCATTCACAAGTATATGAGCAAACAACTGTTCTAGGAAGTCACAAACCATCTTTAGCCGTCACGGAGACGAATTATTCTATACTCTCAAAAAATAATCTCAAATACAACATGCGTTTATTCAGAACCTCTGATATCAGAAAAAAAAAATGAAGGGAAATATTCTCAGAAAGTAACGCACGCCACCCACTTCCGCAGTCATGCAATTATTCTCGCATAAACCCTATCAAAAACATTTTTATTTATTTTACTTATATAATGAATCCTCCGTCTACAGAGGCATTGAAGAGGGGAGTGGTTAGAAAGAACAAATACGTAAACAAGCCCAATGAGCGTAACAAATTTTCTGCGGTTCATACAATGTTAGCACAATATTAGCAAATGCGTTGCGATAATGCTGGTTATCATTTATTTCGACAATATCATCGGGAAGGCGGTTCCATTCACGGGAAGCACGAATAAAAAAAAACTGAAATGATGATCTAAACGTTCGATTTTCATCTTTCTGGCAATGATCAGTGCCGCTTGACATGCAGTGGTGAGGAGAATGAGCGCTTTCCGTGAAGTGTAATGATAGTAAAGTTTATGAACAAGACTGAGACGAAGCGTTGTCGGTGGCACGCAAAGGTTGGACAAGAAAAGTAAGTTTTCGGGCTTGATACGCTTGCAGCCTGATTCATGTTTGATAAAATAAAACTTGCGGCAATACTTTGGACTGCCTCAACAAAGCACTTGGTGTTTCGTAGTGGGGATTGGATATAGCAGCTGCATATTCAAGTTTACAGCAGATATTTTTTTTTGCTAATTTAGGATTCAAGAGATGACGGGGTTTACCTAATGTTTCACTGCACTTATCCCAGCATGTGGTTAGCAGTCTAGCCTCAGAAACGAAGCGAGTGCCACTATCGGATCGCAACTGCTCTTAAAAAAGTGACATTCGCTGTGCACAACGCACGATCGTTTTGCGAAAGTAACGCGACATCAGGGTGAAACAGAATGAGAGAAGACATTGACGCAGGAACTTGACTCACTATTTCACACGCAGCTGTTGGCACGAGGACACTTTTGATGCTTACAGGCAGTGGAAATTAATTGAAAATAACTGAGAAAGTGGATTTTAATTGTGCTGAGTGTGTCAAAACACTACGATTAATGCTACTGCTAGAGATTTAGAAAACAGATATGTGCTCCTGGTGATGACTCAGTATACTGTCGATAATTTGTCATTGCTGATCATAGCCTGCGCGGTTGTAGAAAAAAGCACAGTACCGATGTATTTGCATGGTAATCGATAGCTTTCTCTGTGCCGCTCCCCAGAACACGGCAATCTCGAAGACGAAGTAATTTGATGCGTTCATTATAGCGAAGACAGCATGATGACTTTGATAATGGCATGGCCTGTTTCACGACAAAGCGTAAAAGTCTGACGAACTGTATGCTGCTAGTCGAGACGAAGACTGGTACAGTAAGGTGTACAGCCCAAAAGCGCATTAAGAGCAGTCATTGCGTCTTTTTTGGGCGAAACGAAAAAAGGCGATGACAGTAGAAAGGCTAATTCGGGCGAAAGGAGAGTGAAGACCTCAGGCGCCGCGGACAAGCGCGATTCGGAAATGCCCCGGGGAAACAATACACAATGCAGTCCTATGCCAGGTAACGCGCGGGTGTATACCTTGTCGTGGGTGAGCGACTCGCACGTCATCCGGTGCTTCTCTCTGCGCGTCCGCCTCCCAATCTGAACTCTGTGGCAGGGACTGCTGTTGTCCGAGAAAAGAGGAAAACACTAAGGGACTGGCAATTGTTCTTTTGCCACCGGAGTATATCCTCGTGACATGCTCGTTGGCGGAGATCCAGAGGGAAGCCTTGGTTTACCCCGCAAAAGATTCACAACGTGGGTCCTTCCAATAGCGTCACCGCTGTAGCCAGAGAAAGTGAAAGCAGCGCCCGGCAGCTCACACTAATGCTTGTAGCAATGCCAAATAGTTAAGTCATTCAAACGGCTGAAACTAACACATTTTGTGATGCACTCTTGCATCATAGGAAAGAATGATGACTATGAGACGTTTCATAATTTCGCGCATTATTAAACTTTTTTTAATGTTCTCAATTTTTAGCCTTTGCATTACGTTTCAAGAATGTACCGACAACAGCTGTGAAGCCCCTTGGAACAAACATTGAGGCATGTAATGTTCTTTAGCACCTTAACTTTATTATGCGTCCACAAGAGATGTTGTCGGGCTAGTTGGCTTGAATCCTACAATGCCCTGAAAGAGGACGACATAAAGACAGAAGACGTGACAGGACGAGCGCAAACTAACGATTAGTTTAATTCCGAAGTTCACACCTCTAAAAAATAAGATATGTAAGCCCATGCGTGGCGGATACACCCACAGCATGCCTGGTAAATGCAAAACACCATACCCTACAAGACATATTAAAAGAATGCTGACTCGCTT
Organism: Amblyomma maculatum; assembly: GCA_023969395.1. Taxonomy (NCBI): domain Eukaryota; kingdom Metazoa; phylum Arthropoda; class Arachnida; order Ixodida; family Ixodidae; genus Amblyomma; species Amblyomma maculatum. The sequence continues at coordinate 537,915 of JAJIZL010000121.1, read as the reverse complement.
CTGTATAAGGCGAGATACGTATCCCAGATGCAATTTTGCGCGGATTCCGTTATTTCGCGCGCCACGGCCAAGAATCTTGATCTCATTCTGTCATGGTCGGCATGTTTGTATTCCTGTGCCACCAAAACGAGGAAGCATTGTCACTTGTAACGTTGAAATTTTCTTCGCCTTTCTTGCTAACTTGTCGAAGTAAAAAGAGATACATAACATGCGTTGCGTCAGTACTAGTGTCTCGGAAAAATAAATTATTCGCTCGCGGCTAATGCATGACTAAATAGCAGTGGAAATCACCCCTAACAGAAGATGCCAAGCCATATCTCTATAGAGCACTGACATCGTTTACTGAGGCAAAAAAGAGCGAAGATAAATTAATGCGCCCAGGTATTGCGCATCTATAAAGAAAACTAACATTCAATAAAATTTATTTTTCAGTATTTCTTAATCCCCATTAGGCACAATATCTGTTTTCTTTCAATACATGCAATTTCATCAAAAATTGCACAGATGCGTGTTACTCTAGTTTTGTATATTGCAATTTCATCTTCTTTTCGGAGTTGGGGCACAGCACGTTCCTGGCAGCATCGAAGCGGCCTTGACAGCGATAGCCATCCTCGGCAAGAAAACCATGAGGACAAGGCTTGTTCTTTTTCCGCGTGACATCTATGCTTGAGAAAAGGAGACGAGCTAAAAATCAAAATAGAAGAAAAGACGCCTAACTAGTCATCATTTTTTTTTTCAGAAGTGAGTCACCTTAGCCACGTCGCGAAAGAAGGGAAAGTACACTGACACAGTTTTAGTACAGTTTTTCAAACAGGTACATAAAAAAACAAAAGTAAGGCACTGCGTTAACTAAAAGCTTGAGCCATGATTAACGTTTTTTTATAAACTAAACCTCAGAAAATAAAATAAATGTTCGCTGGGATCTGGATAGCAAGTTTTATCTAAAGAATAACTTTAGTTTTATTTTCGCTTCGAACAGCCGACGGATATTACCTTTGAAGCACAGTTTCGAAACTATCTTACTGGATGGGGCACACATTGCCTAAATCCAAAATGTCGTATGCCATTGTGTTATTTAACAATGAGCGCATGCCACACACGATGTTCGCGTTCCGGCCCGATCTATCGACGCAAGACATCCTTCGTGTACTCGAACAATAAGTTCTGCGCAACACTCTAAAGTAGGGAGCTTGTGATCATGACCATCTACCTCAACTGGGATGAGGCTTCTTCAACATTAGCCGAGAAGCCATACTTCGGGTCACAACAACCAAAATTGGGAAGAAAGAGTCATGAGTGATTACGCCATGACCTTCCTTTCCAGTTGGATCGGGGCTTTGTTGGGATGGAGAACTTGAAGTCGGGCAGAATCAGGATGTCTAACAAGGACACCCCTCGAGGATTCGTAATATCGCCCCTGCACCTTGACATCGTTATGATCAGTTATGGTCAAGTGGAGCGCCGTTTGGCACGCACGCAGTGTATCTGAAGATATAACGATTTGGACGGAGGAGCGCTCACTGGGTCTCAAAGATTCTGTCTAATCAGAAAATAGCCAAAAGATGATAGTTTTATCTCAGCCTGCTAACTAAGATGGTTGTGCGAGTGATGAATAAAAGAAAGGAGATAAAGGAAGACGATACTCTGAAGCTTGTGAGGAAGCAAGCGGACGACACAGCCGCTTCAGCCTACATACAGTCTTGCCTAACAGTTGAACCAGAAGAAAGTATGCAAAACATGGAGAGGTGATCCTTTCAAAGACGTGCAAGACGGCGTTGGGCTTGGCTATAAGAACGGAGGCCTCGAAGATGGTGCACCTTGGCTTGACTTACGAAGAGCGCCAGAAAGCGCAACTTGCCTTTCAGAAGATGAGGCTGCAACGAACTACGACGAGGAGTGATTTGCTTTGGAGATTGGGCTATCACGGCAGCATGCATGCAAGATGAGATCAGGTCACGTTTATTGTAGCCCTATCCCCAAGCAATGCCCCCTATCGAATTCATCTAGATATGAGTATAGGGCCCGGGCGGAAGCCAGGATCAATACCCATCAGAACAAGAATACCGTCTACCCAGATAAAGCAACGTGCGGAAACCGGAGGGAAGTGGTGGTCACGGCAATCGATCCCCATCTAAAGCGCATTGATAAGACACTGCATAGTACCTGACGCTGGGGAGGCCACCGTGGCTCTTAATGTCGCCGAATGCAACAGAGCCGGGCTCTCGCCAGTAATTATCACATATTTCCAAGGTGGGAAGACCACTAGCGACGGGGTAGACAAAAAAAAAAAAAAAAAAAAGAAGCGAACTACTGCAGAAAAGTCGGCAGGATAAGTGAAGAACAAAGCCAGATAATTTGGGCTCCGAGGCACTGCGTCATCGGCGGTAATCTATGAACCGATATCGTACCTCGAGGTTACTCTTACCAAACGAGATCAGTCCCGGAGAGGCCGAGGTGGTGACCCGCACAAACAAACATTTCGGAAAGCTTCAGGGGAGCCAGAAGCTTGTTTCGACTGTCCCACAAGATATTGGAAAGAGATCAGTCACTGTTTTGCCGTTTCTCTTTCTTTACAACGATGCGTGCCACTTGTAAATAGAGTTTGCAGATTCTTTTGCCGTTGTTTTGCAGTTTCGCTTTCTTTACAACGATGCGTGCCCCCCCCCCCCCCCCCCCTCTCCTCCCCATCTTTCTATTACAATAAGACAATAATGCTTGTGAATGGACCTGTCTTGGCTTCTTTGTTTACTTCTTAGTTTGCAAAGCATTGTATTCTTTTCTTGAGTTTTGCATTCAGCCTTTGATTGAATGCCGGATTCTGGCTCATGTTCCGTCCTCTGAATTCAAACTAGAAGTAGGAGGGCGGGGACCTTATCAGTGGGAGCTCGAGGAACCCACGATGGCAGCCCACAGAAACCACTATAGGAACCTTAAATATATTGTACTTCTTTCAAATATCTGTGTACAACCAAATGCTAGTCAGACCAGCCTCGCAAAAATGTTGCTTCGCCATCTTTATCAGCTTGACCCCACAATCCCAGCCGCAATATAGCAAGTACTTTTCAGTATTTCAATCAATTCTGCTCTGTATCAGGTGCATTCACCTTATCTCCATAAACTTGCTGATCTCCCCCGCCCACCTGACGCTCTGCCACCCATGATACAGGGTGGACTTATAATCCAGTTCACTACCCTTAACGACCTTGGGCAGCACTAAATAAATTTTGTTGATATGAACCCCTAGGGCTTCCTATGGCGAACTATCCTTGACTTTCACTGTGCCTTCTGTTCTAAACTTGGTAAACAAGCAAGGTGTCAATTCATTATGAAAACAAAGCTGCCATGAATGCGAAGTACTTAGCGTTAATTGCTAATTTTGGGAGGGAATAGTTTGGGCTTATAAACTATCTTTAAGGTGTTGATATATTGCAAAAGCTGTTCTCCGCTGCGTTTCTGCCGCATTGTTTGTAGTTTACCTGGTGCACTGTAGAATGTTTATTCACTGCCTTGCAGAATACAGGCCTGACCAGCCGTGTTAATTCTGTTCGGACAATATGTAAGGGATCTACACCTCGTCAAGCTGGTCAAGCATTCAGTCCTGTACTTGTCCTTATTTAAATAATTAAAACCTAATTGATTCATTCACGACGGCAGTGACTTATGGTCATCTTAGTGGCACGCTTGGACGTTTGGTTATTGAAGTTAAGAGCGATGCGCGCAGTAATGAAATCTATCAACCTCTAGTAAATATATATATATATATATGCAAAGTTAGTATAGCACAAAGTGTTACAACAAAGTAGAGTTAAATAGTGTAAGAAGTAGAAATTTTATAGTTGTGCAGAGAGAGAAACGTCATTTGAAAATTCGTAATGCCCAGTTCACAAACACTCCACACGCTCGGACGAGTTGATATTTAATTAATATAGCATAAACCCTTATCGTTCTGCTTGACGCAGTGGATGGTGACAGCGCGAGCGAAATTTAATAACTCTTCGTACAGATAACGGCGCAAATTAGGGGCTAATCGCAAAGGTTATTTTCCCTTGCACATGCGTCTACATTGCGGAGGGAAGTGGGGCGTCTGTCCACGCCACATCACGCATGCAGAGTGTCCCTGCTTCTAACCACTAGTCTCCAGTGCTTCCCTGTTGGTAGATGGCGGAGGTTAGAGCGGCTCTCTCTTTTTAAACAGTTGCGGTGGTGACGAGCATGTACTTCAGTGCTACACACATACGCGGCCGCGCACGCAAACAAGTGGTTTCATACTGCCGAAGTGTATACTTTCCGGTGGGTATTATTCCACAACTTGCACAATACTTGCTGACACGTGCGCCGGTCGATGCAATAACTCGATTTTTTTTCCAAGCCGGGCGCGGCGCAGGTCAACATCATGTCCACATGTACGAAGAGGATATCCACCAAGACATTGTCAACACACCTAAACGATGGTACTACACGATGTCCACGCACCAACAGGAAAATACGGGTCTATGGGGCAAACTAACAGCGATGTACATATGTCTGCTGAAAACACACGGACAGGTAACTCGTAATAGCTCTTAAGCAGTTTGTAAGTTGAATGAAGCTAGTAATAGTTAAGGAAGGGGAGGCCAGAATGCTCTACAAGTATCATAGCTCCGATCGTTTAGGTTTTCGCTGACGAAGGGGGTGTGTTATAAAGAATCCAGCGAAATTATTTCAAGTTCTAGTGCGAAGCTTACTTTCGCGCTTTAAATTATTCTACTGAGTCAGTTTATTTGATACGGTTGAAACTAAGCACACGGCATAGTGTTAAGTTTTTCGTACAGAAAGATGGAGCACATTTTGCGACTGGACTACCTCGAACAGGTTTCGGTACATTGTCGTCGAATAGCCGAACTGTCGTCGTCAGCCGTAGCATTTTAAAGGGCTTGAAAAAACTTCGTGAAAGCAGAGGGTTGGTGAGTACCATCAGGCAAAAATATCAAGCAGAGAAGTTCACAGGCATTTGACCACTTATATATAGAATAATTTGAAGTAGCGCTTTGTGCCTATCCTGTCAGGGCTTCACACATAGCAATATTTACATAAATTCACAAAATGTTTACAAAAGGTAACGCACCGATAATAAGCTTGCTACACTTTAGTAAATGGGAACTATCTGAGTCTAAGAACTTTCAACTAAGTGACAGAATATGAGAATTTTGCACTTAATATTTTTCTTTTTCTTTTGTGTTGCGTTTGAGCCAAATGACTCGGAGGTTTTAGGCTGAAGACGAAAATGAATTACAAGGGTTCAACGCTGCTGAACCAAATATTGAGCGAAGGCATAGCTGCGGGTGACCGAGCATTCTTCTTCTTCTATAGGGGCAACGTGAATGCCATGGTCCTAGCAGGCTGATTCTGACATAACCGTCCCATGTGAAACGAGAGACCCAAGTTGGCAGCTCCTGCCAGCTTGGAGTCGTCTACGGGGGTCGTTCCACGTTGAAGGCTCAAACTGCGAGCAGTATTGCTTTCGCAATAAAAATGGCGAGGGCTATAGTTCTCCCAGCCGAGGGGTACAAAGGAGCTTTCGTGGAATACAAAAGCGCGCTTGCTCTACAGCCCGAAGCCGTAAGCTAACCAAACAGACCGATAGGGCTGCACTCATAAATCTAGATATTAGTCTGAAACTGTGCCTACTTTGTAGGCAGCCTCAAGTGAAGATGTTCTTTATCGTAATCATGTTTAGTTACAATGGCAGCACTCAAAATGGCAAAAGGAGTGGCGTTGAAATCGAGGAACTTTTTGATGTGGTTGCATCAGATTTGGTCACCCAGATGACCTTTTTTGTGTCGAATACAACCTTCTTTATTTCTGACCTACTTCGTGATTTTCCTTCACCCTGTGTACGCAGCACATTTGCCTTGAGGCGAAGCATGGGAATGCTTAAAGAACCACGCGAACGTCACTGTAACGTCGACTGTTTCGCTGAGAGCGCTGTTAAGCCTCACTGAAGAAAAAACTGGGCAGAGATCCTTCATTTGAACAAGTGGCCTCTTTATTAAAATGGCATTTATAGCGCCAGTAGACCAAAAAACAAAAACTGAAGAAGGTATTGCTGATACAAAGCAGTCAATATTTCTACCAAAAAAAATTATTATCCGGGGTTTAACTCGGCCTAAACCAATTAAGTCTTCCTAAACAGCTGTTTGACATGGTTTCGCTATATTTTTCTTGGTGGTTCAGTAACGAGAGACTGGCACAATATTTAGCAAAATGTTAAACGTCTTTTTCTTGGCCTCCAATCGGAGCTGCATATGTTATAGGTTCGAATCTCTGTCCCAAATCTTCCGCGGTAGATCAGTGGTTATAGGGTGCTCGACTGCTGAAGCCAAGGACGCGGGATAAAATCCCGGATACTGTGTTTCGATGGAAGTGAAAAAGCAAGGTGCCCATGTACTGCACGATGGCAGCGCGGGTTAAATAACTCCAGGTGGTAGAAAGTTTCAGAGCTATCTACTACGGCATCCCTCGTAGCCTGTTCGTGCTGGACATTAAGACTTGTACACCAGACCAAACCTTACAACAAGCTTGCATCCAACTTGACTAGCAGATGAACGCTAAATAAAAAACAAAATAGAGTAAAGAACGGTTGCGTCACATGTTTTGCAGAAAAGGATGAAAATCTGGCACCACGTGATGATCCGTCGGTAATGCCGTACCAGTAAATAGCGCGCCAAAGGCAGTAATGGGGAGGGGTCCTGCCTCAGGAGAGTTCGTTGTGCAAGCCGTCGTCCCACTCGCCGCTTCGGTGGCTCAGCACCAGCTGGTGTCACAGTTGCTGTGGTAACCAGCGAGGCATATATAAGCAAGATTTCATCTAGGCTCTGACGATCGTGTTCGTGTTGCCCCACTATTAGGTTTTGAAACTTACGCTCAGAGTCAGCAAGCCTGGCGAGAGTAGTATAGCAGGACTCGTTTGTTTCAAACCCGGTCTTTTTTTTCTGACGAGTAAGAGAAGGTCTCCAAAAGCGGGAGCAGCGAAAGCTTGGGCACTAAAGTCTCATAGGCGTAGTCAGGAAAACTGCAACCTCTATTTCGGAAACCCTGGATGAGATTCCCAGTTTTCGGATCAATACGTCTCCGATGATCACGGGTGGGATACACCGCTGGCTGCGAGATGAACACAGCGGCCTATAATTGAGCTTTCGAGTCATATAAGGGTCTCACTTGTCCCTGCGAACATAATACTAGTGAGCTATATCCGCATAGACGATGTCTTACCGTTACAATGAAGACGAAAGCCGAAACGATGGCCAGCGAACTGAGGCCTTACAACAGCTCCGCCCAAGGCTGCCCTTCGAGAATCCCTTCGAATCTTAGGCCCTTCGTGGGCTCCGCCCTTCTAGAATCATACAACTTTCGCTCAATCAGTCAATTTTATAGCATATCGATTATTTTAAGGCACAGAATAGTTCTTGAATATATGATTGGATTTGTGAGGTTTAACTTCCCAAAGCGGTTCAGGCTATCAGAGACGCTCTTGGAGATATGCCAGCAGCTTAAAATAGGGTCTACGCCCTGCGGTTGCTAATCATGTCACCGAGACAGGAAGTCGTCCTGAACGCGCAAAATAGTTCCCAAGAATGGTCCAAATACCTGTTCAAGCAACTAAGGCGTGCGAACTCCTTCGGATGGCAAGAAAAATGCCCGTAAATGTTGTAAAAATTCAGCTGCGCTGTGGCTTAGCTAAGCACGCATATGCATGCAGAAGCATAGAAGATAAAAATGACGAACATGGCGGCATCTGAAGCGCAGATCGAAAGACTGAATGCCTAGCATATGAAGAAACCGGCTTCTGAGATAGCGCATTTATTTAAAAAAAAATGAGGACACAACCTTTGTCTTTAAGGTTATGACGCGATATAGTTGGCGACAACCTAACATATCAAGTCCTGCTTTAATCAAGCCCAGGAGCGTGCCTGTACAACCTATAGAAGAAATATGTTTGGCTTGGCATCCAGGATCTCTGGAAGGTTGATGTTTATTCCACCTTCCCACCTCGAATGTCTAATCTGAGTTGGAAGCTGCTTCCAACTTTCTGATACCATGTGGTCCCTTTAAGCCGCACAAACCATTTAAGAATCAATGGCCGGATAAGCCAGCTACTACTCGCCAGCGCCATGGCCGTGATTTTCCGCTCACAACGCTGGCGACGCCGAGTTTTCTCAGGAACGGGACGTTTATTCCTATTGTGTTAATAATTAGGATAACGAAGTGGTCTAACGCAGTGTTTAGAATAGCTGATAACGTTCCCCTTCTGGTATATGAAACGCACTGGTAAATAACCTTTTGTTTAACGATTTGTTGCTGATATAACGCTTCACAGCCGCCTCGGAGAATTCCAAGAAAGCGTGTAGTAATGCTTCTGTATTTAAATATAAGCGAAAAGGAAATGAGAACAGTACTGAATTTGCTCCAAGCGCGGCGTATAGCCATATGATCAAGGGTTCCTACCCGTCTCATGATTGCTCTTTCTTTTTTTTTTGATTTCTGGATGGGTGCTCAACAAAAATCAGTTTTGTCTTTCATGTCGGCCACTAAAAATTACGATTATTTGCCTTGTTCACATAAAAGTGATTGTTTCTTTTGCACTGTAGACAGTTCACTATAAAATGTGACGTACTGTATAGTTCTGATTGTGTGCTCATCGTTTTCAACACTGAGGAAAATTTAAATGCCCAATTAAAGATGAAAGCAGAGCTGGAATTGATTCTTTGTGTTTCACAGCATAAAAACGAAGGAACATATAACTCATAAAAAAGTTTACTGAAGGGCACACTATTATTATTATTTTTTTATTTATTTGCATTCGTGGTTGGTTACGTGAGTGCGCTGCATGATTTTCGCATTCAGAATTAGGTTGCAAATGTTTCACCCTGCGTATCGAAATCGGCAATGAAAATCATTTTTTTTTTTTGGTAATGCCGAATTCCCCAACTTCTGCATGCGAGCGCACGTACAGACAGAGTCATCTACTGTTAGCGTGAACACGCGATCGTATAGCCGCTCTCTGGAATGCTATTGCGCCCGACGCAGGCGCGCTTCGAAGAAAAAGTGCCTTCCGATGCACCACTTGCAATCATTGTCTGACTCAATGGCGCTGCGAAGAGATCGACTACCTCGTGTGTTCACCGTAAGAGTACCCATCCCTGTACCTGCTGTTCTTGTTTACGCCTCGTTGTCTGTGCGCTGTGACAAAACTTCCGTAACCCAAGGCCCTGCTCATTCGATCAGATATGTTCTCGTCAAGGGCCACTGCACCTAGGCGCAGATACGCCTGTGACCAGTAAATAAAGCAAATAGGAACACAAAAGAACCAGGCCTAGAACGCTGGCAACAGGCCCGATTTTGTGGGGAGGAGGCTAATGTATTTCTCTGTTGTCCTTCTTGTTTACTGCAGACATCTGCATGGAACGGTCGCGGCGAACAATACCCCGGTGTTTGAACAAATAACTGCAGGGACGTCGTGCTTGGCTTGTTTCGACCGTTCATTGTCTCCCGGGAAGCCTTCATCTGAAGGTTGCACTTATTAATTAAAGACTAATTTTATATCCTTCAGCTGGCTAGAATGGCCTCCATTCACATCACTAGTTTCGTATTTTCTTTTTGTTTTGTTCTAATAAGCAAGATAATTCCTTCAATCTAGCTTCCTGTTGTTACGTCACTGGGTAAGTAATTTTGTGATGCTGTGTCGACGAAAGGAAAGCTGGATTAGTGTACCGTGATGATAATGTGTGTATTTATCGCCGTATCCCCCTCTCCCATTCGAAGCTTTTTATAGCAATGCTCGGGACTGTCGTTTTATGGGAATATACCCATCAAAGGGATTGAATGGCTTAACCCTAGAATTTACTTCTGTTACTCAACTGCATCGTGTTCTGCCTCTTTTTGGGACATGAAAATAATCCCCGGATCCTTTCTTCGTAGGCAAGCTCCTGCGGGTGGATGTAAAAAGAAAAAAAGAAAACCAAAAAAAAAGATTGTTCGAGAATTGTATTGCTTGCTACTTCTGTTCCTGTTTGTTAGATATGTGCTTCAGGATTCGTTGTTCGGGTGTTAATTTTTATCTTCGTTCCTAGAACATTCCATATTCGCAAGTGTTTCCTCAACATGCGCGGAAACCGTGAGAACGATGTCACATCCGTATCGTCTGCATCTGGGGGAGGGGGGGGGGGGGGGGGCGTCACGATTAGCACCTTTCGTCAGAGGCAAAGCTGCACCTCTAGATTCGAAGGTACGTTATTATCAGCCAAACAATTATCTCAATTTTCCCCCTTAGCCAAATTTCATTGCATGCATTCTATCATGGAATACGTTTGTTCAGGCAATCGCGTCACACTACAATTTTATTTTGTGTGAAATGCAGGCACCCGCGGAAGCGTCGAGCGCTGGCTGGTTTATTTATTCAAATATTGCTTACGTTTATACCTCTTTCCTACAAGCTTTCCACCGCATTTGTAGCGCTTTGTGAATATTTAGGATTTGTGCCCCGACTACTTTACCTTTGTTTTTGTCTTAATTCAACAAAGTTTATTCACTCACTCACTCACTAGACTAGGATGTAGGCATCGAAGATACTTAGTGCCAACGTAGAACTGCATGTAATTCCTGAACAGCCATTCAGGATAAACATTTCCAGAATAGATAAGTTGACCACCACAAGCGCATCGCAGTTGCTTAACTCTTCTTAGCTAACTCAGGCAGCGCTGTGTAAGTGTCTGCTATTTCAGTCTTCTCATATTTTGTGCCCTACATAAATCAAGCCTTACCCAGCCAGCAAATTTATCGAACAGAGAGACGGCCGAGCAGCATCAGCGTCTGGCCGTACGCAAGCCATACGTGAGCCATCGGGAACACGTGGCAGGCCTGGCTGGGTCGTCTAAACTCTGGTCATCGAACACGCTTGCTAGCGCACGCGACTTGGGTTTCTCTATGGGCCGTGCGCAACAGACACATCGGCGCGTGCTTGCGAACCCGGTTGACTCAACGGCGGCGGCAACTAGAGAAGTCTTGTTTCGCGCACCTATCAACAAGTCGCCTCGTCAGTGGTCACGCGGTGGAAGACACGGCGCGAGCTGCTCGAGCCAGGACCAGCGGCTGCCTTTCATGCCTTTTGGGAAAAGTCTTCAAACCATAGCTCCACATATGCAGTGACATCGCCTTATGTCAAGTCCATTTAATTGTCTGTGAGCTGATAAATATCCCATTCCTGTTCAGTACTCCAATTTTAGCTTTGTATGTCCCAGTTTCAATGGACGATTAGCCCTAAAATCCCACCACGTTTGTGTCCGGGAGGTGGATGTTCTAATGCGATCGCATTAGAGCTACCACTACACCAGTGCCCCGCCGCCGAGTGAGAGAAAATTCCCATAACTGGTCGAGACAGTGATGCTGTCATATATGCCACGTGACCACGACAGGCCAACCGCAGAGCATGATCAAAAGCGAAATAAAGTTAAATTAAAAAATGGCTCTAAAGTTGATGATCGGTCGAGACAACGATGTTGTCATACAGGTCGCGTGACTACGAAGGATCGATTAGAGAAGGCCACCCACAGGCGGTCAAATTCTAAAATGGCTCCTTAGCACACCTGAGAAACCTGCGGCTGCACCCGAAGCACCAATAGGCGTCGGATGATGTGCTAACGAATGCACCAACGAAACTGACGCAAATGCACATAAGCTGAGAGCTCGAAGGCTATCGCATTCCCTCCTAGGGAGTCTTAAATGGCCTCATCGTTTTCGTCAGGCTTCCCTATTTCAAGATACCCGCAGTTATTGGCCGACGAGGCGTCTGCAGTGGCGTATCAAAAGTGCATCACCAGTAGAAGTGCATGAAGGGAATTTCTCCCACTGGTCCTGAATTAGCCCTGTCCAGCGCCAGTCGCAAGCGCCTTGCAAAAGAGATCTCGTAATCTCGACCTCATACGATCAAATCGCTTCTTCGGTGACCACATATTTATGCAGGCGAAATTTAAAAGAAAACACTTGAGTGAGGTGCAATGCTAGCGCTCGCTAAGACCCTTAGGTGGTCTAAATAAACACGGAGCACTTCATTTCGACGTCTCGTACAACACAATTAAGTGCAGCTTTGAGCCGCTAAGCTCCGCAGACCACCTACCACTATATTTTATATTTGACTCTCCTGACACCAGCAGTGACTTCTTCCTTCCCCATAATATTCATATATTCAGATATTCATATATATTCATATATTTCTGATACGAATATAGTGTGATACAATTAGCACTGTTTTTCGATTCGAAAACTAAGTCTTATGCGCGTTTCGAATGCTGGAAGGACATATTCGATACGGGTCGTTTATCGGAGTCAACTCAAAAACAAAAATGATCATTTTATTTTTACTTATGTTTTCTTTTCTTTTTTAAGCAGACAATGCGATTTGAGATCCAGCGACTAAGCAATATGGCGGCCCTGCGCACTGTTTTGTTACCCTTTCGCTAGTCAGCAATAAGTTTGAAGTTTGCTGATCGTTTCGTGGCACCATTGGGTATTCTCTTTAGAACGAACGATGCCAGGTCTGTTTTGGCATTTTGCTTCATTGTTTAGTAGAAAACAAGCGCAGAACAAAAATGGAAGACGAGATGACAAGAACACAGCGGCGGCTCCCGCCAAACAATGTGCGACCGACTCGCCCAACAGTATGCGCTGCAGAACTAAATTTTGTTTTCTACCTGTGGGCTCAGGTTAACGTGTCTGGACACCCTAACCTGGCTGCCACCGAGTTTGGGCGAACACGTGTCATCAAACAACGTTCCGACGGAGGATCGGTGGCGGCTGCGTTGGCGTCGACTGGTCGTCGACAGTGGAGCTGTCAGATGAATACGCCCCCTCCCCGTCCCTCTCCGGCCGCCAGCGGCTTCTCGGTGCCGAGCCCTCTCCGCGGTAACCCGATCATCTGGAACAGCAGCGTTCGCTACCCTTTTTTTTAGATGCAATGCATGTATTTGACAGGCGACAAGTTCGCAGCGACTGAGCATCGTCTGGGCTGTGGGCAGCGGAAGGCACGGCAGTGGCACAATGCGCCGGTGGGGGCGTCAACCGCTCCTTTTCCTGAGGTGACTATTTGGCAGGCTACTTGTATACACGAGATCATTTGCAGTGATTTTTTCAGCTGGAAAACATTTATCTCGTGCACGTGTGTATAAGAGGAAGCCGGTGGAAGGAATGTCATTTTCTCTTCTCAGGGGTGTGCCCTGTTTCTATAGTGCCGGTTAGGAGGGTAGATCTCTGATCTATCTGATATTTCATTGGTCGAGGGAATCGCAAAGAAATTTGCTATCCATTTCTGGACCGTTGGTTGTTGGATATATTTTTCCCAATCTTTAATTAACTGACAGAAACCTTGTTTTGCTTTCTGTAACCATAAAGAAGTTAGGAGTATCGTTGGTTTGCTATTGGTTGCTTAGCCTTATTGGTTGCTTGCGGCGCAGATTTGAAAGTAAGTGCTCTAGGTAGAACCGAGGCTGAAACCGTCTGATCAATGGCTTAGTGACTTTGGAATTTGCGATTCTGCTTGCTCGTTTTCTTTTGTATTATGCATGTCTGAAATGAGTAGCTAACCTTACCAGACGTCGAGTAACGTGTACTTGTGCGAATTAAATCCACCAAGATGTAGCAAACCTTTATTACGTCATCCGTGGTATATCTCCCTTCATCGTCACCTGACAGGGCAAGTGCCGGTTTTCTGTCGCTCCGAGACTGCGCTTTCTATTTTGTATGTATAGTGTTTCGTCCATCTCGGTAATCCGCAGAACAGGGACGATTAAACTCATGCTTTGGCGAAGGATGCGACGCGCTGCCCAAAGACGAAAGGCAAGTATTGCGAGACCATTTCAGGTTTTGCCAGCATCGAAGGCGTATAGTTCCTGAGGAGCGCTACGCCTTACGGAGTCCTAGTAAAGGCAGAGGACGAGACAGCAAAGAAGCAAAGAATGCAATGGCCGTTGGTGTACGGTCTAGCGGTGGTGTCAGATGCCGCGTGGTCCCACAAGCGTAAGACGCTGGTACTGCCACACGTCCTCGAATTCGGTTTCGAGCTTATACGTCACGCATTTATCACGACACGTTAAGGGAGGAGAAAGTAAAGATACGCAGGGCCTCGCAACAGCACACAAATGTTGCGCTTATCATAGTAGTAAAACGGATAATTGAGCTACCTGGTTTGTCTTTGATTATGAAGCAGCACACCACAAACGCACATACAGGAAGAAGGGTTAAGCGCTGATTAGAAGGAATTGGCGCTTATCCCTTCTTCCTGCCTGTGTGTTTTCCTGGTGCGCTGCTTCATAATCAATATCATAACAGGATACAGCTTAACAAAAAAAAAAAAAAAAAGAAAATAAGCAGTACTGGCTAACTATGGGTTATGGTCAGTACCGTGTGTATTACTCCACTGAACAGTAAATAATGTAAGTTTTTGATACCAAAAGGTAGAGACATCGAAATTCTTGATCTTTCTTTGCCTTTAATTCATTTATGTTTATGAAGAGCGATGTGTACGAATTGGCAGCATGACTGCCCGACAGCGGTTCACTTGGTTTCAAACATGTTTGAGCTGGCGGCAAGGTTTCGCTTTCGGCGAATGTCGTTTTTCCCACCTAGCTCAACGTACAGTAATTTTTTTTTTTTTTTTTTTGTCATCGCCAGTTTTTCATTTTTTTTTCAGGTGGTGTCCTCAGTGCAAGTTCTCTTGCGTGAACCTGACAAAAGCAGGGATGTGCGGAAAATGAAGCTATAGTCTTCCTCGCAATTTTCGACTCCAGTTCGATCTATGTCTTCAAGGAAACACGTACAGCTTTAAGGTTTAGCATTACAGCTGCGCTGTTGGCTAGGCTACGGTGGAAATACTCTGGAAGGAACACTATTCTAAATAACCTATGTGCACACGCGCTGAACATTTAATGATTCACTAATTTGTCTGCTCAAAATGCACCAAGAAAAACAGCCCAAGAAAAACAGCCTGCACCAAGAAAAACAGCCAAACCTTGCTGCTTTTTATGGCGTTCTGCTTTGCTACAAATTTGGCGCTAATATAAAATAGCGCGGCTACATTTGGCTACATTTAGCTTGAGTTTCGACTTCTTTTATTATGCCCAACGGCAACCCAGCGGCCGAATTTTGCGATCGCTGAACTAGTGGCGTGGGGCGGGCTTAACAGACTGAAGAAGGCCTGCAGGCGGAGCTCGCGGTCTCTGCATGCATACTGAACGCGGCGTAAGCTGGCCCTCTCTCTGATAAAGAAGCGATGGCGGCCGGCGCCAGATTAAAAGATGTGGTCCTCGTTGGATCGTCAGCCGGTGATAATGGGCCCACAGAAGTGGCGACTGCCGTGGCCGAGGTGGGCTATCACCTGACCTGGTACGCGTACGTGATTTCATTCGAGCTCAAAATGGGCGGTCGCGTGCCGTTTTTCGTCGCATCCGTTTGAAACCCGGATCATCCAGAGCATACCTGTAACGTGCTGTCGACTTTGCGCGCACCTGATTCTAAATAAGGGCAAAGTTTGATTTTTTTTGTTCTTCGCCCCGTTCGAGCACTTTTGGGTGCACGAGAAAGCTGCCATTTGTTTTGGTACTGAAGGAGAGAAAAATGCCAGCCATTCCCGAATATGCAGAATACTAGAATGGAAACCGTCCTAAGGAAAGGAGTCTTACACTGAAGACGCGATGCCTGCCTGCCAATTTTATTGCATTTGGCGAAGTAACAGCTTTCCTGGATTTTTACGATCAGTAGATTAAAGAGCACGAAAACCGAGCGATCGCTTTTATTGTGAGTGCATCGGTTCTTTTATTAGTCGCAGCCCTAGTTCCCCCCTCGTGTGCTGAAAACCATATGACTCTTTTCTTTCTTGTTCCCATATCACGATTTCTTTGTTTGTTGGCGGGTAAGGAGGACGCATGAGGCAACAAGCTGTAGTTTGCTTTCACGATTTTGCAAATGAAATTAACAAAAAGAAAAGAAAAACTTCAGCGTTCAGAAAACAGGAATCCACTCGTGGCGACTCCTCGGGCTGCGCATCCCATGATATTGATGACACCACGCACCGGGCTAACGCGGCCTGCATTTCCAGCCAAATGCGTAGAAGTATACCGCGCTCGTACTCTCAGCTTCCTGAAATATATGAAGGGCCACTTGCCATCTTGGATCACTGGCCTAAGAAGAGACGATGCGTCATGTCGCAGAGTTCCTTCTCAATTAAGTCGCACGAAATTGAATATATATATATATATATATCAGTTCAGTTCAGT
>JAJIZL010000121.1:502678-516614 GCA_023969395.1 Amblyomma maculatum | reverse complement strand
TATATATATATTTATAATATGTGTGTATATATTTCGGCCTTCTTTTCCTATCATCAGTGTGCGCTAAAAAACGGGAGCGAGAAGATCGAGCTCACGATAATACATGGCGCTCACTAGGGGACAATGCAGAACCGCGGCGGCGTCTTTTCGCGGTTCTCTTGGGACTGTCATGACGCTGAGGCCTTTATGCCTCATATGACCAATGCTGGCCTCATGAGGCTGGCTATATGAGCAAATGCTGTTATTGCGGTGCTTATCATTTACGGGCTTGGTAAACAAATTAAAGAGGAGCTAGAATTTCGTACTGAAAGGCATGACTTAAAAAAGCATGCGCATATAAAATGGACTTTTTTTTTTCTGTTTACAATTCGCTTTGGTAGAGAATAATTGCATCTGCGTTTTTATCGCAAGTTTTGTGGCTGTCTAAGCGTACGCGCGCAAACGTGTTTCAGTTCGCAAGTATAGGTTACTTAACTTCCTTAGACAACAGTTAGTTTGAAGTCCAGCTTTCTTGAATATCATTTTCCACTTTGAGACAACTGCGGAATACCGTAAGTGGCTGTTATGAGCATATTGATTGCAATTATTTAACCTACCCATGCGTACCAAAATCTGCATTTTGAAGGTTTTGCTGTGTTAGTACCGAATAGCTAATTAAGGCTACTATATAAGGCAATGGAGACGTTTTTGATAATAAATAGTAGAAAGCTTCGAGCGTCCAGAAAGAGATGTGAGGGTATATTTATTGTTCTGGTACAATCTCAAGATTTGCGAAACGAAAAAATTAAGTCCATTAACAACTTCCCTTAGAAACCTAAGAGCGCATGTCCAGAATTCCTAAGTATGGATAGGCTATTTCACAGCGGCCGCAAAGGTCTTCCGCATTTTCGGTGCTTGATTTTCATTTTTATGTAACTTGAGAGACATGTTGGTTTATCCTGTACGGCACTACATAAGAGTCATTTGCTTGTACACCTCCGGCCATAACATGGGTTATAAATAAACAGAACAAATTCCCACAAACAATAGGTACTAAAGTCATCAGTCTGTCTTCAGCTGACCTCATCTTATGACCCTGTTTATGTTCGTATGAATTTTCGGATGATAAAGAAGACAAAAAATGTACACCTCTGACCGGTAGAGTCGGCTGGTTGATTCCTGTTGGAAGGGAACGACGAAGGCAGCGCATATGTTTGGTCGTTTTGTGCTGTCCGTCTGTAAGCGCTGTTTTAAGGCGAAAACCTTTAATGCCTCATACTGTCGCTAGCAAACGTGTCTGCGTTTTGGGTGCATGCCTTATAGGGGCATATGACCGTTGAATCGATACTTAATCAGTAGCAATCGAATTATATCGGAACATGATTTAAGGTATATTCAAGATAATTTCATGATAATTTACGACTAATAATCAAATAGTTAAGCAGATGCCCATAGGAACCCATGCATTTGGAGGTCATCGTAACTATCACTAACCACCACTTACTAGTTAAGGGGTGTTTAACTAACACTAGCCCGGCATTAACTAGTACTCAGAAAGTTCAAGTCATGGGTAAAAATCCCTAACCAATAGTAATGGCTAGACATTTCGAGACGTCCATAGCCGTTTCATACACATTGCTTCGAACCTTCGAGAGATTCACCACCACTTGACAGGTGTGTCCCAGGACATGATGGGTGAGAGAACTCAGGCTTTCTCCTTTCACCACTTTAGTCGTCAAAGTGTATGGTAATGTTTTCTTCATTCACCTCCGGCCGAGTCTTCAGGCCACATACTGTGTTTTTGAACTCTGGCGCTATTAATAACTACGGTTGCGGGGACAGCAAGCCGCTTTAATCTTCATTGATGGCGTAAAGGCTCTGCTATAGCTCTCAAAAGGCAACAATGGGGTGCGATACCTGCTGACATGTTATTACCTGACAGAACGCAGCAGCTAAACACTTTTATGATCTGATATCATCGTCGACTTTACATACCGCACTTTGGTTGACTTTTGTTCCCGCGGAACTTGAGACATCGGCTACCTCCAAAGCCATAAACGCAAAACAATTACGAGGGACTTTAGCAACTAAAGGAGCGAAAGACGAAAGCCTCAGCGCCGCATTCTGCTACGCAACTGTCACTAATTAGTAATTAATTATTAATTAAGCAAGGACTAGTGAATTAGTGAATTAATTAACCAGGTGGTTAGTCATTAATTAGTTACTGATCATTGATTGCTATATGGCCATATAAGGCACGTATTCGCGCATACTGTGGTGGTGCTCTGCGATTGGTCGATATCTCTATGACGTCATCCCTCCTCAGCCAATTAGAGCCGCCGCAAAAGCGAGACACATTTTGTCCCCGACAGTATGAACCTTTAAAGGCTATCGCCTTAAAACTGCAAGGGCCCAAGAGCAATACAGTGGCATTTGGGGGTGTGACACTATATGGAACTGTTTTCGTGGGGTACTGAGCTATAAATTTGTCTTTTCTCGTAAAAGCTTCACATCTGGTTGATACTGGCATTCTGGAGGCTTGAAGCCTGTCGCTTGCTTTCTCTCAGTATTGGGACATGTCATGCCGTCCTGCTTTATTTTTCTTTTTTTTTTTTGTATAGAGTTACGCAGGACCTCGAGATGCCAGTGCCATGTGTCACAACCTGATTCCAGCATCAGCCCTGCATTCCTTAGAGTCGTGTACTGGAAAGTGGCCGCTTTTACGTTGCCTCACGTGCCCCATGTATGCCTCATAATGAAGAATGCATCCCAATTCGTGGTGACACATGCACGCACTGCCATCCATGTGTATTCTCGATAGTGTGACTGACTGACAGCAACTAAGCGGGTAATAGAAGAGACGAAGGAGGTGGACTGTTTTTGTGCATTCGGGCAAGAATGAAAAGCGCAAAGCAAGAAAGAAGTTCAGAATTTGTCGGTGTTTTCAGATTCGCAGACGCGGCACTGGTAGTTCTAGGCACCAAAAATTCGATCATATAGCAGCACCACATGGACCATGGTATATGAACCATTTCGTTATTTCAGAGCAAAAGGGAGTTGAAACTGATCATACATATCTTCACACAATAACATTAGCGAAGCGCGAAACGGACTATCAACTGAGAAGTAGTAGTACCGCTGACAGACAAGGACAGAGGGAGGAAGACGAACACAGCGCTTGTCCTTGTTTGTCTGCGCTACTACTACATTTCAATGGATCACGAACTAGCCCAACAAAGGACTATTCTAGAGCATTCAACGACCAAGTGAAAGTCCAGCGTCGCTATACTTCAGTTCTTCCCTAAAATGTTGTATTTCCTCCGGCTGCCGATTTCACTCTGTGTGGTGACTTCGCATACATTGCACGGATTGCAGAGATACGAGAGAGTGGCTTATCACGCGGTATCGGAAGTGCTCTGCAGTCGGCACTCGCTGGGCCAGAACGTGTAGGCATGTGGACAACCATGCACGCCAACCGCGGGGGCCAAGAGGAACCGCTCGCCACTCACCGCATGTGGCAAGGTCGTCGCAGACAGCTGACGACAGTGCCCATTATATAGCAGATGCTACGTTTCCTGACCTCTGTAGAGCGGACGCTGCAGACGCCCGATTTTGAACCGAACACGCCAAACTGGAATGATTAAAGTGCAGGGGGAGGGGGTGCAGCTCCCTCCAAAGACAATGGATTACAGATCGTGACTTCGCCCTCCCAGCCGATGACTTGGACATTGTTAAAAGTCGGAACGAGGGGTATACTCTTGCTTCTTAGGGGCCTACTTATAAATGAAGCAAGGGCTTGAACAACAGGACGGAGCAATGTTTCAACCAGGAGACCAACGTTATAGCAAAAAGCGCCTTGTGTAAGCCTGCTGTGGAAGACTTCAGAGACGGTCAGAAACATTCCTCCCATTTGTTTTTCAACCTTATGTTTAAAAAACCATTTTCAATCCTCTATTCTACGGTGAATCTACCTAGAACAAGAACAGAAAGAACCTGTATACTGTATCAAAGTTGCAGAATTACAACACGTGTTTTTTAGATCATCGTAAAATAGCTCTTTTCGTCTTTTTCATAATATTACGTTCCGAAAATTTTAACAAGTAGCCATTTCTGGAACAATGGAAACATTATGTTCATTTCCTAATGTTCTATACTTATTATTTTAACCTTCAGTCCCTGGCTCGAGAGCAGCGACGCCACGGGTCTTTCCGGGGTCGCTAATCGGAAGCGTGGCTGATAAAAATGAAGCCGTCCATATAGTGGAAAAATGCTTTGCGTTGTGTGTACCAGCGCTACTCAATCAATCAATCAATCATGGACATTTTATTCATCACAAAGAAGTTCAAAGTGGCCGAGGGAAAAGCCATGTCTGCGGCTTGAGAAGTACTCGATCCCCTCAAGGTATGTACAGCAGCAGGGTGAAACGAAAGTGGGCACAAATAGTGGGCCTACTTGAATCAAGATTTGACGCGGATGAACAAATTTCTTTGTGCTGACAGTTTCCCGTAATAAGAAAGAATGCCCCCCATGAATATTTAAACATTATTGTTGCCAAATACGCAAACACTTATCTATTATCACAGTTTTGTGGTGCACTTGTTCATGTTCCAAGCGAAATTTCTATAACTTAATGCCAGAAGATTATGGGAGCCTTTGAAGCGGTACATTGCCTAGTTAAGCGATTTTGGTTCATTTCTTTTAAGTGTTCCTACATGGTCAGGACACAGTGCGTGGCTAAACGTCGCGGACTATAAACAAGACGCACATCCACTCATGTCTGTCACTGTTATGTCGGCAACAGTGCGTATGGCGATCAACTCTAATTTGAGAACTCAAGAGATGTGTATTCGGCAGTTCCCGAGCTTCCACGCTCTGTCTCCTTCCACTATATGATGTAAGAGAGACCAACTTTCAGTTTCATTGCTAACCTGCAAGCTGCGTTTATCGAAACGCATCTTCAAGCGACGATCCTGGGCATTTCGAAGGTACGCTTATAGTTGTAGAATTTGCAAGCAGAAGCATGCGCAAGCAATTATGGTACGAGTGGTGATGCTTATTTAATATATTTGTAACGTGTCTCACGGGCGAATCTGTTACCGATCAAAACATGAAGTCTAGTCCAGCTGGCAGCTGACATTGACAGCAATTTGGACCGCACTAGAGGTTGTACTCATATGCGCGGAGTATTCTTTGTATACTCATGCTAAGAATCTTTGTAATCAGGTGTCGTAATAGCGGCATCTGGGCCACACAGTGCACACAGCACGCACAACTCAGCTCGACCAAGAAAGAGTACAACCTCAGGGACAGTGTCCACCGTCACGCGTGACGCAAAGGTCA
Organism: Amblyomma maculatum; assembly: GCA_023969395.1. Taxonomy (NCBI): domain Eukaryota; kingdom Metazoa; phylum Arthropoda; class Arachnida; order Ixodida; family Ixodidae; genus Amblyomma; species Amblyomma maculatum. The sequence goes on along the minus strand of JAJIZL010000121.1, from coordinate 511,295 downwards.
CGTGACCGCATTCCAAGCCCATACAGCGCTACTGTCCGCTTGCACCGGTTTGTCCAATGTGTACGCGCGTGCAAAAGACAGCTGCGCTCCGATCTGTTTTCTCCGTCACTTCCCCCAGTTCGTGTATCGCGTCCTTTTGCTCCGTCTTTTTGCTGTTTATTTTTCCTTCTGCCCTCCCTGTTTTGTACCAGGCCTACACTAATTTGCTGCCCCTTTGTCCGGTCGTGCGCGTTACACATAGCTGGCCGCGCGTCGTGGCGTGGTGTGAAGAAGACTTCCGCGAGCGCGGCACCACTCTGCCCCAAGCCCCTTCTTCGTGGGGCAGTAGGACGTCACGCTTTCTAGAGGCCACTTTCTCGCCGAGCATTTCGTTGCTGCCGGTCGTGCCTTTGAAAATCCCGCGACTCCAAATTGAGGGAGAGTGTGGCAGGCACTGAAGAATAGAAGAAAGGTTATCCAGGCGGTATGACGTCTGTTATCGTAGTTCGGATGACAGCGATTAAGTGTTGCGTAAAACAAACCATTCAGAAGAATACACGCATGACCTGCACGGTGCTCGTGGTAGCCGGCAATTAAACAAGAGCCTTTTCGTCTCCTGCGAGTAAAAGGGTATCGAATATGGGCGGAGAATTAGGCATCATTGGCAGCGCAACGCGAGCGCCACTTATTGTTGAAGCCTTGATTTGGTGTGTGGGATTTAATATCTCAAAGCGTCTCAGGCTATGAGTGACGTCATAGTGGAAAGCTCCAGAAATTTAGACCACCTGGGGCTCTTTAACGCGCACGCGCACATGATTACCAGTGACTCATGCCATAGCTAGAGCGCAGGGACCGGTGTTTCTCGCTAATACTGTTCGTCAGTATCTTCGAAAATTCTTCACACAAGATAAAAGACAAAAATACTTATTTCTGTGTGCCTGTTCGTTCGGCCTTCTTGGCATCATTCTTTTCGCTTCTTTTCGCTGCAACCACCGAATATTACTTTACACACTTGGTTCAGCTGTAACGTAAATTGAACAGTCTATAAACCCCCTGCATTGAAGATGTAGCATGTAAGGATCGTTTTCATCTCAGGAGGGTGAACCTCAAAATGCTCGCGACTGTGTTGAGCGTGGGTGTCGAGCAAGAGTGTTGAGCTGTACGTTTTCTCATGCATTTCAGCTGTGCAAGCGCTCGTGCATTTGTTACGGAGGTCAGGTGCTCAATTCCGCGGCTTCCTATGCTTATTATCTTCAGTTCTCTTGGAAGTGCTGGATTTTCCACAGCCAGCGAGGATAGACGCTGTAATCGTTCGTGACTTAACGTGACGCAGAGTAAACTGCGCTTGCGTTCTCCGTCTCGAATTCTTGCCCCGTACAGGTTGTGTATAGCATTGTAGAACAAAGCAGGCTCAATTACACTGGATCTACGCGGAAGAAAACCTTACGCGTCCAGAAATAACCTTGTCAAGTATCCTTGGAATTTAGTTAGTCGGCGACTTTCAACGAAGAAGAATAACCGAAAGGCAAAAATAAAAGCGGTGCTCTCCAGCAATTATCATTTAATCTGGGCCATTTTCAGCCATTATTCTCCGCTATCAAAAGTCCAAGGAGAAACGGCCTGCGTACAAATGTTTCTCTGACATTTTCATTCCTTTCCTGGTTTGGCTATTTCGGCCGTAGTAAATAGCCGTGTCCTCCACACCGGAGCGTTGCATAAAAATTAAAAAGTTTAAGACGTGTAATTAGCAAACTGGCTCTGTGCATGTGCAGCTGTGCGCCATTACTTTAAATTTGAGGTACCTCCAGAAAGCTGCATTAATGCTTACTTATCAGCTCAGCCCCGTAGCTACAGACCAAATTGTTCAACGCTGCCTGAAATCATGGTAGAAAATATTATAATAATTCCGGGCAGGTATTCGAGGCCAGGCCTGCTCATATATCTCGCTCTGAGAAGTAAATCAATGAAAGGTTGGTCTTTAACATGACATGCTTAATTACGAATGTATGCTAAAAGGCTTCCGCTACATGAATCCACAGTGAAAACCTATGTGTTAAAGCGCCTAACTAGCATTTGGCCAAACCACAATAAATCACTTTTATTTTTCAGCATAGCTAGCTATTGCTGATGGGCGAACGCGTGCAGAATTTAATTAACGTAATAAATAAGTCTGTTTGGCTAGAAATATGGTGTATCGCCGGCCATACAAATGCTTTCAGGTAAAAAAATGTGCTTGCAGTGTATCATTATCTTACACAGAATGGCTCACGAAGGCAACATCATGGAATGCTATGTGGGTCGCATTCTTGCTTTTTTCTAAGAGGAAAAAAAGTTACAACGCTGGACAGTTTAGATACGCCGTAACAGATTTTGTCTACAACATGCTGGCGCGGCCGATGTCCTGTTTCTTTCAATCCAAATTGTTGGGTTCAACCAGCGACCTCCATCGCTCATAATCGGTCAGAGATGATCACTCGTGTTTCTCAAGCGCTTATCTGAGCGAGCGATCGTCGTGCCATCGGTTTTCCTCTGTACGATACCGCTGACCAGCCCTTCCATCTCTCACGTCGGCCGATGACAACAAGTCCGTTTCCTTTTGCCAAAAACTAGTTTTAGTCGTAAAATGCTGAAAAATAAAAAATAATCGAAGAAGGAAGCAGTCCGGGCCCGCGTCGCAACAGTGCCACACAGTGTGCATTCCTGCGTTTACTGCTCGGTCCCGAGGCGGTGCCTGCGGTGCTTTGCTCAAGGACGGGCACTGCAGCGCAGAGCGGCGACGCTGACACACACTGATAACGGAGACCTTCCTGCAAACGACATAAGACTGAGGAGAGAGCGGCAGTTGCAGTTTTGCGCAACCGGTCCCCGTATCTTTATCGGCTGGTGCGTGTCTGTCGCTGACTCCGGTGACCCGGCCGAGCCGACTAAAGGGGAAGACGCTCCGTACCGCACCGAAGCCATAAGGTGCGGATCTGGCGCGTTGGCGGGCTGCAGCCACTGATGTCTGCGTATTCTACTATCCGTTCTAGGCTGGCATCATGCCTTGAAGGCAGAAGACGGTTCTTGAGGCGCTCCCAATAGCTCGCGACTGCAAAATTCCTGCGCGACAGTTTGGGAGAGATCGAAGTGAAGATGTCGGTCTGTCTGAAGCGGGGAGGCCTCTATAGCTTTGTTTGCACTTACGAGAGCGTCTGTTTTGTTGGGGTCGGCTGATTGTTCAGCCTCTCCTCTCCCTTGACGATAGCTTCACTGCGGTGCTTAGTCTACACACGAACATGGAGTCCCAATATCTCTTGCTTGACATCTGTGTTGAGGTAGCGGTGTACACATTTGTTTCGAAGCTGCGATATGAACGCCTGAGAGGCCGTGTGCATCCGCTTACATGGCCTGGCGTGTTCGACGCTGCCCAAGCCCGCCGCTTCATCCTCCTTGATAGTGCTTTGACGATCGCGCTAGAGTTTATTTGAGGGACTAATAGTAGAAAGAATTGAAATAGTTTGCTTACGTTAACGGAAATTATGCTGGTCAGAACTCTCTTAGAGGATGAAAAAAAAAAAAAAAAGTTTCGTTTCGCATGCATACGGGATTCAATACAGATATGTCGCATAGCGCACTCGTATGCAGTTTATCCTGTATAAAATTTTGTCTTCCTAGTGTTCGCCCTGAAATTAGTCGACTGGAGGTACTATTTATCGAAAAGTAATTGTTTTTTTAACGATGGGCTGCCTTTTATTGGAAACAGAAGGAGGGCAGAGCGCTGGAAGTAGGGATCGCAGAGCGCTAATCATCAACCTTCCACCGTACGGAGGAAAGCTTTCAACAACCAACATTACTTACGCTACACAGAGATCAAGTTTCCTTTTTCTGCAGCTATGAGTTAGGCTACTATCCGTTCTAGAAGCTTCTTGTGTCGGTTACGTTTCCACTAAACACCTTCGCTAAGTGTGTAGTCGATCCCAGAAGTCATGAGTCTTGTAAGGACATCTGTCAACAACCCCTCTCTGCCAGTACTAATTTGAAGTCCCAGGTCTAAAACCAGCTTATTTTGCGTGTACAGGAAGCTCCGATATTGAACGCTACAGCCAGCGTAGACGAAAAAGTGAAACATTGCCGTATTTTTTCATTGAAGCAAAAAATGCCTGCTGTTCGTCATTCGTCCAGTACACAACTATACGAATGAAAGGAGAAACCGTCTACTTTAACACATTCTTATAGAAAGTCGTTAACTGAACGCGGGTGATAAGGGTTGCTCGATATTTGAGCTACTGATAACACTAGGCTTTGTTAAGCACTTCAGAACCCCTGACCTTGCGCCGCCCTGAGGACCCATTGAACGCTTTCTCTCAAAATACAGATATCGAAATACAAGGCGCGAAAGTGTGCATATAAACGCACGCAGTCAAAGCTAATATCATGGCGGCATTTCCTAAGCGCGCCATATAAACTGCTCCGACAGCGCTGCGTTTAGCGCTGTTCTTTGCACACAAGAATGGGCGCATCGTATCATTTCTCTCTGGCCCACGCAGTCTGGAAATGCGTACTAAATGCGGCTGCTCTCCGATGACTGCGGAACATACTCCAAAGAATACCATGTTTGACAATGATGACGATGACGTATGGTATGAGCGCTTCGTTTAGTGCTCCCATCTTGCCTTCGACTAAAGAAGACATTCGCTATGGCATTAATTACTTTGATATCCACCTCCACGAGCAGCTTAGTGGCGAGGAAGGAATTTCCTATTATGTTCACACTTCTGAGAAAAACCTAAATGTATAAAGATGACCAATATGTCCCGGGTGCATATTGTCCAGAACTCAGAAAAAATAAAGTAAAAAAATATTTCCCGTAAATATAAAAGTAAAAGAAATGACATCCCGTTTATCCCAATCTCCAGCAGCGTTTCCAGCATCAAGGTACCGTGTCCTTAAACGACGAGCGGTGGTGTACGTGGTGACAGCGGGGCCTTTTCGCTGACTGATGACCCTTCGATGCTGCCGCCGCTTAAATGTCGCTACCCGCCGTGCTCGCTGCGGCAGTCGTACGTCAAGCCGAGCTTGTGGGCGTGGCACGGGCCGCACGGAGCACTTTCGCGACGGCGCCGGCGTTTCTTGGCACGACGCTCAGCGGGAGTTCCACCACCTCCTGGACGCCGCACCTACCGGTGGACCACATATGGCTTCCGCGAAGCTTGGCGGTATCAGCGAGGGGGAATCTGGCGCCAGCGGCTGCTTTGCTGTCGGCGCCACCGCAAGATATGGCTCACCACCGATGATAATCCGGGCAGCGATAAAATCAAAAATCTTGATTCCCTTCTCTTCGTTTACGTTACACCTCTACAGAGAATGGCGTCTTCAGTCCAGGAATATCTCCGGCCCCAGGAATCGGCGTTCTTTTTTGGGAGAATACGGGCAATCAGAACGGAGCCGCAGGGGTGTAACATGCGATAATACAGGAAATCTCCGCCACTCTGCTGTCAGAATGACGAGGGCCGCATCTCTGTGATTATAGGAACGTTTCCGGAACGTACATCGCCTCAGGGAGAGCCAATGGATTCTAATATTCTCTCTCTCTCTGTATATCAACTTTACGACGTCCGCTTACCTGGTATTATACACCATTTTAAGACGTTTGCAGGGCTTCCTTTTGACTTCTCCTCTGAGCGGTCATTTCTTTTCGGCTAACGTTACGACAATAGCTCTATATTACGCGTAGTTCCGAATGGGTACATTTGCATTGACGGTACCATAATTCTGGCATCTGTTGGTATACCATCGGTAGTCACTTATCGAGTTGAGTCAGATTTAGCAACGGAGGTTTGCCACCGCTCCTCCATATCGAACATCTGGAGATGTTTGCATATCACTAAAATAAAAAACAACAAAAGTAATCAAATGGCAGATGAGTGTCTAGTCTACCGCAAATTTTAATTTTTTTTTTAGAGCCTATATGATATTTTCTCTGTAGCTTTTGACACGTATCGGGAGAAGCCATGCAAGCCCAAAATTATATGACTTAATTCATCATGACCCTCTTAATTATCACCTCGAGGTGCGCCGAGAGTGACCCCCTTTTTTAAATTCGAAAGCCTTTCTTGGCTCATCGGCTGCTGAAATGTTTGCACGAGCCGATAGAAAAAAATCTCTCTGCACAAAAAATCCAACCACTATCCCTCTGATCCCTGGCCGAGCGCCTAAATCACTACTCCACGTTGGGCTCGTGAGAAACCGATCGTATTTCTCCTCTTCTTGCTTGAGGATGATAGCAGCGATGTTAATCCTGATGCAGTTGGTGATAATGACAATGGGGATAGTAGCGATGATAATTATAATAATAGAGATGACAATGACGGTGCATTTAGTTGACAACGATGATAGTGGCGATAGTGATGATGAAAGTGTAGCTATTGCAGTGACGATGGCAGTTAGTGAAAAGAGTTCTGTACATAGAGTGGCTTTCTTCGTTTTCGCTCTTAAGCAGAGCTAAGCGCAGTCCTGTAATTCCGTATCCGTGTCTTCCCCGTTGCTTTAGCACAAATTAACGAAGACGCGGATGACTGTAGGTAGGATGGACTTCGCTCGCCTTGAGAGCGGGCGCGCAGGTTCCTCCGTTGGTTGACGCTGCAGAGAAGCAGGAGCGGGACAGGATGTGAACCTATTACCAGCGAGGCTTTCCGCGTAGCGACGTCGCCAGCGGGCAAGTTCACGTGGGGCGCTTTGTATATACACATCTAACAGGTTGTCGGAGATCGACACGTCCGTGAGAGTATTTCCAAAAATGGCTTGCTTCCTCTTGTACTTCCATTTGCACGCAGTTGTGCCCCGTTTCGCGATCTCCTATGACCGTACTTGCTGTGTTCGACAGCCCCTGGCACCAGGGAAAGGATCAGCCACTCCTTGTGGAATAAATGTGAATGAAAAGAAAGTAAGTAAACGACCACGGAGAGGAAGGAAGAACGAGGCATGAAGAAACAAGAGTAAGATTGAAATATACACACCTTTACTAATGGCGGAAAAGTGGAAGGCTGTAGTTGAAATAGATTACGTGAAAATAAATAGACGACTATGGACGCAAAATAATAATGAAGCGTGAGGAATGAAGAATAGGGCGGAAATGGTTACACCTTTCATAAAGAAGAAAGAAGGGAAATGTAGCCTCAGAGAAATCGAACGTTCGAACGTGCATCGTGCATATGTTTTTTTTTTTTTTTTTTTTTCAGTAGTCTAGTAGTGACATTTAATACCGCTACAGCTTCGCCTTCTCATCCATGCTGTCCAAAACTGCGCATCCATGCTGTCCAAGATTGCGGATGCTGGAAAATAAAGATTTAAACTTCCATTCCGTGGCTTTTGATTATGATATTGTAACCGGCAGATGGCTGCGGGAGGTAGTTGCTCCGAAACCCTCTGCTGGACAGACTCTGTTACAGAACATCTTGACAAAAGGCCTTCAAGAAGTGCAGGAATGTGAGATGAATACAAATTAGTCCTTGCAGAATTTTAAACCAATTTGCTAAGATCTCAAATAGGTCATTTTAGAGTAAGTCCCTGCCGCTGCAACCGTCACGAGTGTTGAGAGCTAGTTTTTCGTAAGGTACATGAGATGCTATTTAACAAGGTCATTTGCAATGAATAAAAACGTTGCATCAGGGCGCACAAATTCCAAATAAATTGTGTAAGATATAAATAAAACACACGCGGGATGGACTGATTATACCGCTTTTGTGGGAGAAACTCGTTCACGCGAATTCCGACGCGGATTCATGAATAAGCATTAATCGGAAAGCGTGAACGAGCTTCGCCCTCCAAGAAGTCACCTTTATCTATACATTGTTTCCTTTATTGTGGCAGTTGCGCAAACGTCACTCTATAACTCCGATACCGAGAAGTTTCGACAAATGTGAGAAGAATGCGACTTGGCAGCCGAGAGGTAGAGAGAGAAATAAAGAACAAGGTGGAGCAATAGACGCGGAAATAGGTGTATCAAGGACGGCATTCGGTCAGAGACGAGAACGGGCACACCGCTGTCCGCACATACCACGCTGCTCGAGCAACCGGTTCTCCGTGCTTTTCTTCAAGAATGAACGAACAAGCTTCTGTACTGCTCCGCACGTATGGCTCGATTTGGAATCGGCAGCAGGGATCGGGGAGGAAAGAGGTTGTATAGCGGTACTTGAAAGGGTTGCTGCTATGTCTGCGATCTGTACCCCGCAAGACTACTGGGAACCTTCGCTGCGCGTCGCATTTTGTGCAGCACGTCAGTCATGCGCTTTGATTGTCAATGTCAAGTGAGAGTTGGATTTGAGCGTGTGTACGCTGGGTCGCATGCATCGCTTTCAGGGTTGACAGCGCGGGAGAAAAAAAGAGGAAAGGCTTTGAAGAGCTACACGTTATAAGTCCGCAACCTTTCTTTTCTTTCTCTCTGCGACCTATAGAGCCTCTGCCAGCTGAGCACTGCATGCTTCTTGAAGGCCTGCTCATATCCACATAAGGGCCAACGTGTGGAATGTTTAACAGAACACCAGCTGTGAAACTGCAGTCACAGTCGAGTCACAAATCTTCAGCTCGTACTTCTCACAACCAAGCGAGAAAAAAAAAAAGGTTTAAAATGCAAATTACGTGTGTGTGTGTGTGTGTGTGT
>JAJIZL010000121.1:487922-502278 GCA_023969395.1 Amblyomma maculatum | reverse complement strand
TGTGTGTGTGTGTGTGTGTGTGTGTGTGTGTGCGTGTGCGTGTGCGCAGAAGCATGTGCCACCCTTGTGAAGTTTGTGCTTCGAGACGGGCGGCTCGTTTTTCAGGCGTTTTATTTGCCCGAGAAAGTGCCGTGGCATCGGTGTAATGACCGAAGACAGCGTCTCTTTCATTCGGGCGTTTTGTTAGCTCCCGCAATTCGCGTGGCCTTTGCGTCGGCTCGAAGACAGCTTTTTCTATCTGTTTTCATATTATGTATGCCTGTGAGTGCGCGTCGCTCTCTGATTCACACCCCTGTGTGACGCGCTGCTGTTTGAGCACAGCTGTGTGGTGCAGCATACCCATCGACTACACGCCACGCCACGCTATTTGGAGGAGCAAAACCACTGCGCAGCTGCAGAAATGTCAAGGATTCACACAGACAGTTCAGGCCGAATCCGAGATTGGAAGCTCTATAGCTCTAGCATACGCTAAATATTAATGAACCAGCGCTTCACGACGCCGGCATGGAAGTATCTGACAAAGATTTCCAATTGAAGGGAGTGAGTATATTGAGGATTAAAAGAACAGGAGAAAAGCCTGTATTCCTGTGTCACTTTCGTATAACTGTAAGATAATTGTATTTATCAGTAGGGTTACAAAAAGCAAAACGCGGGCTGTCATTCAAGGAAAATTCCCCTAACTCAACCTCTGCCATCTCCCGCATGCGATTACAGGCATCTTCCCCTTTAAGTTCGCAAGTAAAGTATTATTTCACAGCAGCGCTCACGCTTCACAGGCCCGAAAGGCCTTCATCCCAGTTAAAATGTCTTCCTCTTTTTTTTTTTTTTTTTCTTTTTTCTGCATCGAGATACCGTCGTTTTGACTCGGCCAGCTGAGCAGCGCACGTACACTCTTTGTCAAAAATGTACAGTCCAAGGGATCTGCTTCTCAGCCACTTCGGTCGGCTGGTAAAGCGTTTCGAGTGCTCCGAATCTCTTGATTGTAGGAAGATTTTTTTGCCCTAACCTCTCAATGGGAAGGGCCTCCAGTAATGGTAAATTAGCGCCACTACACGGAGAAACAGACCCCATGAGCTCTACACTTTTTACAAAGGTTTGACACAAAGGCTGTACATGAGGAGCTGACTCTTGTCCAGTTTTCGGGAAAGTGCATATATATAGAAGTTATTTATGTCTCCCAGCAAAAGCACAGCCTATCCGTTGACATGGAGTCCCTTCAGTAGAAAGGCAGAGGCTCGCTCTGTCACCTAATACCGTTACACCGTTTACCTCGTTGCAGCACGCATTCATAGTTGTTGCATGCGTTTTGCTTTATGCACGCAGTTAGATATTAAATCAAAGTTGCCTTGCGCAATTAATACAACTTTCCTTTTACAGAGAATTCATTTTCATCACAGCATATCAAATCCCTTTATTTTTCTTAGACTCGCTTTGGGGATGATACATAAAGTATAGGATTAAGATATACGAAATTTTGCGGCTATGTGTTTTGTAACTACATGCAGGCGCGCACTGTCTGATCCTCCGTGATTTCATTTTTACCTTGCATTTGACTGAACAAACCACTTCCACTAAACTTATAACAAAACCACAAAAGAAAAAAAAATCGTTTCCAACAAAATTCCTGAAGGCATATTCCCTCCACGTGTGAGTATTTGGTTTTGGTTTCTAGGTGTTCAAATTCGGATTAACAATTGCCGGCTTCAAAAATAATAAATAGGATGGACAACTAATTAGACGGCAAGATGAATGTGAATAATTTTCCAGAAATGCGTGTTCACAACCTGGCGCAGGAGAATGCACATAAAGAAGCCGAGCGCTTCAAAGTTTATTCCAAAGTATGCACAAAGCTTAAGTCTTAACAGAAGGATAAACAAGATGTCCGAAAGTTGAGCACTACAGTGGGACCTCTTATTACAGAACGCTAAAGATAGTAACATAAAGCAGATCAACACAGTGATGTTATAGCTATATTTACAAAATTGCAATATACCAGGTTATAAAAGACACATACATATTGCATAGACAGAGCAGGAACAAACAAGATTTAATATGCATTAAAACGGTGTCATATTAAATGAGAAGTCTAAAATATATGCGCGAAATTACATTAACATTGCAGACACCGTTTCACCTAAATCAGGAACCCATTCGCTGAGATATAGCTCGATCGAAAGCTCTTATCAAGCATTTCTGGTTTGAAGTGCTTCAGGAAGGTCGACACTAACGTGGTTCAAAGGTCATGCATTGCTACAGCCTGTGACCTTGAATAGAAGCCTTAGGGCATGAAGAATACAGCCCATAAATGGATCTCACATTCAGATTGAGCAAGCCTCAGATCACCGAATTCAAGCTTCAAAACGCCTACACATTGCTGCAGAGAAGTCGCAATGAAATGTATAACATTGCTAACGTTTCTCGAAATATGTAACGTACGCAGACATCGTCGTAAGCTTCTAATACTGCTTTATTTATAGGGTTTAACCTTACAAGGCAATTCAGGCTATGAAAGAGGTCGTATAGTCCAAGAGGGGTCCGTACATTTCGACCAACGGTGTTCTTTAACGTGCACTGACGTTGTACAGCAGACAAGCTGCTTGCTTTATGCCTCCATCGTGAATCGGATGCCGCGGCCGGACTTCGGTACCGCACTCTTTGGCACAGGACGAGCGCGCCAATGACTGCGCTACCGTGATGGGGATAACTCCTAATGCAGCAAGCAGTGCACAGCTCTCCAATGTTTTAGCACTATCACAAGAGTGTTGACCACACAGCCGTTCAGCATGAGCAGCGGGAGTTGTTTCACTTTTAGAGTGACAGTCGATCATGCGGTGCTGTAATTGGCAAGGGATCTATGCGCATGCGCGTGCTATCACCCGCTTCGTCTCTGTGGCCGTGCATCGGATGCTGGGCGACCGCCTGGTCAACGCTTACGTGACCTTAGTAAACAGATTGGAGATCTGTACATTCCGGCATGCTGAAACCTCTTGGAGTGGTTGAAATCTGGGTCTGTTCCAAAGCGCAGGTGGGCGGTCGGTTTATTTCTTGAGGTAATGTCGTGCTCACTCTCAGAGTTAGACGTGCAATCTGCTGCGGTAAAGATTCCTAGGGCTAACCTACCTTATGACTGAGGCGGGAACATTTCCCTCTTCGTCACCATAATAGTCAGTTTAAACACACGCTCACTTAAGGTAAGTAGCTATCCTATATCCCCTCAATGCGGGTCGCCTTAATTTAACCTCGTAGGCTTGTTTAACGAACAGGGACACACTCAGACCTATCTACTGGTAACAGATAGAATTGTGTCAGCTTCTCAGCGTAAGATCCTACGCATCATTTCCATTACCAAGATTACAACTTGTTCTTTTTTTTTTTTTTTTTTTTTTTTTTTTTTTTTTTTTTACGCAGACTTGCTTAAATTCGTTGAAATAAAACTTCTCTTACGGATAGTTCCTGCAACTGTATAGTAAAATCCTGCTAGTTCGCTCTGAATCGAGAAGCTCCCGCTGGTAATTGCCTGTCTTGTAAGCATAAAATTGTATAAAAGAAAGTATCAAGAACTTTTTTTATTTTTGCGCAGTTTAGTACCTTACGCAGGTAGTACTCATTTGAGTGTGCAGATGAGAATTCCGGGGAAAAAAAAAAAAAGAACAGTACTGCGTCGCATACAGTTTTTTTTTTTTTTTTCTGTGCTGTGCACCCCTCCTGTGTTTGAAGCACTATACGAGACGAAAGGTGTCGTTGATTAAGCGGATTTACACCGCCGTCATATCGAATTTCCCGGTTTCCCCGACGCTGTTATCAGCGTCGGGCTTGTGCATAAAGGCTGATCTGTGCATTTTCGTGCTCCGAATACCGACCCATGTCTGATGCTGGCGTAAGCAGTGATTTTAGGATCTACTTAGTCGTCCAAATAAGCTGAGCGGATAGCGCCGTTCGCATATACGTGGCCGGTTTGCGTTGCCTCAGTACTTGTTTCGGTTTCTGCAGCGTTAGCGGCAGACAGCCGTGGCTTGTTTTTCGAGACAGGGGGCAGATATAAAAGAGAGGGCAGTATATAGGCAGTGCATATTAAGTTTGTACGAAGCTTGCTCGAAAAATTCTTGAAGCTCTGGAAACACGGTATAAAAAAAATAAGCCCCTACATAACTCATGCAATTCCTGTTTCTGCCATTATATATCTTGTTGTCTAGTTGGCGCAAGCTTCGTGGCTGGCGGAATAAGGAGGAAAGTATAGGGTCGTCCACTTCTAGCTATTGCATACTTACTGCTTTCAGAGAAACATGGCGTCCGACGCCGGCGCCTAGAAAATCAAAGCAACATAAACAAAGATGGATAAGGAGATGGTGCATCGCATTGTCTGCCTCTTAGCTATATTGCGTTGTCGGGTCGAGCGCAATGACGCTTTGAAAGCCGTAACCGTGTTACAGCTAGAAGTAGATGATATTGTACAAGACCTGCTACACAGTAATGGCACACATATGCAAATTGAATTACGCGTTTGTATTCGAATGTGTGTGTTGCGGTACTGCGGCAACTATTAAGTACAATGTCAGCGCCTGAAACATGAAGACGAACGAAATGACACGGAGAGCGCCGAAGCTGTTCCCAATATTATATATGGTCGTCTAATAATCGACTACAAAACCAAGGGCTGAATTCCGTGCGTATTTTTAATAAAGCCTTTTGTTGACTGAATCAAAGCTTCTCTAAATCAAGATGTTATAACGTCGAACAGGAGAATTAACCTCAGTGGGTTTATTAAAGTAGCATGCTTAGAAATTACACGATCTAGTGCATTTATTCCTTTCTCAACTATCATTAACGCTACCAAGGATGAAAAAAAAAACACATTTAGAACAATGAGCATACTTTCGGTATTGCACTTGGCAAGGTCATGTCCAGCTTTTACCAGATCAGAATTGCTAACGGTTCCTAAGAGCAGACCTAAATAATTTTGTAAAATAAAAACATAACCTTAGTTTTGCAATTATTCCTTAAAAGTTTATTCAGTATGTAGTGCAAAATACCTTTAGCCATGCCACGTTCTCGTGGGGTGCGTGCTGAGGAGTTTTCAGGAAGATATTACAAGTTTGTTTTTGCTAAATACAGATCAACGTTGTCCATTTTTTGTCTCTGAATTCTGCCACGTTTTGAAGCGCTGTAGCGAAAAAATGTAAGGTTTAGATGTAAGAAATCATGCATGAGGTAAAGAATATTACATGAAAAATACAGAAAAAAAATTCAGTGGCTAGCTAGAAAGCAGGGCTTGAAAATTGACTTTAATGAGGCGCGTTGATCCTGTAGCTGCTTGCGATTCTTTCCCCAAAAAACTGCATCAACAACAAAACATTTTATACCAGTTCTAGCCGTTAAAGTTGCATAAATTTAACGACCGTGGAATAAAGCTTTAATGTGCATACAGAAGGGTTCCAAGCTTGCAACATTCATATCATTATCATCAGCCGGATTATACCCCCTGCAGGGCGAAGGCCTCTCCAATATTACTCCAACGAACCCGGTCCTGTGCTAGCTCCATCCAGTTGTTCCCTACGAACTTCTTAAAGGCCTCATCCGACCACATAACTATCTGCCACCTCCTGCTATACTACGCTTTCCTTTCCTTGGAGTCCAATTTGTCCTGTGTTCTCTCCTGTATCCTGTGTGTCTCTCACGTCCCTGTCTTTTTTTTTTACGCTTCAGGCTTCGCCAAAAACATGAGCCCTTCGCGGCCATCAGTTATCATCTCTACGCGTTACATGTCCTGCCCATGTTCATTTTCTCTTCTTGATTACAACTAAAATGCCATTAACTCGAGTTATTTCTCTAATCCATTCTGCACTCTTCCTATCGTTTAACGTTAAACCGACCATTTATCGTTATATAATCTGTGCGTTGTCCCTAGTTTAAGTAGAACGCTTTTCGTTAGACCCCATAGGCGAGTGCAGGTATGACGCAACTGTTTTATATTTTCGATCCTCTTGAGCGATACCAGTAAACTGCTAGCAATAATCTGCAAGTACTTGCCAAATGCGCTCTATCCTATAGTCTAATTCTCCTGGTTATTTCCCTTTCATGGTACGGATCAGCGGTTACTACCTGTCCTAAGCATACATATTCGCCTACTACTTCTAGTGTTTCTCTACAGGCGATTGCAAGTAGCTGTTCCTTCCCTAGGCTCTTGAACATTACCTTAGTCTTCTGCATATTAGTTTTTAGGCCTACCCCTCTGTCTTTCCGTTTAGGTCATTAATCGTTATTTGCAATTCAGCTTAGTTACTAATTAGCAAGCCAATGTCATTACTACCATATTACAAAATTGCAACATTAAAAACTGGCAAAAATGACGTTTTGCGCCTTTTGTAGGACACGATTTTCCACCCGGAAGACAGCCGCATACCTTGAAAAATTATGGTTCATTCCTTTGTTTTGGCACATATTCCCATAGCATATAAATATTTCAAAAGATGAAAAATTTCCTGCGATATCGATTGCCATCTTTATCTATAAACAGGGTGTCCGAGCTAAGATGGAGCAATATCTATAGAGCCTAAGTGGTTTTCCTAACTGAAATCAAGTGAGTGTTGTTATTAGTGATATAAAGTAATTAAACAATGTAATTAACTATCAGTATCGTTCTAATTACTGCTCAAGTACGAATAGGAAAGTCGTTGAGCGCCACGAAAGTATAGCCCAACCCAGGCGTTTTTGAGGAGAAAGATTTGGCGTAGCCCTCTTTATTCGGCAAGAATGAAAGCCCGCGAAGTTTTAAAATATCAAGTGCTAGCGCGGTTTCCTGTGCCATGAAGCTAAATAGCATTTGTTTCAAGTAAAGGTGGTAATGAGACGGTATAAGTCACAATGTGTGGTCGGGTAGAGAAATAATCTAATGTTATTTAAGCACTCTTGGCCCAGCAAGACAATGTTTTCTGAGGCAACCGCTTTCTAAATAAATTACCTTTTTTGAATGAATGGTTTCTTGATCACTGATAAATGGAGAGAATCGCAATAATTGATACGATTTCATCAATTTTCAAAGATTTCACTTGGTCTTAACAACTGGAATCATGTTTTTTTCTCTGAATGAAGAATGTGAATGTCTCAATTTATCCAGGCCTGTAGATCACTACACGCATTTTTTTTTAGGCAGACTTTATTGGCTCATGTGGTTCAGAGGAAAGTGTCCACAGGACCTGACACTTAAAAAGAAAAAAAAAAAAAACCTCTGTCTTTACCAGGAATCGAACCACATTCCCTTCGATACTCAGCGGTGCGCGCAAACCACTACTCCACTTGTTTTTTCTCGCTTTTTATTGCAGACCAGTTATTCTTCGCTAGGCTCGTCAGAACCAGATCGTAATTCTACTTGTATAGCGTGAGGATAATGGTATACATATAGGGATGATAATGGCGATACAGTCAGCGTCGCGATAATGATAATACTAGCGATGACAATGAGGATGCAGTTAGTCGTGCAATGACCCTGTAACCCGGCTGTCGCCATTTCCGCTGTTAAGCAGGCTTAAGTGCATGCAGTCCTGTAATCTTTTTCTTTTTTTGAAGAAGAAGAAGAAGGGAACTTTTCAAGCTTAGGTAAAAAGTAGTGAGGGAATCCCAGCTTGTTTAAAATCCCCTTTCACATTTTCTACACGTGTGCCAGAAATCTCATGCATAACAAAGTTGTTCTGATACTGCCTTGGTTCCCGCTCGGTAATAACGAAAAGTACACTGTACAATACGAGAATAGAACAGGTCAGCAGCACGTACCGTCTTTTACAAAAAGCCCATCTTTTGTCAACCGAGAAAAAAGTGGAATGTCGTGCCAAATCCTTGAATTATTATGCAATTGAGTTATGAGAATTGATGAAAACTTTTTCTTAGTCCTAATTCTACACTGCCATCCATACAGCTTATTATGTTCACTGGAATATTTATTTGGTATGTTTACATACTAGTACATAGTGCCCGATAAATTTTCAAAACTTCCAAGCCGCTGAAAAAGAGCGCGAAGACAGATTTCGTGGCCCACCCTTCACTTTATAGCGCAAATAGCTGTGTATTAGAATGACCGCCAATGGTCCAGTATTTGGTTGTACCAAGCTTTCAGCCATACAATATTGAAAAGTTCAATAGAAATATCAATCCAATTTTCTTATCGTAGGCCAAATTAATATTTTTTTTCAAAAAGTGACTTTTTATTGATCTGATTTCACCATCATCTCGAGAAAATAGATACCCACAACAGCCCCCTACGGGCGCAATAAGTTTGCACAGTACAGTCGTGCCTCGTTAATATGGACACTTTGGTTTCCGACCAAAACTGTCCATAAAACGAGTCATCCATAATAACGAATCATGAATAAAAACAAAAATAATTTTATTGAGAAAAGAGAATTGTAATTAACTACTGCTTTTGTACATAACGGTGTGCACTGGATTCAAAATTTCACAGAACACCGGCTTTTTTGAGTGCATTATCCTTGTCATTGTTGTCTTAAAAAATTGTAGTGCAGTCTGAAGCGACTCGCTTACCATGACACCCGTGATGTTGGGCTTTGTGTTGGTCTAACTTTCGAGCACGAACTCCTCACTGGCCGATGAATCAGCGTCTGATTCTCTACTCACCGCCACTTCCAAAATGGCCTCTTCACTGAGCAAAGTAGCCGCTAAGTAGCTGCTTGAGATTCTCCTGAGGCGAGGAAACAGCTGAGCTGTCGATACTAGTCCCTCGCAGCTTGGATTGACTGAGATGGCTTTTGCCGCTTGTATTCACAGATTTCTTCGCGTCTACGTTCAGCTCTGTTCTTTTGCGTTTAACTCCCGCCTTGCCAAAAGCCAGACTCAAGTTGGGGGCTACAGGCTCCTGATGCTGTGCACCTTTTTGCCGAGTTAACCTTTCTGCCTTTCCGTTCCAATTCTTTCTTTTTTTTTTTTTTTTTTGCCTTGTACTGTTTCTGTAAGGAAGCAAGGGAGTCAAGTTGGCAAGCTGCCATGCAGAGGGCTATCGAACATCCGATCTTCTTGGCGCCGTTTTTATGTGTTCCCATAAAACAACCACTGCAAGCTGAAGTACAGTTTAGAACGACGGCTAGCCAACTACGACGGGCTCAGGCCTTGTCAAGGCCGCATCGTTGACTCAAAGCGAAGCCGACATACGGACCGCCTAGTGTGCAAAGTTTGTCAGTTCGGCAGCGCAACAGGGACGAAAACCAGGAGCATGAGAGGGAAGCGCGTCCAGGACGGGACGCCCGGTCCCGGTTGCGTGTTCGTACGTCGCCTTTCTTTTGTCGCTCTACTTTGTGAGTGTGTCTTAACTCTCACCGAAAAGCGTTAACGGCTTCATGGAACACACATTGAGCTTTGGGAAAGAAAACTTCAGTTCCCACCGCCACTGTAGGCACTTGTCTTTCTTCCTGTCATTTCTTTCTTACGATTTTACCGGCCTCTCTGTTCACTTTCAGCAGAATTTATTGCAACCACATGTTGCTGTTTTCCACACTGCGGCGGCACTTCCGCTGCACCCAGAAATCTCCTGGTTCCCCCCTTTCGGGGTCTTTCTTACGCTGACCCTCGGTTTTCTGTGTACGTTCCGCTCCGCTCTTGAGCTCCCCTGCCCCCTACCCCCTCCCCCCTCCATTAGAACGGCGACACGCTTGCTTTGGTTCTTTGCAACCCCACAGGACTCGTTCAGGCATCCCGCCGTATCGGTTGTCGCGTAGGTTCGCGTGCGGCGCGCCCGTCTTTAAATTGCGTTCGGACTCCTCTGCTTTTTTTCAAGCACTGTCCATATTAACGAGACAAAAGTACATGGGCCTAAGTGGGGCGCGTGCATTCTTCCCCTGTCCATTGTCCGGACAGCGAGTTTCCATATTAACGAGACATAAATACATTGAAAAGGTTTCGTCCCCAGAAAAACTGTCCATAATTCGGGTCGTCCATATTAACGGGGGTCATATTAACGGGGCACGACTGTAGTTCAAAGTGGAAAATAAAATAGTTATAACTTTTGTTCTCTTTTCCTATTAAAGATGAGGTGCACTAACTCTCTCGCACCGTACCAAACTGAAGCTGCCAGTTAGTCGGGCCTCGCGGAGACCAATGCTGCCCCAAGGCCCCACGATAAAACGCTTTGCCGCGGGTCAGAAGCGCCTAAGAATGCCCAACTTTCTCCGCGACCGTGAAAAACCATATGGAAGGGTTCACTACTCCTTAGAACCGCTCCTCGTTCCAGGAATAAGCCAGTCGCACTCACTTAACCGTTAAAACTTGAAACCAGGATGCAAGACAGAGAAAAAAAAAAAAAGAGAGCAGAAAAGGCTTGGCGTTCTTCGCGACTGCGTGCTTGTATGGAAGGCTGGGCACAGCGCAAAGTGCCCCGAAGAGAGAACGTGCGCATCAGGCCGGTGGGGATCGCGAACACAGCGCGAAAGCCGATAGCCACCGCCTGCTCGCGGTAACTGAACACTGCGTCGGACAGAGCGCGCCAAAAGGGCCGTTTGCCAGTTTGTGTTCTTTTTCTTTGTACCCGAGTTCCGTCCGTGTGTAATCGATACCCTCGGTCGGAGGGGTAGGCCGGAACGTCGGCCGGTGGAAAACAAGCGCTCGAACCAGCGCGCCAGCAAGGGGAGTAGCGCGCGACCGGACCCAGCTATGGCGGCCCCGGAGTCACAAAGAAAGAAAGCTACAAAACGCTGCAGTTGCAGCAGACGACGTCGACCGACCGCGCGACCACGTTGCGAGCAGACGACCGGCACGAAAGCAGCCAATGAGAGAGCGAGCGTCGTTCCGGTTGCCACGGGCGACGGCCAATGAGGTTGCGCACCGGTCAAACAGGCTTGTCTTGGCGCGGTGGCTCGAGGGGAGAAGAGAGGCACCGGTCCGGGCATTCCGCTTTGTGCGCTGTGACGCTTCGGATGTTGGCAGCGAGTGCTCTCCGCACCTGAAAGAAACGCCCGGATGCGAGCGGAGGGATTAACTCGGATGCGAGCAGCCGGCCTGTGTTGTGTGTGAAATATCAGCCGTTGTCGGACTAGAACGCTGTGAGACGCCGTGCGACTCTTGCTTGACTCGGGGCAATCTCTCAGTGGAGACGCCGGTTTGTTGTTCACTGCCTCAACCCAGTGCGCGGCAGCTCTCTCGCGGCCGCCGCCGCCGCGTGCACTCAGTTATGGATACCACCTGCCTCACAGCCGTCGTCCTGCTTCTGGGTGAGTGGCGCTCTCTTGACGTTAGCGTCGTCTCCTATCGAAACTGTGACGGCTCGCCGAACGTAGCGAAGACTGTACTAACGAAGATGAATCCGGACTAAAAACTAGACAGTATTGCAATTTTGCTTTTGGATTTCTTCAGTTGTTACGTTACACTAACGCATTACAGAGTATATCGATTTATTAATAAGATAGTCGGTCGGTTGTATATGTTCCTAAATATACTATTTCCACTTGTATATACGTTATGTTTTAATTATATGTAAAATCGGCGGCTTTCGTGCCAGAAACTGTTTTTTGCTTAGTTTCGCTTTAGCACACTCGCTCTAATCATTCTGCTATCTTCAGTTTTTCCGACTTCGTTAATTATCGTAAAATGCACTCACCTCCCAGAAAGGAAATTTCACGCTGTGATCGAACGCCCACCCGGCGAATGTATTTATATCCATTTGTTTTTTTGTAGATCACGGTTACGATCGGACAGGTGTCCCGATTCGAGTCCAAGTCCGCTTCGATTGCATCCAGTTCGAGGCCACGCGGTGAGCACCGTAATGCGACAACAAATGTGAAGTTTACGCAGCTGGCGACCGCGTGTAATCGGCAGCCATCTCATGTCCACAGTTCATTCGCGGCTGGTGGTAACCGCTTTCGTTTCGGAAACAACAGCGCGGCGAGAAAAGAAATTAGAGGCGCCAGAAAGAAAGCGCAAAAAAAAAAATAATAACAGAGATCACCTACATCTCGAAGTGAACTGCTTGATGCAAGGCCGCCGGTTTGAGAAAAGCTTTTCTCCAAGGTTGCTCGCTTCCTACGCTTCGCACGGGGTACCAATACACGATCCGCATATCGATCCACATCCATCGAGAGGAGCGGTAGGCGCGCGCCGTGCTCTTTCGTATACCGCGACCCGGATAGAACGGCGAAGGGAACCATAAGGGAGCATTGCACGTCCTCCTCTCTTCGATGCAGTCACACAGTTATCCTGCAGGGCGCTTTCAAATGCACTTAACTGGCTACGTGCCGAATAGGCAATCGAATCACGGTGTTGAAATTTGCACACGACATTCCCCCCCCCCCCCCCCCCTTTTTTTTTTTTAGGAAACAGCCCCAGCTTGACAATAATGGCATTACGTTTAATTGGCTATCGCACCTGCTGCGTATACCAAATCATCGACTAGTTTGATCTCTGATGGTGATAAATGTGCGTGTTTAATGTGTTGAATTCCTATTTTTGCTTAAATCCGTAGAAGGACATGATATTTTTTCTGTCGTAGGTTGTCTCGATGGGGACGTCTCAGATAACAGGTTGACAGGCATTCTCAAAATCTTGTTGGCATTTGATGCACGTTAATGTTTGCCAGAAATTCATCAAAAAGAAAGCAAATATGAGATGGAAGACGGCTGGCTGACTTCCTTTCGCAGGTCATGAAAATGCCGTTATATGTCTGCACTTAACGAAAAATATACCACGACCGGAGACGCCGGACATCGCGGTGTATGTTTATCGCAACTCTATGCGAAACGAGTACTCGTCAAGCTGTGACACCTGCATAGTCGGTGCGCTTAGAAAATTAAGGGAGATATATCATGCGGAGTGTTATGCATTCATGCAAATGACGATGTAGCCTGAGCACCGCATGTGGGTGATGAAACCGCTGTTTTCATAACATCCTAGCTTCGTGAAGCGCTCATATCAAATGCTGCGCACGCGCGATAGGAAGACCCGTTCGTGCAACATCGGTCCTACACTGCCGTTCACGCGTTGCTGGTTAGAGAGAAAGAACGGCGCGATTCGTTTGCATCGTAAGCTGTTGAGTTTAACTTCGGCCGCATCCTCCAACAGGTTTTCTTTCGAATTCGTGCAGTATGCCTTGATATCGCTTTATTGTTGTTGTTTTGTGTTCTTCGATTTTTCTCCGGCACTACAAGCATGGCAGTTTACGTTTCCCGAGGGCACATTTTCGCGCATCTGCTTACTGACGCAGTGCGAGTTCTTCCTCCAACTCTCTACGGTTGAAGGCGCTGGGAGTTCAAATTTAGCTTTTTTTATTTATTGCAACGGCTATCGGCAGCTGTACTAATGTCGCCCTTTTTGCTCAAGTACTCAACTATGATGCGGGAACAGTAGTCAAGACACAACGAGGTTTTTGCGACTTGTATCATTGGTGGGCAGCGTTAGGACTGTGCGAACGGTTTGTGCGAGGAGTACGCAGTGTGTGCAACGCGGAAAAATGTTCCCCTTGAATGCCGACTGCAAGGCGGGAGGACCAGGGGAGGCTGCTTGCAACTCAGTGAACAAGAATGTTGTCAGCATCTGTGGCTTGTTCTCACTGAGCGATGCAACATCAATTCCTTATCCCTGTAAAAACTAAAAGAGCACAATAATGAAAAAACATGTGAAGGAGGGCCTGTCCTAGGCCACAGTATAAAATACTGATCATGAAGCGAATGCGACAGAACATATGTATTTCAGACGGTGCATCTTATAAAGGCCAACTTTATGGAGGCCTTGCCAGTGAACTGGTTAGAGCCATTTGTCCCATAAACACATGCAGGGTTCCATGTTTGCCCTAATTAACGCCATGTGGGGTATTAATAAATTGTGGTGCATTCCCATACGGTGTGTTGCTCATCTGCATATTTCTTTTATGAAATATAAGCACAGGATACGCTTAGGTTAGCTGCGATGCAGTGAAACCTCCTTTGAGTGCCTCACTGGAGCACTTACATTTAGGGCACTGGTCGGAGCAGCTGGCCCGGACGACGTTTAGGTATTCAACCGACGTACTTATAGCCATACTGTTGAACATGAAGGCACGCGAAGTGTTCAAAGGCATCTCCTTCCGGGAATCCACTAATCCGACACTGCGAAAAATGTCAGGTCGTCTGCGCGCCAGCTTTCACGCGTTTACACTGCTTTACATCGATCTCAGTGCAATAAAGACCTGCGACGTTTGGGTCGAGTAACTGCCAGGCGCGGCGTGCGGCCGAGTGGCGATAAGTATCCGGCCAGGCTAATCTGCTTCCTGGGCACTGTTACGACCAAGCATCCGCATTTGCGCGCTCTATTGTTCGCCTGTGGGCATGGATAAGTTTTGTGAATATGTGGTGATGGTCCAATGGCTCTAAGTGAGCCTGTTTCCAGGAAT
>JAJIZL010000121.1:472457-487912 GCA_023969395.1 Amblyomma maculatum | reverse complement strand
ACGCTACCAAGTGAAGGCCGGGTCGACGTAGCCCCAGCGTCACGACAGCACGCGCGCTGAGCGCATTAGAGATGTCGAGAGCTCCGGTATTGACTCGCCATCAGGGCCACTCGCCTGCCGCGTTCACTTGCTTCGGCAATGTCACGGCCGAGCGCCTAGCACCCGGATTTGCTAATTCTTCCATAATGGGTATCAATTGGCAACATCTTAGCGTTATATTACAGGCAGTTGGCACCGAGGCAGGTGTGGCACCAAGTGTAAGGGACGCACTTAAGATCCCGCTCGTGCAGACTTGGTGCGTTACTTGGTGCGGCACCAAAGATGTCACTGGCACCTCTTTTCAGTGGAGAGGGTAAGGCTATCTGCGTTATTCTGCTATGCCGAGAAGATCGCACTATGATCGTTACCAATGCGTTGCAAATCACACTCGGCTCCTCCATCCTGATTCTGGATGCGAGTGTATACGGTGAGCCCGTTCGCAAATGACTCGCTCCCCAACAACTTGAAGTTGTGGGCTGCGCCAGTAAGGTTGAAAATTCATCCCGTGATTTCCAATCTCCGTGGCTTCTATCTCTGTGGAAGCATATCGTGAGACAGCAGTCACATCATTGCAGTGTGTGAAAATGCTGCTGCTGAGATGAAAGGAAAACAGCGTGCATTGACACTTTCGTTCGAGCATAACCTGTAGCGTGAGGGTGCCAGACAGGTTTATTGTTCCAGGTCATGACTTCAGGCACGGCTCTTCTGCAATCCGAATCAAAGGAGGCAGCGTGGCGATCATTCGCCGATGCCTGCAGTGAAGAATGGCAAGCATAAAGCACCGTGTTGCCATAGAAACACGTTCAACGCCCTTCTGTCATGAAAGTGGACGCCGTTTTACACAGACGTCACTAACGTACTAGCAACAACACTTGAGCGCTTGGCTCGTGCCCTGCTATCAGAGGTTCATAACAGACCGTAACGTAGAGCTCGCACACATTATTAGCCAGGCCAGCGGTTTTGGCACCGCTAGCGCGTCGTTTGTTGACAAGGGCACAAACTATCACGAGGCGACTCCGGAAGCACGCGCTTGCGAGCCGCTCTGCTCTTATACACTGTGAGAAATGCAAGGTGCAGCGTTTTGAAAGAATACACCAAGCAACCCCGTCCGGAAAGAAACATTCAAGGGGGTGAATAACCATGATGAGAAACACGCACTGGACAGCATCTGAGGGTTATACATTTTCTCTTAATGGCTGCATAACACTGCTCTCGCAATCACCCTGCGGCGCGACCGCTATTCTTCCTGTGTGGGCGTTGCGCTGAATGACGCGCCATTTCGGTGTTGCTTATGCAACAAATGCTATGCAAGTCTCGTAAGCTCTGTCGTTTGGCTTCACTCGTTCGTTTACATCACTGTATGTAGTGAGCGTTCGTAGCTTAGCACCTGTAGCGCCTACCCGTGCCGAGCAAAGGGATTGTTGCAAGTTATTGGGATTAGAAAGCCATTTGGTGTATGGGGTTTTACGCCCCAAAGCGACTCGGACTATAAGAGACGCCGTAGTGGAGGGCTCCGGAAATTTCCACCCCCTGGGGTTCTTTACAGTGCACTGACATCACACAGTACATGGGCGCCTTGGTTTTAGCCTCCACGAAAAAAGCAGGCGCCGAGGGACCGGGATTCGATCCCTCATTCTTCGGCACAGGAGTCGAGCACCCTAACCACTGCACCAGCCCAGAGGGACAGCAAGCACTATTTCTGGTTTTAAGTTTTGAATGCAGATTTACAAACGTTTACTGTGCGGCCCACGGCGCATTAATTAATGACGACGACATTTAAAATCGCACCTTTGGCATGGATAAACGCAAGGAGATATCAGGAAGTGCCACATGTAGCGCTCCAACATGACACCGGCAAGTATTTGCTCCTAACGCTCATATTACTTAAATGAGCTAGTATGTTGAAAGCCTCTTTCCTTTCCTTGCGGTTTCCTTCTGGGTCTCAACTGTGGACGCCGCGTGGCGAGCCATGCTAAACCTTCTTTCACATCTTTGCTTCTAAACTGTACGCACTTATTATTCTTCATAACACAAATCTGTTTTACAGCCACATTTCACGTTTCTCTCACGTCGTTACTTTTTTCGACGATGTAACGAAAAGGTCAGGGAGCTTTCCGGGAAAGCGGTTGCCTCTTCCTTTTTTTCTCGGATACTGCATCAACAGTGCCGTGTCTGATATCTAGCATTGTTATTTCGTAGTCTCGTGGGCTTTCGGAAAGTAAATGGTGGAGAAGCAAGGCCGCCAAGTTTTGCGAGAATTCATATATACGTTCATGACGTTGCACATCGAATTGCACCGAAACAACGATTGATTCAGAATGAAGGGTCAGTATTATAAATTACCCGTGGCAAGTGGCATACATTCAGTAGGTTTAGGGGAGCGAACGCAGGTCAGCATACTGCAGTCGCGCAGCCACGAAGACCGGAATCTGCCTCTGCCAAATACCATTTTCTGTCACTGTTCATCACCCTCTGTCGATAATTCCTGTCATAGCGCTCTCACACCTACACAGTACTAGTCTATGGCACATGTGAGGCGATGCAATGTCAGTGCAGACATCCTGGGCCGTGACCATCAGAAAATGTAAGAGACATGAGTTCTGGTCTGGAGAACTTTCGAAAACTTTGATGACAGCGCCGCTGTTCTGCAGCTGTGACGATTATCGCAGTGCGCTCAGGAATTGATGCGAAGACTGTACGCACAGCAATGTCTTCACAGACGCCTTTTCTACAGTAATAGCCTGGCCCTTCACGTCCAGGCACAAAACGCGCTCACGTATATTTTTGGCGACACATGTTTTTTTATTTCTTAAAATATTTTTGTCATAAAGAATCTCAAGCCTGCACATCACTGCTGGTGTATTGCTAACAGCGGGGGTTATGAAATGTGGAGTAGTCTGACCAGGTTCGTTTTTCTTTGAATGACCGGAAGTTGCCCTATTTTAAGCGGCACCGCAAAGCAGACCTTGCTTCTTCCCCACTGGACTTTTGCAATTCACCTTCGCCATCGCCCACCGCGGCATCCAAGGCCACCCTCCATCTGAGTCACGTTGGTTATGATACTAAAAGTAGCAGGTTCGCAGGTATATAGGAACACCTGGGAAACCCGCAACTCCTCGAACCACATGAAAACGAAAAAATACTGCCCCCTGGCATGTCCTGGGAGTACTAGCGGCGTTTCTAGGTTACGCGGCATATTCTCTGGGTCAAAACCGAAGAGCTTGCTGGTTACCATGTAGAAGCCAAACGGGCAACTGCGCGCACGCGAGAACCCAACGCGGTTATAATACTATCCTTGCTCCCGCATCGTGCGTGTTCTTTTGCTCTTGCTCTTCTGCCTACGAGGGCTCCCGGGTCATTTTCCTATAACCAGTCCGCGCCTTTAGGCGCCGACTCGAGAAAACAGCTTGTGTACTTGCTTGCGTTTCGCGGGCTTTTCTACTCCTCGCGATACAATTCCCTTCTGCTTTAAAAAAAAATAATGAAATTTAAGGGAAACAGCTGTCCTCTCACAGTCCTACCTGCCTACATAGGCCGCCATCGGTTACAGTGCGATTGTTATATGTGCGTGTCTGGCCTTTCTAGTCGACTGTTCCCCTGTTCTTCCCCCTTTATGCCTCGCGTTTTCTTTCGCATTTAGCCCGTTTTGCCGCCTCTTTTTCAGGGACCCGCTCCTTTCTTAGTCTGCCTTTCGTTTCTCTTTTCTTCTTCTATCTTCACCCTTGCAGTTCGTGCCGATGCCTTTCTTGTTTTCGCCACTTTGTGCACGATATATATAAGCCGCGGGTGCGTGGACGTTAAACGGCCGTGCGGTCACGTACTGGGGGGACCGGCTCACCCGCGCACCTCGCTTTTTTTTTTTTTCTTGCTGCTCCTTTGGCTCGCCGACCTAGATCGGCCCCTCCGCTAAGCGATGCCGGGCCGGGATAGGGCACTGCGGCGCGCGAAGGCTCTTGTCGGTCCAACGAACGCCACAACGCCGAAATCCACGGGATTCGGTGGCGAAATTTCGCCCCGCAGCTATTACGTGTAGTGCCTAGCAGAGCGTTTGAAATCGAAGCACTCTTTGTGAGGCGTTTTGTATAGAGAGATCCAGTTTGATCGTTGTCAAGACCGCATCGGTCGCCGCTCGAAGTCGCTGGGCCGCGAAACATGGCTGCCAAGGTGACGCCTGTTCGATATAACGCACGTAAGCGAAGAACCGCTATTAGGTGTTACAGTACAAAGCTTCGATTATCCCTTTGCAGCGGGTTGGGAAAACTATTAGCGGCGTTAAAAGGGCATTTTGAAGGCAAATAATGGTGTCTATACTGACCTACAGGGCACTTGATCGTTCAGCTGTTATGATGTGGCTCTTTTATCGCAAGCCTCTAGTAGTGGCAACTAGGCGGTGGTGGAAGCAGTTTTGTGAAACAAGCCTGTCCATACTCATGCTAAACACCTCGCCTTATAAGCCTTATAACTGCCATATAAACTGTGTGTGTGTGAGAGAGAGAGAGAAAGAGAGAGAGACACACACACGCACGCACCCACACACTTGAAGGTTGTTTGCATCTTGTATATTGGTAGTGCTTCCGACCATCTTTATCTTTTTGTGCGAAGAAGACAAAATGGCCAAAATGCGTCACCTAGAGACACCGAGACGCAGCAAGTTTTGTATAACCCTTCGCAGCTGTGTCCGAATCTCACAGTCGGTCTAGCGTACGGACAACCCGGGTACTTTATATACGCCTTAATTTCATCGTTCAGTCGCATGTTGTTCCAACTTCGCTTATTTCCATCAACGGGCAATTGTTCAGGATGTGGAGCTCTTGGCAAGTTCTGCTCGGTTTATATTTTTTGTTCTGGACACTCGTGGTTGCAAGCTTTCTGTGTCACTGCATACGTTTACTTCATATGCAAATGGCTTTGCATGACGATTTGGGCAGCCATTCACAGCGATATCAGTTTTAGTCTACAATATATAGCCAAGCGCATACTTATCTTTATATTTTTTTTAACTCTGGCTCAAAAGATAGGCGACTGGTTTCATTTCGTTGCATTGTCTACGCATCCCCGACCGTGATAAGGTGTAGAAAGCCAGCTGTGAGGAGAAAGTATGTTCGATTGTAATTGATTCATAAAACTGTTTCATGGTTCAACTACCTGCTGACTTAATTTCGACCATCGCATTACGTCCCAAATTTCAATAAATGAAAAGAAAAACTGATTTCTAAAAACGATCTGAGAAGTTCCCACAGTACGCGAATACTCGCTAACCTTTAAGCGGTTCGTAATCTAGCTGTCTGGCAGCCGGCACCAATAGCTCGTGGGATGATTAGGAACAACTTTAATGATGTGCTTCCATAGAAGTGATCAGGCATTGAAGGCAGTGATTGGAACATGTGTTTCTTAGTAAATGTAGGCGATTGATGGATGGTGATGAAATAATTGTTTGTTTGTTTTTTGTTGTTTCTTCCACAACCGAATTCCGTAAACTTTACCAGTTGACTGTAAAACATTCATGCCGTTCTGCATGTTCATCCTGAGAAGGTCGATAAAAATTGCATAAGGGGCTACAACGACACACTTTAATCTCGCTACGGTGGGCTCATTGAAGCGTTGCGTTTAGCTGCTACAAGTGCGTTACTATAAGCTGGGATACGTGACCTCGCTCATCCTCATTCTCCTCTTTCTTAACATCCTTTTCTAGTTTCCGCCACGTCACTCTACGTTTTTTCCTCACATGGCCTAGGGCTTACTATAACACAAGAACTGTGCAACGTACAGGCAACGTACAGGCGCTGCAAAACAGTAAATACATGCGAAAGCTATCTTGACGGCAGTTTCCTGTTTTTGATACCAGTGGTTCTAGTAAACGCGACGAAAGTGACCTCGCTGTATCTTTCATGCTACGTCAATAAAAACGTACCAAGCATTTTTTTCTTTTTACGCCTTACTTGTGGGAGATGCGTAACAGGACTACAAGACTGCGAATTTCTCACTGAGTAAAGCCTTTCAGCGAGGACTCCAAGCCGTGCTTGATGGGCAGCAATGCATAGCTTCCAGGAGGAGTTGCATGTGCTACCATAGGTTTTTGTCATGCCAGTCCTGCGTCGGCCGCTCAGGGCCAGAGCAGGACTGTGTTCATCCCTTAGCAAGGCAGCAATTTTTCCCTTCATTGAGCGCATGCCCTTATCAGCGTTGCGCCCACGTCCTGTTGGCTTCTTTCTATTCCTGCTCCCCGACGACGTACTTCCATCCAACTTCGAGAGGCGGATGAGCAGCTTCGAGACGGGGCAGCTTCCAGAGAAAGCCGGCGGCTGCCTGTCGCAAAGGAAGGAGGTCTGCGATCGAATTTCTTCTCCGATAGAGGACCGTTTCTTTTGAAAAAATAAGCACTTAGCGGCAAATGATCAGGGGCTTTCACACTGCCAATGCTTTCCTTTCTGTCCTGTGCCTGGCCTGCGAAGCTGAAGCTCCGCTCATGAGAACGAGGAATAGGCAGAAAGGAAAGTGTCATCTATAGGCTTCTCACCGTCTGTTGTTGGCAGCCGCTATGTCCCAAAGGACTATGCTTTTGCCAGGGACGCTAGGAGGTTAAGGAAAGGTACAAGTGCAGTATTATTGCAAAAAAGCTCATGTATACTTACAATATATGGCCTAGCGAAAATTTTTATGCTAAAAATGAAATGTCAGCTCGCCCATTGTGGAAAATCGTGAAGTTTCGCGACCATCTTGATTAGTTCGTGCTTGCAGTATGCGTCTTAAAAAAACTAAACAAAGGCTGTAACGTACACTACAATTATTTTGCCCGCTATTTCGCACCTGAGAGGCTTGTTGTGTGAACGATCAAATGGCGATTGGGATAGGGAGAACGGCGACTACAGCTGCATTTGTCACGGCTACAGCAAAGCTAGTAATGAATGGTAATGGGGCTATAGTGAGAATGCATGAGAGTGAGCGAGGAGGAAAAGAGCGCAGTACACGTGTTTCAGTGCGATTAATCATCTGCATGCGACGGCTACCGTTGGAATTATACGTCATGTCGCACGCGCCTAAAACTCGCGCTTCACCCTGCCATGGTGTCCACGGTGGCTTGCAAATTTACATTGCCTTATTAACGTAGCTGCTTGAGTGCAAAGAACAGGAAGAAAAAAATAGCGCGGGGAAAGGGTGTGTGTGTTGGCGGGGGGGGGGGGGGTTGAGCTGGAGAAACGAAGAGCATTTAATATCATGGATACTGTAGTCAAAAGCAAGGGGATTATAACTGGCACATAGAAATCGCAATATTTTTTCAAGATGAATCAGGGCGGGGCTAGGGTGTGAGTCATAGGAAGAACAATTGCAAGACTAGCCGAAGGGGAATATGTGATAACAGAAAAAGGCTCTGTAGTGCGCAGTATATATATCCTTATCCATTGTGAAATGCGAATTATGCATTCCATGCGCCTCCTCGCAGACCCTTTCCCCTCAAACAGAGAGGGATGTGAGGCCTTACAAGAGGACAGAGACACTCCGTTGAGCGATGTGCAGCGGTGCCCGTCTTCCTTTTCGAGCACCGCCTTCACTGGAATGGCCTGAATACAACTCAGCTATCTTGCTGCGAAGCGACGGTCACGCGCAAACAAGTATACTGCTGTACACTTAGGGTACTTCGGACACCAGAGTCCTCAAATTGAAGGTTGTAGCGACTTCTAGTAAGGAAAAAAAGAAATACGACCTCCCGAGCAAACCTACGTCGCAGACCTAGTAGTTCGACCTCTTCGCCTTGATCGACGACTCCGCCTGTCAGAGCACAGTGCGAACTTTTGAAAACCACGCATAGCTTATAGTTGCCTGCGGGTAGTATGGACAAAGGCTCCTGTAACGGGAAGAACAACGCGAGGCCTTCTTCTCGGCGTCTTGCGTTCCGCGGTGTGCGTGCGATGGGCGTGCATATGTAAGTGCGACCGCCGTGGAATCTAGCCCCCATTGTGCGCCGTTGTCTCGGCGCAGTCGTCGTCCCAGCCGCGGACAGGTTTCCGAGCTGCATCGACAGTAGCGCAGCTGCAACTTGTCCCGCGCTGCCAGCGGCCGCACTCGAGGAACGCGCCGAGCATCGAGTGACGCGGGGCACGAATCAGTGGCTGCCGCCGCAGCGACCTCGTTATGCGCAGTGCTAATCATTGCTCCGCCGTTTACGAAAGGGGTCGTTAGGCGGAATAATTGGCCGGTGTTTAATTGGCGACACTGTAATTTAATATAACAAACTCGCCGCACAAATAAACTGTATGGTGCACCGCCACGGTGGCTCAGTGGTTGAAGTGCTCGTCTCCTAAGCCGGAAGACCCGAGTCCCATCCCGGCGAAATGCAAGACGCATGTATTTATAGGACATGTTATGGTCAACAGGCGGTTTAAATTACGCACGAGCCCTCCACTACATGTCGTATACGCTGAGCTTCTTTGGGACGTCAAAATCATAAACCGAACGGGAACTTCCTGGTGAGGTTGCTGTAGAGTCATTATTGTAAATTTGTTTCGGTTTATGCTTATTAATGCGAAATCATTACTTCGCTATGTTCACAGATTGCTGTTCGTAGACCGCATCCCCAAAACGTGTCCGCAGCAGTTGTGAGTAATTGAGAAGTGATAGAGGTTAATGAGTCGTGTCAATAGATAGAGGGTGACGTAAAATTGTGTCCGAAAAAGAATTAGGCCGATAAGTTAATTAGGTAATTATTTACAAACAAAAATGTCAAAGTAAAGGCGAAAATGGTCTCATTAGCCAATGGCTTGGCGCCACATTTGAATGCATCAAATACTAAAATAGATAATTAAATCAGGTAGTTAAGGTGGTATCAAGGATGTGACATCACGCAACCTGTAGTCGAGCCAAAAAAGGGCATAGGAAGGGATTGGCGCGCAATTTGAAAGTACCAAAGAATAAAATGGGTAAACAAGAAGTGAATTAAACTGACATAAAGGATGTGACTTCACGTAACCGGAAGTAGAGCCGAAAAAGAGCATATGAAGGGATTGGCGCGCGATTTGAAAGTACCAAAGACTAAAATGGGTAAGGAAGAAGTGCATTAAGCATCTAGAAGCAACCAACAGCAGCATCCGTGTTTTCGCATTACTCCAATGCAGATTCTGCAGTGCTCTTTAATTTTTTTTTATGTAAGCAGTGCTTACGCACAAAAACGTACTAGGAAACTAAAATAGAATGACCATACTTGTTCCCGTTAACCATTCGAGAACCTATAGCAAGGAGGCTTTTTACTACATTGTTCCGGACGATTATCATGGATACGAATTTTTCTGTTGCATATTATCTGCATTATTATGTAGATACTGACAGCGCCTGATATATGTATACCTGTGTGTTCATGTACCGTGTTGTTTGTACCTTGGTCAGGCTTTCCTTTTGTCGATTGCCGAGGCAAACCAATATTGTCCAGTGCAATTTTCCAGGAAAAAGTATGCCAAGGAGAGAAAGTGATAGACTGGGTGCAAGATAGAAGATTGCAATAAATCTTACCGACATATGCTTAAAATAATCTTTCGACACTTTTAACAAAAGCAATTACCAGTTCGAGACAGTTTCTAAACAATAAGCGATATAAAGAGATGCTCAATTCTCCTGTTACATTTATGAATGAACGCTTCGTAGACGCGATATTTCTTTCCAGACAGAGTTGAGTCCTTGCAGAGCAGGTAGTGTGCAGTGCACGACCCACTTGTGTATGTTTCGGCCACCACCGCGCAGTTCGCATTTTCCATCGTTCCGAGCGGCCTGCGAGCTGTGCCTTCCCTCCCTCTCCGGAAGCTCCAGGAAAGGGGGCTGCCCGGTACTCGCGACTGGGAGACGCTACTCGGAGTAAACAGTCCAGGGTCATTCCAAGAAACCCTAGAGCCTTGTCTGCTCATAATAGGGCCAGCTGAAAAGGTCCGTTTGGGAGAGTTGTGGCGGCGGGGTGGTGGTGGTGAAAAACATTCAAAACATTCGAAGGGGCCACGATTCCGTTTCACCGCGAGAGAATTGAGGTCCCCATTCTCCAGAAAATTTGGCGTCGTCGACCACGTGAGTGGTGAACAATGAGCATGTGTCTGGCAGGTGGCACTGATTGGTCGGTGGATTATGTGACGCCGCGACATCAAATGACGTCAGTTAGCAGGAAGGTTGGTTTCATATGAGGTCCTTTAATTGGGAGTGGAGGGTCAGATGATAGTTCTACCCACCCATACCCGTAGATCCGGTCAGACCCCCAACACTTAGACCACGCAGTCACATCCTTGGCTAAAGCTAGGCTTAATGTCTATGTCGGGTGGTGCTCTTGGTATGTATGCTGCTGATTATGCTTCGTATAATAGTAAGACAATTTAAGGTATTGCTAGTTATGTAAATAGCAAAGTGCATGTGTGCGCATGAGGATCCTCACGTGGAGCCAATAACTCTGTAGCGACTTACAATTAAACGTATTAACGCCACATTGTGGGTGTCAGCACCAGAAATGTGATGTTCTATTGCAGCCGCTTTTCGTCAGTCTAGTAACAATTCACACTCTTGATCAGGTAGATTATGATGGCTGTGACGAGACTTGCGGCCGGTGAAGTTTGAGTGACTCGATTTGGAAATATTCGGTCTTTTTACTGCATTTACTTTCTTAAAGAACCGTATGGCCGAAACCGAGAGAATAATCGCGACATCTTCATTTCGACACTGGCTCGTTTCTAACCCCATAATGATGTTGATAGTGTCACAGCGTTAGAGATTCATATAGTTTTTGTCTCTTAACCATCGCGATGCCGACGGCGCCCTCTAGTTCAACCTTCAATGAGCACCATCCGGTGGCCGCTGCACGTACCACCGAGCAACTATCAGTTAAAGTGCATCGCTCAACTACGAGAGCAGCACTCTCCACCAAGGACTTCTCGCACCTTCCAACTGCTGTCACCTGGTGCTTGAAACATGCAATGGTACAAGTGTCGTACACCCGTGATAAGTCTCACTTTATTCGCGTTCAGAAGCCAGTTAACGGGGATAATTCGCATTAAAAACTCGTAAACGTACTTTGCATGTTTTGTTTGCATTTACTCGCTATTTCAGCCACATACTCTTTCTTCGTATCGCTACTAGATCATTAAAGCAATCTGTTCCCAGCTACTTTCACCAGCATGATTGCTTTCTTTGATTTGAACGCTACTGCACCGCTGCTTCTGAAAACAGCCGGTCTCCAGTCCCGACTGGCCCACTTTACTTGCAAATTGCGTTGGCACCTCTGTCGCTGCTTAGTCTCGCCTTGTTCGGCAAATAGTACGGGGCGTAAAGTGTGGCAGATTACTTTGCACGGAGTATTAAAAAGAAACCGCCCACATGAGCGTGGCAACCTGCCAACGCCGACAGCGACAAATGGAGCAATAAACGGATCCTTGTGACGACATTAGGTACATCCAGACTGGCCAAGAGCGGATGCTTTGTGGTCAAGACAGGCGGAAGCCCTAATGAAAGGAAAGAAAATTTAACCGTTGAGTTGGCCGCGCACGTTCCGCTCTGCTTGCGACAACACGCTAGGGGGCCTGCCAGCTCTGTCCTTCGATTTTCTGAGTCATGCAAACGCCTATGCACGATCGCCAGCGTTGGACACCTTCAGCCTTCGACACGCTATCGCGTGGCCTTGCGGCCACAGCGGCGTGCTCTGATTATTACTAGGCTTCACAACTGGTACAAAAGCAGCAGTATATCTAGACCTCAGCTGAAACTTCTAAAAAACAACAGTGGAGCTTAGAAGCGTCATGCAGCTTGGACACTGCAGTAATTGTAACGTACACTCTGCGTTGATAGTTGTCACTGCCGTGCCTTGGAGCTATTATAGTTTTTATGGACAAAGGAACCTGGGATAGATTTACACGGTTTAAACGAAGCGGCATTACCCTCTTTCTGCCTTGAGTGTCAAGATAACCTAGAGTGCCACACACATTTCAACACACAAGAATTGTGGTGGTTAGTAGCGATTAAACCTAGTTATCTGGGCGTAAAGTATAGTTCTTTAAACATACCTGCACGTCAGCCTGACGCCGAAGCTTGACGCACTTGGACTGGCACGCGCCTCATTCATGGCGAGAGTGAAAATCAAGCGCCAGCAAAGCAGTTGTTAACGTCCCCGCTCAATTACGTGATCATTACACACCGAATAACCTCAGGTGGTCGTAATTCCCGGGCCCTTCATTACTGCGTATCTCGGCTCAATGCCAAACGCGCAAGTGAATTATATTGGGAGTTGCAGTTCGTAGAGTCGAGCTCACGCTTTAAAGATGGTAACCGGTTGCCCTGTTGACGATCCATGAAAATTGTGCGAATGGGCCCTTTTTCTCGTTACTTCCTTCGAAATTCCCACCTCACTGTGCATAAAATTTACTGCTCATTGTCACCGCCGCACAGAAGCTTCAACACTTGGGAAAATTTTAAGAGACTGAACGGATCTCATCCATCTAGAGCTCCCTTCCACGAGCGCAGTCAGTAGTTAATCGGGGTTAGAAGCAGTTCTCTCTCCCTAAAGCGATGTTCGATTTATTAGCTAGCCCCTTGGTTAGCTTCGTTAGTTTTGTTAGTTGACAGTCGGAGAAAATGGCCATGGAGAGTTTTGAATTCGTATGAGAGAGAGAAAGCTTCAACATTTTCTGAAGTGGTGTGGCTACGCCTATTCAGCTCCCGCGGCCACAAGCTGCTAAGTTTCACTGCATGGGCTGATGAGGCTGGTCAAATACATGCATTCTTGGGTGACTGGCAGAGCAAATTCGTCTGTCTGCAACATAGCGCAACACACCACTTCATTTACACTGTGCGATGTCAGTGCAAGTTGAAGGACCCTAGTGGTCAAAATTTCCAGGGCAGTTCATCACGGCGTAACTCATAGCAGGTGTCGTTTTTTGGCGTTAAACATCTTAACAAAAACCAAATGACACAACGGCTTCCAAGCGCAACAATCGCCTCCAAGTAATTACTTAGGCTTCCTCTTTTACTCATGTACTGCAGATGCGCTGACAGGCGGGCAGAGAGGGCGCCCTATGACAGAAATTGTGTGCTTATAATTACTTCATTAGGTAGTAGTGAATTGGGTCATGGCTAAGTTGTAATAGTTAAGAACTAATCAGGCAACCACTAATTGGATAAGAAATGATTTGTTAATAATTAATTATGATTCAATTGGTTAATATTTACTAGATAAGAGTTGATGTGACTCCAAACCAGTCCCGATGTCAGATGTGTCTGCCGCTTAGGTGTCTTCGACATTGAATGAACTGAGATGGAAATGTAAGATTATGAATACAAAGCACACAGGATAAGTACGGAAGCTCGGTTGTACATTGTATCACGCACAGAGCACCTCGAATATGTGGCCCAAAGGTTACCACTCTTCAGATGAGTCGAACGATCTAGAAACCAATAGCCACGCGAAACGACTAGCCAATGCAGACGAAGAGTATGCGAGAACTGCTATTCACACATTAGGTGCAGACCATGTCATGGATCAGACATATGTTGCTTTTCACGCAATTCAGTCGGCACATATTTCGCGTGCCGTTCCACCAAGTATCGAATCGAGGGAATGCGCGAACAAAGCGTACAAATTCGATACCAGGTGTGCGATAACATACGCTCCACGAGGGCCCGTCCCAATGTACAGACGCCCTGTTCGAATAATGATAGGCTATTAAAGGAACTTCGGTTTGGACTCCTATATGTGTACTTCAAGGTAACCTAAGCGAAGCATTCGTAAAGGATTCCGAAAAGCGGGATTGAACGGAAATAGGCGAAAAACAGCTGTTACGTGCTACGCCGCAACCTACCGGACGCAAGGTCGACCCGGTCCCTTGTTGGCGGAGTTCATCAGAAAAAAATTTGCTCAAAGAACGGGAACATGGAGACGCTTATCAAAGCAAAGTGTGTCAGGATGGGATATTCGGGGCTCGAAGAGAAGCAGCAGCTCGTCTATTGCTAGGCACATCTAAAAGCGTTCGGGGGGCGGCCTTATGCAGCCAGCATTTGTATGCGCCCCTTCCTACCCCCCCCCCCCCCCCCCCCCCCTGCACTCACACCACCACCCTTGATAGTAGCGCGTACAGGTTCCCCCCGTGCTTTTTCGGCGTGATATATCCAGGCGATTTCCGCGGCGGGCCTCGGGACGAGCTTCTGTCCTTTCCGTTCATCCGGCTGCTTCTGCTGGAACGGGGTCGACGCATTATCAAAAAAATTCGGGTCGCTCGCCGGCCGCCCGATACGTTAGCGGCTACGTGCGGCCCGTTCATTCTTGGCTCGCCTCTGCCGTCGCCGACGTTCTGGTTACGGCAGTACCCTCTGTCTCTCTCACTCCGCCGCTTTTCTCCTCTCTACTCAGCGTCTGAGGCGACCGCCGCTACACGTAACGCCGAGTCTGTCGCGCAGTGACCGGTTTCGTCGGCTCTGGCCAGGAACTGGTCCCGGGATCGCATCGCGCTGTGGGCACTTGCGCACACGCATACGTGCTAGCAGACACCACAGACGTCTCAAGACGCTTTAAAACAGTGTTCGCCGCTTTCTTCACGATCGTCGTGCTGCTTGCAGTCGGTCCGGCCTGGACGTACGATGGTCCTGATGGGAATAATGATAGTGATCGAACTCCTTCGGCGCCGCGCCTCGGTTTTGTAGAGACGCGCGGCAGGCACGTGCTTCGCGATCCGCGCGTGCTTTGCTTCGGCTTTGTTTTTGCTTTCTCTCTATCGAGCTCCGCCTGTGCCGGCGGTCATTCGCTTCTGGCGGCGCACGTTCTGTGTGTGCCATCGTAACACATATTACCCTGCTTAAAGGTTCGAAATAAAGTCAGTATATGAGTGAAGTTGATGTGTCTTCCCTGTTTAGTTTGTGCCGGCGGGGTGCACACAGCCCGAGTAGAGCAAGAGCAGAGGTGGATTTGAAGTTGAATCATCAACGAGTGCTCTGTCATGAACAATGCATTTTTTTTGGAAGTTATACTGCAAAATGAAAGCGTCAGAGTAGGTAAATAATATACATTCTCACTTAAGACGCCGCCTAACCGCCTTTACTTAAATTCGCATATTCGTGGGACGTGAGGCAGCAACTGATGGATGAAGAGCTTGGATGATAATGTTACGTAGTGGCGAAATGAAACAACGCGACATGAAACAAGCAGGCCGACGTGATAAGATAATTATTTAATAACCAGTGGGCCTGGAAACTATTATTAAAAATTAAGTTTTCAATCAATCAAATAATCAATCAATCAAGCTTTGATGGATATGTAGACATTTGCATTCAGCACGCTTCGGAACTTAAGAGTACCAAACCTGCACCCTTTTCTTCCTGTCCTTCCACGTTCAAGTCCTGCAGTGTAGTGCTCGCAAATTCCAGTCCTCTTTCGCATATTCCGCCCGTTCTCCTAAATATATAAGGGACGC